>VXBT01001285.1:61735-108736 GCA_013400235.1 Oriolus oriolus
GGGGTCCAAAAGGAAGAGTTAACTAGGCATTGGAGAGAGAGAGAGATGCTCTTTAGCACTGTGTTTCACTTCATACCAACCACAAACAAGCTACTACAAGGCTGGGTTTGGTTTGGGGTGTTGAGGTGGGGTTGTGTTTTGGTTTGTTATTTTTCATTCCCCTGAGGAATTGTTTTGTCTCTGCATATGCATACTTTTTTGAGTTAGAGACAATGCTGCTGAGTAGCAGGCTTTAATTGCTTCAGGCCCATCTAGCTAGGGCAATGTCACACATGAAAATATTGCAGATATGACCAACCAAAAGTCATGGTTTGTCACATTAGAAAGGATAGAATTACATCTCAGTAGCTTACTCATTTTGGATGCTTCTTCCTGTTTACGAATAGGTATTCACAGAACTTGAGTGTCAGAGAGGTAGGGAAGAATGTCAGCGGTTTTTGAAAAATGGAAGTAGAAGCCTGTTAATAATTGAGGAATCAAAAACACATACAAACCTTATGTTTGGATTTTGACTCTAGGGCAGTGGGAGTTGAGTTTACCTGATCTGTTCTCAGGTGAATGTCATGTAGCTCAAAACTTCTTGAAGTTGCTCAGGAGGTTTTTTCTTAGATGATCCTTAAGTAAGGTTATCAAAAAAGCATGGTGCCATATGTAAGATCACAAGTCTCAGATGCTTCGTAACTGCCTTGTAATTTCCACAAGTTCTTATGCTGTTGCTCTGTTTTTGTATTGCTACATTAGATACAGTGAGAATAGTACTATTTGTGTGGGGGAATCAGACAAAAGTTGCCTGGTTCAATGAGATCTTCCACTCAGTAGCAATCTTTAGCTGCAAGTCTCACGGTATGTTACTGGTCTTTATGTGGATCCTCACTGCTGTCAGATCTAGAAGGAGTTACCTTGATGATCTTTTATGTCTCCCAAGTCTGCAGAAGACAGCTGGGGAAACCATTGTATTTCTTTTTAAATCCATTTTCTTTAATAATATGGACATTTTAGATGCTGGTACTTAGAAGTACATACTTTAGTAATGATGAGAGTACTTAACAGGACATGCTTTAGTAATGATGAGAGTTTCTTATCCTTCCTTCCTTGCCAGTAGCCATAAATGAACATTTCCTTTGGCAGAACCAATTGCCTGACTTCTCTAAATCCAGATGATTCAAAATGGGCCAAATACTTGAAAAGGCAGCGTGAAAAGAACAGATGTTGCATCTTCACTAAAAATAAGCAATCAAAAACCCAGAGTCAACTTTCACTTGTGTATTCTTATATTTGAATCCACTAAAGAACATTGTTGTAAATATTTCAAAACCTCAAATGCTCAAGGATATTCTGATGTGGGGAATCATGCTTATGTCATTGTTGAGGTATCTGTTGAGTTTGGTGCTTGCTGATGAGAATTTCAAGCATGTTCATTTAACTACCTTCTGCTGATCCTTTAGGATTTAATTTAGCAAGTAGACACTACTAAAGTGCTAAATCTTGAACAACACACACTGTATTATGTTCACATCTAGTTTAAAAAAAACCTTGAGAATTATAGCCTTAGTGATACACCTCAGTGTTGCAGTAGAGACAGTGGTGTCTGAAGGGTTTTGCTGCTTTTGTGTATAACACTGGAAAAAACTTTAATGCAGGAACAGGTTTATAACAATAAGTGTGCCTTCAGTAGTCCAGTGGATCCTTTATCAGACTTATAGTTAGGAAACCAATTGTGGAAAAATGATCATATAAATTATTAATGTCCTCAACCCAGATTGTCAAGAGAATGGCCACGATCATTATCTTGTTTGCTCCAAGACAAAGTTCTTTCCAAGTAAGAATCCATTGTCAGGGTTTATCCCCAGCTGCTAACGAAGTACCACAAAGCTGCTCACTCACTTCCCCCTGCATCTGCTTTGCCATGGGTTATGTAGCAGAGTCAGGGAGGGGAAAAAAACCCCACAAACACATGGGTTGAGATAACAGTAGTTTAATAAATGAAACAAAATGTAATAGTACTAATTATGAAAGTTAATACTGATGTTATGTTACATTAACAATTAATAATAAGACTCTGGGGAAAAACTGAACCAAACAAGTGATGCACAATACAATTGCTCACTATCCAATGCCCACCCTATCCTCAAACAGCGATTGTACTCATCCATATAACTCACTTCACTTTATATCCTGAGTATGATGTTCTATGGTGTGGAACATCCCTTTGGCCAGTTCAGGTCAGCTATCCCAGCCATGTTCCTTCCAGCTTCTTGTGCACCTCCTCACTGGCAGAGTGTGAGAAATTGAAAGGTCCTTGACTGAAGGTAAGCACTACTTAGCAACATCCAAAACATTGGTTTGTGTTCAATGTTGTTCTCATACTAACTCCAAAACACAGCACTGTACCAGCTACGAAGGAGAAAACTAGCTCTATCCCAGCCAAAACCGGGACACCTGTGATGCAGGTTGCCTTAGCTGAGTTTCTTGGTGTATCATGGAATTGTCACATGCAGTTGTAGAAAATGGTAGAAAGCCTCCACCTCCTAACAGCAGCTGCCCCACTGCTCTCAGGTGTGAGGAGAAAGGTCATTCAGGTTTACCCATTATAAAAACTGCTGGAAAACACCATTTTCTCTCTCTCACCTGCATTCATCATCATTGCAAACAGAACAAAATAGAATAAGATACAATTAGCACTGACAAAACCAGCAGAAGTGTTTTCACAGTTATTAATGTACTTCAGCTGAGTGTAAAACTTCGTAGCTTGCAACCCTCTGCAGAAAACCTGCCTCTGTTTGTCAGTAGAGGCTGTAATAAATGGGTATTCTCAAGGAGTGGCTACAAACAGTTCTTTGTATTGTCTCCCATTGGTTATAGAGCTACTAAATATCCTTCCAAAAAATGACATAGTCTCTTCATTGCGTGACTGAAATAGAGGATAATAAACTGGACATGAAGTTTTCATTTTATGGGAAATTATAGCCAGTGAAAAACACTGCAGAGCACCTTCTCAGCAGTCCAGTATGAGTATATCAAATATCCTTCGTTACCTGTGCTGCCTTCCCATACAGTTTCAAATCCAGAACCAGCCTTTCAGCAGACTCTCTTCTCTGAATTCACTATTCTTAGAAGTCTGTTGAAAGTTCTGGTAAAAGGCTGTAGTCCTCAGCAATGCTCTCCTACCAAACTGGCAGTCTTTTCGATACGCTGACAATATACCCCAATGAGCTTACCTGAGAGCAAGAGAGGACTGCCGTAATGCTCACTGCTTGTCACACATCGTGTGCCAGCACTGACCTCAGCTTTCCTAGTACATTTAGTGGTGTTTATTAAACACCAGCTCTTGAACAACAGCCCCACTGCTACATGTTTCTCACCTTGGGGAAGAATTAAGAGCTTGAACCAATCTGGCAGATGGGTAGTCTTGTTTTGCAGTGTATTACTGAAAAAAGTAACATCGTAAGTGTGATACAGCAGGAAATGCTGTAACAGTAGTAGTTAGTAGGAATTCAATATGCTGTTTGAAACTCAGTTCTCAAAATAAAAGTGTGTGGGAAGAGCCCACTTTTTTATATGAAACCTATCAGAAGTCAATAAAGATGCTCTAGAAAATATCCTTGCACCTGTGTTTGCAGTTCTTGCAGGAGAAGAAGGGATAGCACAAAGAAGGTTCTCCCATTCTTTTCTGACTCTGGATGAAACATCTCACATTGTGATATCTGCTTCTTATTGATAAATCCAGAGGCTGCCAAGCCCCAGAGTAACCAGAGACATATGCTTATCAGTGAGGGCAAGGAATACGTGACATTTCCTGCACATTTTTATAGGCAGCACTCCACCACATCATGAAGGGTTGTAGTAGTTGGTGAGAGCATATGTAAACATCATAAGCCCTAACTTTTCAAGTGAGATCAATGAAACACAAATTAAATTCTGTTTGGAAATGTGTGGAAGATAGAATAATATGATAAAAGAATAGCTAAAGTTTCACTTAATTATTTTATTTATTTTCTTTATTGTCTTTACATTCTGGTACTTCTCAGATATGAATATGCCACTGCTTTTGAGGCTTGGAAAATACTACCTGAAAAGTACATGTGAGTTTTATCATAGACTTCAGCAACAGCCAGCATTCATGGGTGTATTAGTTTTTTACTGAATTGAAAATATGTAAACAGGGGAGTAGTTCAACTTGCCAGATTCCCTACAGGCAATTTCAAGTTCTTGTATTCTCAACAAGCAAGTATTCTGCTGATACTTGGTTGAGAAATTAAGGTAAGTACACAATATACAGCTCAGCAGCCACAGGCCTTGGAACTACTGTAATGTTAACTAAAATGGAATTACTGACATCATACCCGAATTACATCAGTGAAACAAAACCTGCCCCTGCCATTTTTCCCATGCTTTGGGCCACGTTAGGTATTTTGATTGGTCAAAGTTTTCAATTTTGTTTAGAGTTGTCAGTCTGACAGCAGCACAGTTATCTGGACTCACTAAAAAACAAGTAAAAAGAACAGTATGTATTGGTATATACATATAAAATGTATATACGTATGTTATGTATATGCATACCATATGTATATACATTTATACACATAGTAAATATTAGCACGTGGAAACACTGGAGTTCTTACAGCATTTAAGTCATCTAACTTATGTGGATAAGATCTTAGGTGCATCTAGCAATGTACAGTCTGATTTCTTAGAAAGTATCAGCACGTTGCACCTTAGAAAACACATTTGGCAACTATCTTGCTTATATTGGATTGTAGATAGGTAACAGATGTGCATGTTTTGTGATTAGTCCGTCTGCTTGTTCTTAAACTGAACAATGAGAAAGTAGAGATTTCAAGTCAGTTATTAATGTAGTGGAACATTTGCCTGAAAGGAAAGAGAGTCTAAAATGAAATAAAGGTGGAGAACAACTCATAGAGAGTACCTCCTGCTAATTTAGGTATTACTTTGAACAAGAGCACAAGGGAGTAGCCCTAGTCACAAGTGTAAGGGCTAAAGTTAAGTCTGGATCCTACCTAAGCTCTGTGAAATAGTCCTTTATATTTGTCCTGTACCTTTGCATATGAGACACCTACAGCCTGACCCAAGGGAAGAAAATTCAGTAACTACATGGCACAATGCAGCAATTCAGTGCTATATTGTGATCAGTTTAAAAACCAAGAAGTGCAATTGTCAAACTGAAACCGCCAAATCAAGGCAATTTAATATTTAGTTCTCATTTTCCAGCTGATTCTTCAGGCTTTATTATGTTTAATCTTCCTTAGGAACGTCATAATATTAAAAGTGCATGTTAACTTAATTACACAGCTCTTTCAAATAGTGGGTTATTTTCTCATGAACAAAAACTGTTCTTTCTGTACCAGTGTGACTGATAATAACATGTAGATTTGATTACATTTAGTCATGCACAGAAGCAAAGAGCTTTCAGGACAGAATCTCTAGCATTTATTTAGGTGAAAGCAAAAAATTTCAAATCTTTGCGAGAAGATACAGTGCTGGCATCTTTATTCTACATTAAGATAAACATAAACTGGCTGCCAGTCTCTCCATGCAGTGAGGTCTTAATATATTAAATAGTCAGCTGACAGAGAGAGACATCACACAAACACAGCTGTCTGCCCTTAGAGACCAAGAAGCTGCAAAAAAGAGTTGCAAGTTGCAGCTGCAGTTCTGTCATGTGTGAATAATCAAATGTAAAGACACGCAAAAGGGATGCAAGTTGTTCATTCTTGTTCTTGTATGATTTCTGTCAATGCATTCTTGTTGTGATCCTCCCTACAGCGTGTTCTCTGCCCATGGGGAAAATAGCTATACTGTCTTTTGTTTTTGAAACTGTGTGCATGGAAACCTCCTCCATCAATCCCTCCACACTTGTTACACCCTTAACTTTGGTTCGTTCTTCCAATAACTTAATTTCTTTAGAAATGGAAAGAGATTTCCAAACTTCAGAATAAGTCATGATTTTCAAATCTATTCTATCACAATTCAGACATTTGTGAGATTCAGAACTTCGGCAAAGTGACTACAGTGACTGTTTATGTTTGTTTGTTTGTTTTAAATCCAAGTCAACCAAAGTGCATAAAAGAAAAGAAAAAGGATCAGAGTGTATCAAGTAAAGGGTAAACAAAAGTTTATGCTTGACTTTATTATCTTAGCAGATATGTTACATTAGCATCATTTGGAGGCTATCTGTTCTAAAATGCACACACATTAAAGAACAAGTTAAACATGGATTGCCACTGACTTCCTGTTCCCAGCTCTTAATATTTGTGTAAATACAGGTTCTGTTTTACTTCCTTACCAGGGGAGGTCAAAGCTTGTACTTAATGAATGCCTGGTTCACACAATGTATTTGCTTTTCATTCTGTATCTGGTAGCAAAATCTATCTGATTATTAAATTAACAGAGCTGTGATGTAACAAGAAGCAAATAATTTTATTTTTTCCAGGTCCGGTTTGAACATTAATTACAAAATATAGATTTAGCTCAGTTGTGTAGCAATTATGAGCACAGCAGTTAGAACTTAGGATGTTTCAAATGACTTACCGAACTGAGCTCTAACTAAGCTAGAAACATTTGAGCCACAGCTGCTTTCATGTGTAACGCTTTCCATTCCTGTTCTGTACTGTATGGAGTCAAAGTGCATGCTGCCCAGGACAACTGCTGATGTATAATTCAGGATGGTCCCTGAATTTCCCTTAGAAAAGGAATACTGATTAGCTGTTAAAGCCTAAAGGGTGAAAAAAAACGCCTGACCTGCGCTTTCACAATTTTTTGTCCATTGGATAAATGTTCTCCATGTTAATGTAACTCACAAGAAAAATATCGGTTAGGAATTAAAAAAGTAAAATCAAATTGGTTTCAACATTTTCTATTTGGGAAAAAATAGGAGCACTCCATGTTTGGATTTAGTTCAGCATAAAGTCTGATCTGTCTCTAGACTTTATATGAGGTCATCATGAATACTTTTTTTCTCTCTACTAGAAGCAAATGAAGATGAGAGAATCAGTCTTCCTCTGCAGATTCCTTAAGCATTAGAAGATAAGTTTGGCCTTAAGAGAATCTGCACAGACTTTTGTTCATGATCATAGTGTTTGACAGAAATTTTAGTTAAAAAGTCAAAGGGAGACAGACATGAATAAAGGTGATAGTCCCTCTATGGTTTCTCTTTCCACTATCCTATCATTCTGTTCTTTCCTGTCAGCACTGTAGCTGAAATGACTAGAACTCAGGATTCTTATAGAACAAACTGTGCAGCCCAGACCACTCCAGAGATCAGAATGCAAACCAGTTTGAGTCCTGCATCAACAACACAGGGTTCAGAAGCAGGAGAAGAGTGTGGGAGCTGAGAGCAAGCAGAGTTTGCCTTGTCAGTGTTCCTGTGCAGGAAGTTCCTGTGCAGGAAGAACACAGTATCATAGTAGCAGGCCTTGCTTTTGTTTTGTGTGGTTATTTTTTTCTCCAAAAAGGTTTTACTGCAGAAACACTTCAAATATTTTGTCCCGGTTTGTCCTCAGGGCAGCAGATACGCTTCAGGGAGCTGTGGGAGTGGTGGCTTTGTCAGCCTCTCGTGTTGGCAGGACATAAAGTGAACTGCACCAACTCGGGTCCCCACAGCTACGGTATCTGAGACATTCATCGCAGTGAGTGCCAGAGGCATGAAGCCAATGTGAGGAGGTCTCAGGCCATTGTCCCTAACAAATTATAATTAAAAGTTAAGTACCAATCAATGAAGTCTTTACCACTTTTAGAGGCATGAGTTTTAAATTATTTTCTACGTTTTTTTGTAACAGGTATATGGGAAAGGCTTGACTCTACAGTCATTTAAGTACAAAAGTACTTTTGGAACAGTATAAGAGTGCTACTTTTGGAACAGTGAAAGAGCGCTGTTTTCTGTTTCTTAGTTTGTGTTCACGTTCATCTATACACACTGTTAAAACAAGAAATTAAATACTACCTGATACCTATGGTCACCGTGTCTCTGCATATTGCAACCAAAAATAATTTACATTATTAAATGAAATTTTACATTTAAGTATCTGTAGGCAGCTACCCAAGGACAGCAGAGGTGGCTCCAACTGAATGGCAGCCCTAGCAGTATTCAATAGCGATTTTTTTCTGGTTGTGTGTGAGGTGTCTCATGTGCTTCAAAGATATGAAGAAAAGAAGTTTTCTTGATTCTGGTGACCAAAAGGAAAGCAGAAAGTGTGGATTTCTACTAAAACCATAAGGTGGATTATTTAGTGTCTGGTAGCAAAATCACCCTGGGCTTCTCTTAGATACTGTTTGGGGAAGGAGTTTAAGTGTACAAAAAGCATGAACAAAGGCAGCTGGAAAGGCACACAGAATTAAATACCAGGAAAATCTAAAGGTGGGACATAGGCTGAGGATGAAGAATAAGCTGGTCATGATTTCTTTGTGAATACTTCTCAGCCAAAAATTTCTTATTTACCACAATTGGAACATTCTCAGCTGAAATCTGAGATATGTATACAATATGTATCTGTTTTACTGCCAATTTCTTTGCGAAGCATCTTGGCAGCAGGGACAACCAGCTGGCTGTGTGGTGCCTGCCAGCTACTCACACAACTAGACAGGAGCCCCTGGTGTGTGCCATAAGCTTAGCCCAGGGAAGCTGCACTGTATGTGATCTGCTCCCTGGCTACATTACCTGAAAGTCAAGGATGAGAAACAGGAAGGGAAAATGGAAGCTTGTTTTCTTCTGTTTAGCACGTTAATGCCAGTTACACTGTGCTTTTGGTTTATTTATAAATAGTGGAATGGTAATGGAATTACCTTGTGTAAGGTGAATCACCACTAAGAGAAAATAAATAATGTTACCTTGAGACAGTCTGTACCTAAAAAACCTTACTAGTTTCCCTGAACTGTCAAACTTCCCTACTGAAATTACACAGCTCATTGGATTATAGATAGAAAGTGAGGTTGCCCTGCCAGTCATAATGAATGTCTCAGTCATAAAGAATAAAAGATAACCCACTTGTTTTCCAGAGCCTAATTCTGATAAGGCTTTTATAAGACATATATAAGTATTTATAAGACAATAAAAGTTATATTCATTATACATAAATAATTCAATCACGAATATTCTAAAACAATTACTTGAGGGCCAGGCATCTAAAATAATTTGGAAGTTAAAGTACAGATGATTTTAGTAGTGTCATATTAAAACAATTTATCTTAAAATTATTCAAAATTTGAATGAGAAAGGAAATCAAATTTCAGAGCTTAAAGACAAAACCCACCAGATCAGCTGTTGTGTCAGATTGCTATCATGCTGTAGCCTGGATCTTTGCATTCCACTAAGAGCAATGGAAACTTACAGGCGCAAGCTTCCAAAGCTGGAAATTATTTGTACACCCACAGGGCCTAGAGCTAATCAAGTGCTGTATTTTGGTCTGACTCTTTATAAAGATATGTAGCTATTTATCCAAAAAATATGTAAGGCTGCTAAAATAATATACAGTGAGCATATTACTGGAAGTGGAATGGGTTTTTTAGCAATCTGCATAAAAACACCAAAATATTCTGTAGTTGATATACCTAAAAATTCCTAGAGTAATTAAACTGTAGACAAGATCGTTTCTTACTTAAAGTGTTATAACCTTCTCAATTTGCATAATATCTGGCTTACATAAATTCCTTTGACATTTCAAAAATCCTCTAAAAGTGTACAGGATGCTGGAAACTAAACTATACTGCAATTCTGAGAAACTGTTACTGGATACTGTATATGGCTACAACAATCTCTGCTCTCCTGTACGACAGCAGTTTCTGACAACTAATGTTGGTACTAAACCATTATAATTATTAAATGGGGAAAAAACCCCACGTTAATTAGAGGCATTATTCTCTCACTGGAGCTGGGCACAATTTTTCACAAAGCTCTTCCACATAAAATAATTATGTGCAAACTCAGTTGCTTCTCATTGTCCTCAAGCAAATGCTTTTTTCTTGGTCTGGAGTCCTGGCTTAAATGCAGTTGTAGATGGATGCTTTTGATTAAGTGTGTTCACATCATCATTAGATATCTCCATGAAATAATAACTTGCTGAATCATAAGTATTTAGACTGATTGACTGAAATTCCTTCCAGGAGAGCTGAAGGTAATATCTTTATCCTGACTTCACAGATAGAATGATTTCAGCTGAGAATGTTGCTACAAATACAGGGAAGTGAAAACAACAGTATTTTGGATAAATATTTGTAATAAGTTTTGTCAGTATTTGCATTTCTTGAGAATTTTGTAAGCTTCATGTAATAATGACAAAAGATTTCAGTAAACATAAGGGCTACAGAGAAAAGCTTGAAGGCACAGTAATGGAAGAGGAAAATAAACTGTTACCAGTGATCTTAATTCCATGATGTCTCAGTCTGCTACCTTTGATAGTAAAAATGATACTCTCAAGTGCCCAGCTCTTCGAATGAGCAGGTCATGAAATGCTCATTGATGTCAGCTGCTTTAATTTATTATTGCTTGACAGAAAGATTATGAAAATACACATTTTTTTAAAATCCTATTTGACAACAGTGATGAGAGTCCTTTCTGTCAGAGAAAGGCAAATTTCTGTCTGACACTATCAGTTATCAAGTTTGAGTTGCTAGGAAGCACTGTAGTCCCTTATCTTCATAAAGAAGGTACTTCCTAGAAGTGGAAAAAAAATGAAATTCTGGTTTTGATTTCATTAATAAGAACTTAGAGGTGATTTGCCAGAAATAATGTAATATGTACAGTTGTGAAATCATAATTATATATTTATCATAGTATCAGTCTGGTTAGACACTGTTTTGAGGACTTAATAATTTTTCACTTTGATCGTGATTTTCAGAAGTGACAAGAGATTTTGTTAATTTACTCTGGGGTTTTTACAAGGCAGATGCAGAAAATTTCCAACAGAAATTTTTAAATTTAGGGTTACAATTCTATTATCAACAGCCATATACTTTATCCACCTTCTGTTCCTGAGAAGAGGAATGGGAAGTAGTAAAGGCAAAAAACAAAAAAAAAAAACCCAAAAAAAAAAAAGGCAAACCTTCATGTCAATTAAAATTTAATGTCTTCATGTTAATTACTACCAAGTTGAGCCAGGGCTGAAATTATGTTAAGTCGCTGTCTCTCCTGTGCTTCTTTCCATCACTCAGAAGGGGTAACTCTGAGAATTTCCCTTCCCCTTCACTCCCCTGGCCTGACCTTCCCTCACTTTCCCTTTTCTGACCCTTAATGCACTGCCCCTGGATGCTGGAAGCACAGGGAAGCACCAGGGCACGCACAGTGTTGGCAGCTGTGGGTATGGCTTGTGATCCAGTTGTTGTGATATAGGTGGGGATGACAGAGGAGGCACCTGTTGTGAAGAGAGAATGCCAAGGAAAAGGCCCCATCTATTCCCATTGTCTTCAGAAGCTCACTTAAGTATTGCATAGGTGAAACAGAAAAGGCTGAAGAGAATTCATATGTAGATGTAACCCATGCATTTTATATTTTATAGGGAAAGTTTCCATGCATTGACTATTTTTTCCATTAGTAATTATTATGCTAATAAAAAATGACAGGATCAAGCAAGTCCTTCTTTTATTGCCAACTCAGTGGTGGCAGTGACGCTTTGAACATATCCAGTACACTCAACATTTCACCTCTAATGTGAAGTGTAACAGAAGTGGAATTGATCTTCTGTGATGTTGGCAGGAAGGTGGAGGTTAACTTACAAAAGTTGCCGAAGTACCACAGTGCAATAGTCTGCCCCATTCTGGAACAGAGTTTGCCCTCTGCCCTTGGCAATGCTAAGGTGGTGAGCAAGGGCTGACTTAGCTCCCTTGCATGGTCAGGAAATCAGCTGTACCACGAACAGACCTCTTTACCAAGGCAAAGTTTATCAGTTTGCTTAAAAAGTCACGCAAGGGAAAGATGAACACAATCACCCAGGAGAGTGAATTGAAGTTAATGAAAGAAGAGTTAATAAAAAATCTGATATCCGTATCTCTATTCGTTCATGTCTTACCATCTTTTACCTACACAGTCTTTTCAGCAGTTCCAAAACTCCTGCACTTCATTCTTCCACTTTGTGTACTGGTCCAATATTATTCCTTTCCTTATCAGCTAGTGATCATAATTTGTGTATTATTTGTCTTTTTGGTTTTGTGTATAATACCAAATTTGTTCAGTAAATGCAGGTAAAAGTGTTTGAGGTGTTACGAATAGAAGCTATTATAGAAACCTTGTAAGAATGATAATGAACTGGAGGAGGTTTGCATTTTGTTTTTTCTTCTTTTTCTAAGTGGCTTTTAGGTGTGTTGAACTTGATAAAGAGGAGATCCTGTTTGGCGGCTACTCTGCTGTTGCAATTTCTGCGAGCTGTGGGAATGAGGGAGGGCATTACAATTCTATATATAAAGCATCCAAGCTTGAATAGGGCAGCCTGGAAAGTGGCAGCATTGGCACTGCCCGCTTGGAACGGGGGAGAGCACTGAGAACACTCCCCAGGCAGGGCATGCATCATGCTCCCAACACTGGTACTGCTCATCTTCTGCAGTTCTCTGCAATCTGCTGGTAAGTCCAAGGTGCCTGGGTTCCTCTTGGTCCATAGCTTGAAGGAAAACGCTGAAACCATATAGGAAAAAGGGGGTGACTCCATTATAGTATTACATCACATGAGGTTCAGGTTTTGCTCTCCTTTCCCACAACCTGCAGAATTCAGTTTACACCTTTTCCGCTCCTTCACTTCATCTTAAAACACTGCAGATTATTAAATAAAGACGTGGCTGAAATAAAATTATTTGTTCTTATCTTTTTCAGAAAGTTGGTTACTGATTTGTTGGATCTTTCCCTAAAACTGATTCCTTAGATACTGTGAATATTTCTTAATGGACTTTTGTTGTGTTTCCAAGTTGCCAAGTGCCTTCATCTTTCAGATGTTCGTGGTACAGTGTCCTAGCAATGTCATTGCAGATATATATTGTATGTCTTCTATATAGAATGATAATCAAAATCATTTTTCTTTGTTATGTGAACTGCAAAAATTATTAAGTATGAGCTATGTGATGGCATTTCTTTCTTGAAGAATGGTGTGATAGAAAGAATACTGAACTGGAAAACAGGCAAATGGTTCCAGTCAAAAAAAATCACATTACTCTTAACGTGTTCCTCCATATAGTATTCAATATAATTCTTCAGTCTTTTAAAGGACTCTTACTTTTTTGATTCAACCCACCTGAATACCTGATGAATGCATAATCGCTAAAAAAGACTTGATAGGTAAGTTCATTGACTCTGTAGCTACTCTGCCTTCTTATTCATTGCTCCTCCCCTGTGGTATTTCCAGTGGATTTTTTGAGAATGAGCCTTTTTTGCCATAGTTTGACATTGCTGGAGATGGTTTCCTTTTTATCTCTTCTGTATATTCTCTTTAATTACCAGTTATTACAGTGAGAACTTCAAGAACAGGTTTCAAGCTGCTAAAAACATTGTTCACTTGCTTTAGTTTAAACAAAGTTAAATTTATTTCTTCTGTATTGTGTTTGCTACATTTAATGAACCATGTAGTTCAAATTGCATGGGGACATTTATTACTCTTAAATCACTGACTTAAACTGTAGCACGAAAATAATTAAATTATAAGCAACTCAACCTTTTAGTAGACTCTCAGAGCCAATTTCTAACCTCAGCTGTATTGTTACAAATCAGGTGTAACTCCATTCACTGTATTAGCACCATTGTAACCAGTATCAAGTCAAGTACCTGAACATGGGTCCTAACCCCAAGTTTTGCTGCCTGCAAGATCTTAATCTACATGACTTCCTATTTTGGGTAATAGGTGTATTGATGTAAATACTAATTCTTGCAATCAAATAGAAAATTTCTGTAGACACTTACACAGCCACAAGCTTTATATATAAACTTGGCAATTACAAATAGGACCTTTTTCTGCAAAGGACTATGTTGAATTTGAGGATAAAAACCCTGGAAGTGGGATCTAGAAAATTCTTACAGAGCAGTTTTCTCCTTTGGGATGTGTCAACATTTCAGGGCCTTGGAATGCCATGCAAGGTTGGAGATTGACAGAATGAAATCTGTTTGATTTCACAAGGAAAGATTTGAAATCAGACAATTTTTTGATGTTGATCTGTATGTTTTTAAATTGGACAACATGCAGGGTGCTCATTGTTTTGAACTCTAGATCCAAGTGTTGTCTCCTTAGAATGAGTCAGATCAAAGCCAGGACTTCAGTTCTCTTCTTCACAGATCTGCACCCAAATTCTGTACCTTGAGTCTGTCTCTAGCTGGAAATGTAAATATTGATTGTAATGACATATATTTGATTATTTGATGTGAAGTCTGATGGAAAGTGATAACTCAAGAAAATCAGTAACCATGCATTAGCTTGAGTAAAAAAAATCTGCAAAAGCTTAAAACCTGATTAAAACTGTTCCTTCTAGCCTTTACTTAATAAGAGACACTGATTCATTGATTAAATTGAGGCTTCACCCCTTTAGCTATTTCAATAATCAAAACTGCATGGATCCTTTTGAGAGGTTTATGTGCAGTCATACATTTTCTTATGAAGTATGTAACTAGGAAGTCACCTTGATTTATGCTGTTCACATATGTATCTTTGCAAGAAACAAAGGGAATTAATAATTTCATACCGAAGAGAAATCATCATGAACGTGTGCAACTGGTAACTCATACTACAGCTACAGCTCTACCAGTACCCTCAGTGTTAAATCTAATTTTAAGCTTCTGTCATTTATTTTAAAGTTCTTGTCCTTTCCAGAACATCTGACATTTCAACATTTCTGTTTCTCTTAAATTAGAAGAGAAAAACTGAGCCATTTACAAAATAGAGATCTTAAATTATTTCTGCAAGTTGGAAGTACAAAGATTTCATTTCAATGTTTTGTTTTCGTTTGTTTATCTGATGTGAAATACTTTGACTGAAGTAATTACAACATAAAATTGTATTTTCCCAAAGGGATGTTTCATAGTGACTATAATATGGGAAGAAAATTATTTATTTCTTCATAGTAAGTCATGTTGCCTGACTGAGTTGTATTGCTGCCATGAACTAGACAGGCTGACCACACAGAAACTGCACTTCAACAGATATAATTGTCAAGGAAGTTGGCCAGCTGGAGTAGAGTGGGAATTGAAAGTAAAACCTTCCTTTATCCAAGAGAAGTGAAACTCTAGTTAAAGTTCTATTGAGATAATTCAAAATAAGTATTTCATGTCATTTCTCAAAGGAAAACAGAATACTTGCAGTAATAGTAAAATGTCAGTAAGGAAGATTTCAGTGCTTCAGAAATCTCATTTAACATTAGGACAGCCTTTTAAATGAAAAATTCTTCAATGATTGCAAAATAGAACTTCTGCATGGGCCCATAGCACTTGACACATCTGTACAATCTGCCATTTTGCGTGCTTGTGAATGGTTGATAACGTTGCCAGGAAGATTTAACTAATCTCTTCAGAGTTACGTGTGAGAAAAAGAATGTAAATGCTGAGAATAATTACTGTACTGTAATTAGTATAATAGTTTGATCTGACAGGATACAGACTGATTGGCAGATAGTCAGAAAAATGGCTCTGTATTTGTTTTATTAGCTATTCCTTGGGCAAAAAGTTAAAGTGGATTTCATATCCTTAGTTAATTTTAATATAACTCTTGTACACCTCTATGTAATCCAGGATGATTATTATGTTCAGATTTAATCTAAATACCAAACCTGAAGTATGTGCTTTGTTTGCCATGCTTAGATGTTTGAGTTTGAAAAGTTGACAAGCAAGCTTTGTTAACTGACCTGTCTGTTCTAATCTGAAGTATTTGTCCATTAATTATTAGACATTTTGCTTTACATCAAGCTCTCTAGACAGATCTGACTTAAAGTAATGTTTTAGGCATATATTCAATTCCTGCAAATCAAATATCCTTGGAAGGCAGCTGTTATGCACTCCCAAATCCCATTAATGTAGTGTTTTAAGTTTAGGATTAAACTCTAATGATCAGAAGACTGTAAAACCAGCAATAATAGATTACTGAACAAATGGAGGTATCAAAATCCAGGGGTTCAAAAAAGGCAGCAGCAACTCTCGGCATAAAGAGTGTTAACTTGAAAGCCACAAACTGACCGTTCCTTTTTGTGGTGTACTTACTGTGATGCATGGTTCACTAGGAACTTGGAAGGAGCATGCTGGATTTTGGAAATGCCTGCTAAGTTGCAGGCCAACCATGGAGGTTTTCTAAAACACTGGCAAAATTTCAAACAATTATTGGCCAGTGCTGACCAGTTCTAGACAACAAGGCAGCATGAGTAGGATCTAAAATGATT
Organism: Oriolus oriolus; assembly: GCA_013400235.1. NCBI lineage: Eukaryota > Metazoa > Chordata > Aves > Passeriformes > Corvidae > Oriolus > Oriolus oriolus. The sequence continues at coordinate 78,080 of VXBT01001285.1, forward strand.
TTGTGATTAGTGTGTCAGACAGTTTGGGAGTGACTGAGATAAATGCCATTTGAAGCTATTAGAACATTTAGGGTGGGAGCATTTCTGTCACTGAACTTATATCCTTGATTTATTTCCCTTATGCCTAAATATTCATCGTATACAATTCTACCAGTGTAATATTTTAGCTCTTAAAAACTTAGTTTATCCTGATAACGTATTTTCTCAGCAAGTATTGTTTCAGAGAAAAATTGAGACATAAACTGATGGGAATGTTGGAGGTGTCTGGATCTGAGATGCAAAGCAAAAGCATGTGCTGAAACACTCAGTTCCAAAATTCCCTCTTGTGCTTTAACTTAGGCTTACATAAAAGGTCTCACCTGTTTTCCTGCAGTCCCTGAGGTACCACATGGCAAATATTACCTTACCTTCAGCAGCACAGCGTGGAATTGGCTGAGAGTCTGCTACAGCTGGTGAGCTCCCTGGAGGCTTCCACTCACTGCAGTATCTAAAGAAGCAACAGCACCCTGCAGAGCTGTAGTGTATATATAGATATGTATGTAGATCTGGCCTGGTTTATTTGATGAAAGAAACCTTCTGCCACAACATTTTCTATGTTGCAAAAGATCCTAAACATGTAACAGAGAATGACGTGGGTTCTGCAAGATACTTGTTCCTGCTATCTAAGAAATACCAGACACAAGAAAATTTAAAAATGAATAGCACATTTCTGAAGCACCACAGGTCTGTATTCCTGCATCTTGCTTTGGTTGTTACCACCCAGGTATTGACTCTGAGAACTCACTCTGGCAGTGCTGGAGCAAACTGCTGGGTGAAAGAGCCTTTGGGGGTGTGTGAGAACATGGAGCAGTTGTGCTCTTGCAGCCAGGTCCGGGTTTGCGACCGGAGAGGGACCGCACTGCACTCAGCATTTGCTAAACATTCCTTGGCTTCTCCTAACCCAGCCAGGCTTTGTGAGGAGGTGTGCAGAAGGGAGCAGGCAACAGCTTTCATCTTTATGCCTTAACGTGAGCAGCAAAAGCAACAACTACGCCCAGGGATTTCCTGCTCCTCAGCTCCAGATCCCATGGTTCTTGTGAAGAACACACAGGACAATACTGTTCCCATGTTTTCACACTTGGCTATCCCCTCCACTATTTCTACTCAGATGGTGAAACAAGAATTCAAAAACATGAGGAGAGATTTATCCCACTTTTTTTAAAGGAACATAGGTTTTTAGTATGAAGTACAGGAGTTATCATATTGCATAGGATTTCTGGCAAATTTTGATAACATTTGACCAATACAGTAGAATTTTCTGTTACTTAATTATGTAATATGAATTATGCGATTTTTCCATTATAATTTCCATTCAGATATGTGTGGCTGGACACAACTCATATGTGCTGACCCTGCTTTGACTTGTAGCATGCTTAAAACTAAATAAACAAATATACAAATAGTCAACTTCCTTTTGCTCAGAGGATAACTTCATTGTGTTGTCTTTTTCCTTTCACAGCTTTTGAAGGAAATTATTGGTCCCACATTTTTCTCCAAAGCCAGAAAGAATCTTTGCAAAGAAGTAAGTGCCTGACCTGGTGTTTAATTTTTGCATTCAAGTGTGAGTGACAACTCTATTCAGCATCAAGTCCATACTGCAGAAGGCACTGTACAAACCACATAATAAAAATAAATCTTTGCCTCAAGGAGCAGATGTTTTGAAGCATTACATTTTAGAAATTCTGAATTAAGACTTTGCATGTAAAAAGATTGTAAAATGCGTTGTCTCACTGTGGTAAGTTTTAAACTAAATGGAAAGTGCTTTATTTTGCCATGCTGAGGTTTTGATGCCTAAGGATTGAAGCTGTGAGCTGTTTAATAGCCTTCCACATTTAGAAATATGCTATTGGGGTAATTTGTGTGGTCTGTTTGATTTTCATTCCTACGTATTACTGCCTAATATAATCTAAAAATTTAGGATATGGATTCTTTTGATATTGCAAAATCTAGGAAACTAAATAAAGCTCATTCTCCATATATATTAGGTCTGTGAAAATTATTTTAAAGATTTCAGGTTAAAACAAACTAACATGCGCATGAACAATCAGAGTATGGAATACTTCTTCCTCACCTTTATAGCCAGCAGCCAGAGGAGAGTCAGAGTAAGGACAGATCTCTGCTTCAACATTCAGCTGTGCCAGCTGCTGCCACACTTCTGGTAGTTTACCAGCAGTTTTCCCTTAACTTCAAAGAATGGCTTGTGTGCATCCATCCAAATATGTATGCAAAATTAACACCAGCCACCTACTTACTGTGAATTTGTGCTAGTCCTTCTGAGTCTGAGAAATACAAATAGTAAGGTACTACTATCTTACTTGTGTAAAACAATGCGCAATGCCAAAGCAAAAAAAAAAAAAAAAATTAGCATATTACAGCTTTAAAGTACTAAAAATATCAGCTATCAGAAGTACTGTTAGAAAGGCAGGTATCACTAAAATGTTAACTCATAATTAAAATGTAATGGCAAATTTTGACTGTAGTTACTGTGACATTTTCTGCTACAAAGAAATTTTGGTTCTGTTCGAAAGGATGGTGGACAAGGACTTGGAAGCCAGAGCACAAGGGAGGGGTAAGCAGAAAAATCCCAATAGCCTCACAATATTCCCTGAACTGAAAATCACTGGAAACTGAGAGAATATCTGTGGAAGTATATATGCTTGACCTGATGGTGGTCTTCCCTTGGGCAGTCTGTTAATGGTCTCTGCTGGAAATAAAATACGGAGCTACATCAACCCTTGGGCAGAACCAACACAATTTTTCACATGTTCTTTTTTGAAGAAATGTGAGGCACTACTTCTAAATTTGAAGTTCATTCAACAAACATTTAGTTTTCCATGTCCATGGCAAGAATGCATAAATGTCATCATGCTAACACGATATATTTTATGGGACATGATGTTCCTCTGCTATGGGATACAGAAGGCTATAGCCCTTCTGAAAACACAAAATTTTCACAAGATCCTTTCTAAATAAGTATGGATATCAGTCCTAATATTCTGAACTTTTTTTCCATCTTATTCTATTCACAGACAATCTTCCTAGTAATTCATAATTTTAATGTTTTACACTAAAATATCATGCTTTACTTCTGCATACTGTTAAAAAGCACTTCTATGTACTCCAAAGCTTGTTGCATATCAGTGGTTGAATGAAATTCTTTATCCAGTTTGGGGAAACTGTGCGGGTGTAGAACAAAAAGAATTATATAAATTATATAAATATGCAAATTTATTATAATCAGAAGCATTTCCTTAGGCAGAAGAAACTGAGAGTGGCTTGAATTAGGTGAATTCTCATTCAGTATAAGCATTGAAAATCTACATGAAGTTCATCCTAAAAGTAAAAATTGTTGAAGACTTGTGATCAGACAAAAAATTCCCAAATATTCAGGAGCTCATCTCTGTCTTCTGCCTGTTCTTATACCAAGAGAATCAGTAGAGCATGGATAAAGACAAATTAAAAGAAAATCCCTAGATATTATTTAATAAAGGCTGAACTCAAAAGACAAACACATAATCTAGATTTAAACTTCCTTCAGTTATTGACATTCCCATTCATTATTTTTCTTTGATAAGATTTAAATAAAAACAAATACAGTGGCCATGCTCCTGTATTTATTGAAAGGGGCACCTCTTGCACTCTGACCATTGTGCAGCCCCAGGTAATCTTTCCTTGGCACACTCTCGGTTTTGGTGGTCAGTATCACTCAAGCACAATGTATTAAACTAGTTGGACTTGGGCATGAAGGATCAATGATAATAATTAGCCAATTCTTATTTTCCAGTCAGACCTTCAGGACAGAACAGAAGTGTGGAAGAAGAGTACTTTTTGCCAACAGGTAACAGCTCATTGGGAAACAGTATTTTCTACATGACCTTGATAAAACCAGTAGCATTCTGTAGTCATTTGATCACTCTTTCAGAGTTAAAAAAAAAATGTTTTGGCTTTAAAATAATAAATATAAATTGCATATAGATTTGATAAACTTATCTGATATTTTGTGACTCTTAAGATATATTCTAAGATACCAGAGTTTCATATGACACCATAAGCAAAAATAATTAAAAAATGAAAAGAAACAATCTAAGTCTGGAAATACAGAACTGAGGACATGATTTTTGTTACTTCAGTAAAATTATCAGTTTCAGAGGGACTGTTTAAATGCTGTAAGTAGGTGCAGAACTATTTAACAGCAAGTGCTGGAGTTGTATCTCTCTTTTTATGACTCATTTCTACATCTGAAAATCTGTCTATTCAGATGAACATTTCAGATTACCTCTTAAAAATGAAAACTGATGAAAACATTCCATATATTTATAAAACTGCTTGGAACTTTGTCACACAAACACAGAGCCAAAAGAGTGGGGAATTACAAGTTGGGCTTTGAAGACTGTCTTTGGATATCTTGTGATTTAACTGTGCAGTTAATCATGATACAGTAATGCCATAGAGAGCTTGGTAAATGCTGTGCCTGAGATGTTAAAGCTCTGTCCAGAAGCAAGCTCTCACCCTTGCAAACAGATCTAGCAGGCTGAAATAAGAAGGTAAATCTTTATGTTACCCATGAAGGAGTTGGAAGGGTTTTTCCCAAGCTAGGAAGCTAGGGAATTCTCCTCTGCTTACAGTAAATGAGAATATTGCTCTCTCTCCTAATATTCTTTCACCTCCTGACTTGAGATAAAATTTTAAGATTACAAAAGAAAAAAAAAATAGAGGGCTAGAATGTTCTTTACAGAATTAATCTGAGTAGAAACTTAATAGCTTGTCCTAGTATTTTTATTTGAAATGCTAATCAGAATGAGCAAATATGCTTTTAAGAGACCTAAATCCATTTTTCTTTCTCTTTTATAGTTTTGAGCAAGGATTCCTGTTCTACATGGGGCGGAGGGCATTTTTCAACCTTTGATAAATACCAGTATGACTTCACTGGGACTTGCAACTACATCTTTGCAACTGTATGTGATGAGGCCAGCCCAGACTTCAACATTCAGTTCCGTCGTGGGCTGGACAAAAAAATTGCAAGGATCATTATTGAGCTTGGACCTTCTGTTGTCATTGTTGAGAAAGGCAGCATTTCTGTCAGGAGTGTTGGGTAAGATTTTGCCGTGAATGGGGAATGAAGTGTTTAGAGAAGGCAGAGAGTTACACAGCGGGTACACTAAAGACTGCTTTGTGTCAAAAATGAATTAACAACTTACTGAAGTTAACACGCCTAACTGGACTCTACTCCCATTGCTTCCCATCAAGCACTCACACTCTACAACATTCCCTTTATGGGTTCCTCTATTCTTGTCAGTTTTCTGTCATAACAATAATTCTTCTATTAACAGGCCATAGAATCTCTTCAGGATAATCAACATTAGTTCTACCACACAAACTTCATTGTTACAAGTTCTTGAAACATATAACCATGTTCTAATAAAACCAAACCAAGTGAAGGTGCTAAGTCCTGTGCAAACATCGTCAGTAGTAGGATCACTATGCAACCCATTTTCTGGTGATTCTTCTATGAAGCTGCTGACATGGATTTTCAGTCAACAGAAATTTCATGTGTTTTGAAATGTCACAGCTAAAAAGGAAAAAAATGCTGTTTCATGTTGCTGCAAGTACTCAGACTGTGTGTGCATCATATCCACAATAAACAACTTATACCTGCATAATCTTGCTATGAGGTTGGTTTCTCTTCTCACCTTATTACAGTGTCATTCAGTTGCCTTACACCAGCAATGGAATCCAAATAGCACCTTATGGACGCAACATCCGCCTGGTGGCCAAGCTGATGGAGATGGAACTGGTTGTCATGTGGAACAATGATGACTACCTCATGGTTAGTAAAATGTTCTCATAGAGCAAAGAAGAAGATTCTCACTGATTTACTGAAATGACAAGAACTCTTTGAACTTAATGGGTGCTTTTGCATGTCTTTACTATTTTGATATTTATTCTTTTCCTGTTTTATCCATTCCTCTTGAAATAAACAACTTTTCATGTTACTTTCATGCACCAAAGCCACCAGTGCTGAGATTTGTGGATACTTTGACACATTTTAATCTTTCCTCAGGGTATTCCAGCAGCTGCAATGTTTTGCTGAAGAGATGTTTAAAGTTGTGTAGAATTTAATGCTGTGTGCCATAGTTTAGTCTTTTCTACTGTGCTTCGCCAGGACCTCTTTTGGTTTCAAACATTAAGTGCTTCTACCAGTTTCTTTGTTTCCTTCCTTTTTCTGAATCTTTTCAGGTTTTCCCTCCAAAATCCCCCATACATTTTCTCAGTGTGACCTGTGAGATTACTGCCACAAAAGACACTGAATTCTAAACTGATAAGTTTGCTAAAACGAGGAGAGTCATATATAATAAATTGTCTGGGAGATTTATCAGCATTACTGTCACATATGTAAGAGAAAATGCTGCTGTGATGGGTCAACCTGACTATACAAAGAATATAGTTTTATTTCCTCTGATCGAAGATTTTCATAATAATTCATTGTTTGTTGCCAGTAGTACTACCATTTTAGTCTCCAGAGCAACAGAGAACTGAATAACCTTCTTCTGAAACAGAATTTCTTCCTGTAATATTAAGTTTTTAAGAGAAGAAACCTGAAATTCATGGTCTGTCAACAAAGATATTAGCAAGGATTCAGCATTGTTTTCTTTTTTTTTTTTCTGGCTCCTTAGAATATTATCTCCCCTCAATTCCCTGTAAGTGCCTTCAAATCTTATTCTTCTTTAAATGCTAATTTAAAAAAAAATCACTATTTGCCTGTTGGGAAAAGATGCCACTGCTTACAAAACTCTCCCTTCAAAAAAGTCACTGAAATTAATGAGAGGAATCACTTTTAACTGGGTGCTTGAACTGAATTGGTTGGAGAAAGGTAATGCTGTATAGACAATTTTACTTAGGGTGATCCTTTTAAATGTTTTGTTCTATTTTATTTTAGGTTTTGGCCGAAAAAAAATACATGGGGAAAACCTGTGGAATGTGTGGGAACTATGACGGTTATGAATTGAATGAATTTGTGAGTGAAGGTAAGAGACAAGGACATTTCAGACAGAAGGAGAACGAGTTAAAGTGAGTCAAGGTGAAAACTGAATACTGTGATAGCATTGCTGTGTTTCAGAATTGAGTAAAGCAGTCCCATGGGGCACCAACATACCTCTCCTATGATTATGCTACACTCTGTTATCTGCTGTGAGCATAATATAGTGGGTTCCCCACACAAGTGATAAGGACTCTTATCTTTTATAAACAGGTGGTAAGGATCACACCCTCCTAACTTTCACAAGAGGCAGTTGTTGTCATTGGGAAGATTAACAAGTAGGACATTTAACAGTCAAAGAGTAAAATCTGAATTTTGCTACATCACAGCAACAAGTAAACAAACTAGTGCAGTCTTTTTCCTGACAAATTATAACCCTTCAATTTCCAGGTAAATTGCTGGATACATATAAATTTGCTGCATTACAAAAAATGGATGATCCATCAGAGATCTGCCTGTCCGAGGAGATACCAATTTCCACTGTTCCTCACAAAAAATATGTAAGAAAGATCTTCTTGGCTTCTCTGCAGCATGATTCTTACTGGGGGGGCAAGATAGATAGATAGAAATCAACAACAGGGAGGCAGTGGTTTCATAAAACTGACTTCCATGAAAACAGGTAAAGTCAACATCTGTATAGCATGATATGAGAAAGAAAATTAGTTCTTTGCATTAAAATACATTTTAATAAAAGCCCACCGACATTTTTAAGGCTAGATTTAAATCACTTATAAAAATCAACCAGAATTTAGCTCACAACATTCTGGAATTCCATGCAAGTCATCACAGGAAATTCATGGAAACCAATGAAGCTTTAAGAACTATTTTTCTAGCAGCTGATACTATAAGCTGGACAGACTTGAAGGTATTCACAATGCCTAAAACATATTGCCAGATAACAGCACTGATAACAGGGACAACCACTATCAACTGCTATCACTTACAGTTCTAAATGAAAAGAAAATCAGTGTGCCTGAGAACCTCTGAGACCTTGTACTGCAGTAGGCAGCATGATAGGCAACACAAACATGAAGGCAACAGAAATGCACCAAGTGTCTGCTCAAAGAGGAATGAATTTTGTGATCTTCACATCTGGGATGTTTGTCCTGGAACTGAATTGCCATGAGACAACACATTTCCTGTGTGTAATGTTCTCAGCCATTTTTACTGGGGTTGATGGCGCAGAAAGTGACTTAATTTCAATATAATGAGAAGTGGAATTATTTCAATATATCAAGTTCCTTCTATTGTACAATGGATTTATATTCCCTTCTATCTATTAATTTCTCACACATTTTACACTGTAGGGGGAAAAGCAAACAAAGCAACAAGAAAATCATAACTAGCAGTGTTATTCCATATGAAAGAAAGGTTTTCATATGGAAGAAACACCACTAGGAACAATTTTCTTTCTCTTTTTATTTAGGCCATGATCTGCTCTCAGCTACTTGATTTGGTGTCACCAACCTGCACTGTGCCAAAGGATGGGTTTGTCATTCGTTGCCAGCTCGATATGCAGGACTGCAGTGAGCCAGGACAAAACAATTGCACTTGCTCTACACTGTCAGAGTATTCCAGGCAATGTGCTATGTCCCACCAAATGGTGTTCAACTGGAGAAATGAAAACTTCTGCTGTAAGTTCAAATGGTTTATTCATGAGAGACTGTGCTTAACTTTTCTGTCATAAATAGAAGGATAATGATAAATAACTGGGATATAAAACAACTGATAAAAAAAAGTCCCTACTGTCTTTAATCAAACAATTTTCTACAGAGAACAGTGGTCTTTGATAAAGCTGTAAGAAGGAGAGCAGGGAAACCTGAAAGGAGAAGGAAGCTCAAAACATAGGTCCTATGTCTAGATCAGTGACAATAAAACAGAAACACCCACCAAGTGAAAACTGTTTAATTTTTCAAACTTCTAACAGGAGGCCGTTTGCTCTTAGCACAGTTTTCCTATTATTGTACCTAGAAAATTAGCCAGTGAAGAGAGAGCACTTTTAAATAGCCCCTGAAGTCTTTGAACCTTTTTGCTAACAATTGCCACAGCTCCTTTTATTCACAGATGATTTTCAGCAGTCCTTTATCAGATGCTCAGCCTTCTTATTTACAGTGACTGATTGGGAGTAAAACCTTGATGTACTACAGAAAATCTGATTTGTAGTACTTCATGAGGCTCCATTATGGCCTGTTTGCCATTCTTCAAGCTTCTGAAAAATGTTTCCAATAAGTAGGGCATGAAAAATGAAAAAAAGCCAGAGTGAATATGATGGTAACTGTGAATACTCAGGTGATTAAATGAGTATTGAGGCGGGATAAAAGCATGTTAGTGTCAGAAATCAGAAGATCTTTTCCTTGCTAGGTTGTAGATTAAACATTCTTCTATGGTTACACTTTAAAAATCTTAACACTCCCACTGTTTGTTGCAGCTGTGGGAAAATGTTCTGCGAACCAAATCTATGAGGAATGTGGTTCTCCGTGTATTAAAACCTGTTCCAACCCAGAGTACAGCTGTTCCAGTCACTGTACCTATGGCTGCTTTTGTCCAGAAGGTATCATTGCATCATATTCTTAATGGATCACACGGATGGTTTTTGCACATATCCAGTCAAGTGGAATAGACTGCTTAATAATGAACTAGCTGTGCATTTCAGGGCATTGTGCTGCTTTCTCAGGTAACATAATGTAACTGGAGTCTTGGGTAGTCATGGTCCTCCAAAGATGGTTGGTCACTCTTTGCAAGAACAGAGCTATGAAAACATTTTCCTCGCAAGACCATGATTTGTGATGGGATAATGATATGCCATCTGCTTAAAGTTCTTCACTAAAATATACATTGATCAGGCACCAGGAAGAGGTAGCATACCTCAGAGGATTTCTGCAATATTATGGGCATTTTGTAAATTCCCCTTAAACTAGTGCAAGATGAACTTGCTGCAGAAATTGTGATTATTACTATCAGTTGCGTGTCAAAATAGGACAGTTGACTGCACTTTCATATGACAAAGTAGCCAAAAGCTTTTGTCACTTGTGAAGACTCAGTTTTATTTAATTAGGAGAAAATGTCCTGCATGTTACGTCTCCAAGTATGGGCACTGGCTGTGCAAGAATAGCATTCTCAAGCTAATTTCAGAAAGCATTCAAGCCATAATAACTGTAGTGCTAAGTGAGGATGGGGAAAAATATTTTGTTTATCTTCTTTGGCAGGAACTGTTCTTGATGATATCTCGAAGAATCGGACATGTGTTCACATTAGCCAGTGTCCATGTACACTGAGTGGGAAAGCATATGCTCCTGGTGAGACAATGAAAGCAGCTTGTAGGACCTGGTGAGTAACAACAGGTACTTCCATGAGAGAATGAAGAGTACCTTCACCAAACAATTGGAAAATTTTGCCTAACCTTTCAAAGGGCAGCACCTTTCACGATTCGGGAAAGTTTACTGACAATCCATAGAAGAGTTCAGCAACTTCAAATTAAGATGAGGGACTTCAACTGATTTATGTAGACAAAGAAAATCAAAGCATAGAAAGCATAAGGAGAAAAGTGAAAAAAATTACATATTCCATTATTAGGAAGTAGCTGGGGTTTTAGAGCATGAAGAAAAGAATAACCTTACACAGAATTTCTTGTTTTGTGCAGTAAATGTGTGATGGGTCAGTGGAACTGCAAAGACTTGCCCTGCCCTGGAAGGTGTTCACTGGAAGGAGGCTCCTTTGTTACCACGTTTGATTCCAGGCCATATAGATTCCATGGGGTTTGCACTTACATTCTTATGAAGGTAATTTTCCTGCAGTCTAGAAACAGAAAATAACAAATGGATATATTTTAGTCTGTCTTTGGTTTCCTATGGTAACACAAACTGAGGAGTTCATAAGATACACATTTATTCTACAAATCATTGTTATACTGACACAGGCTTCTCTTTTTACTTCTCTTTCCTGTTTCCCTCCAGAGTTCCAGCCTGCCACACAATGGAACCCTAATGGCTGTATATGAAAAGACTGGTTATTCTCATTCTGAGACATCACTTAGTGCTATAATTTACCAATCTGCAAAGGTAGGTATTCCCTCCACAGGTTCCATCCAGCATTTCAGTCACTAGATTAGCAAAATAAGTGCTCAAAGTTGTTCCTAGTAGCCTGAACTTAAAAATTGTGGGGGATAAATACTGAGGCTATGTTCCTGCTCAAGTATACACAGTAAAGACCTCAGTTGCTACATCAACTCAGGAAGGTATTTTCAAAGTGAAAACTAAAAGCAGCATATTATAACGTGAGAAAATGCTTGAATTAATTTTTTTCTTTTACATAGATCATTGATAATATAGTTGCTTAACATATAAATGCCATCTGTAAAGATAATTACTTCTGGTTCAATGTCCTCTTCTTACAGGACAAAATTGTGATTTCTCAGAATGATCTCCTTACTGATGATGATGAACTTAAGCGGCTGCCTTACAGATCAGGTAAAAAAAGGAGAATCTAAGTTGTATCCAAATTAAATTAAATGTCTGTTTTTACACAACCAGGCATCTTTTGCAGTCTCTCAATTGCTAATACCAGGGGTTTTAGAGGAAGGTTAAAGTCTTTCCTGCTGCATCTGTTCCTCCGTGGAGAGTTGTGTGTGGGAGAAGAGTTGTAGACAGAGTGCTGGAACACTTATATATGTGTTAAAATCATTACCTTGCAGTATCACCAAAATCTCTATTTTTAAATGTGCTTGTTCCTTCAGGAGACATCACTGTTTTCAGACAGTCCTCCCTGTACGTTCAAATGCATACAAACTTCGGGCTGGAACTTGCAGTTCAAACATCACCTGTGTTCCAGGCCTATGTGAAAGTTGGATCACAATTCAAAGGCAGAACGCTAGGTAAGTAATCTAGTCCCTATGCAAAGGAGAAAATGTAGGGAGTATAATTTTGAAAACTTAGTATTCATCTTTCAGGAAATAAATTTTTTCTCAAAAAAACCCAGCAGATCATGCATGGAAAACTGATGTGCTAAGAATTGTTTTTTTGCTAATAACTTTAAAACTAATCAAAGAAATGAGATGGGTCACATTTTTCATGCATAATACAATGCTGTTCTGTTTGAGTTTTATGTGTGCCTTTTTCAGTATGTGCTTTACTACACAATGAAGGAGCAAAAGTAAGTCTCTGTGGTCTCTGCATCTTGGAGCACACAGTTCTTTGAATGTAGTGCACAACCACTGTAAACACAATGAGCCTAAGAATCTAAAAGCTTCTCAGCTGGTAAATCACCAGATGGAGATGTTGATGTTTATTGCACAGCAACATTAGCCACACAGGCGTATTTTGCATTCTGGTTATGGGGAATTACAGAGAGGCTTTAGCTTTTACAAAAGCTTAAATGCATATTCTTTGTCATTATGCATTTAGTATACATAAGAAAACATGCAACCGCAAAAGTGTTTCATGGTCTTTCTCTTTTAAATTGTTTAAAACCACTTTTTTTCTAAAAACAAGACAACAAGTTCTTTATGAATTTGTCATTGAATAGAAGCTGACAGTCTTAACTTGAGGAGACAGGCTCAGTGACTGAATGTGTACATAATCAAGATTCTCTGGCTACTTGACCTGAGTATTCATTGACACTCCATGTAGAGCTTTTGAATCAATTTTCTCACTGTTATAGAATGAAACATAGGCCATTGTGCACACAGTCTTTAATTTTCAGCCATCCCTTGCATTTCTGATGTTATCAGGTTTGTGTGGCAATTACAATGGAGACACTACAGATGACTTCATGACTAGCATGGATATCACTGAAGGGACAGCCTCCTTGTTTGTAGATTCCTGGAGGGCAGGAAATTGCCATCCTGCCTTAGAGAGAGAGACTGACCCTTGCTCTTTGAGCCAACTAAACAGTAAGTAGATGGTGCGGTGGTAAATGAACTCTCCAGCTGGCTTTGTCCAACACTTTTGTAAACCCATACCAGAGCTGGACAGAAGCAGAGACTGAGAGGACAGTCTCTCTCTCTCATTTGAACATCACAAATTGTCACCAACAAGACATTTCTGTTTTCTAGAATACATATCAAGTGAAAGCTCATCAGATCTCATTCTAGAGATCTGGGATTGAGATGATGAATGAGAGGGGTTTGGTGATCTGTCTAGTAAAACTGCAATGTCCATGGTTGTCTTAGGCTTGCTCAGCAGTACTGAGACTAGAATCCAGGTTTTGTCTTCCCAAGTCTCTATTGCTATTGGTCTTAAAAAAAAAATAGTGGAAAAGAAAAAAAGAAGCTCTACTGAGCTGCTGGTACAAGAATAGAGTCTGAAAGCTAACAAGCTAAGATGTTGTCCTATTGTTCAGTGCATCATTGCCAAAAGTTCACCTAAAATATTGAATCTTTTAAAAATTTCTGTTTCAATTTTTTCCCCTAACTTTCTCTTTTTAATGTTTATTGTTTACTTTCATTAGAAATATCTGCTGAGACTCATTGCTCCATTCTCACCAAGAAGGGTACAGTGTTCGAGAAATGCCATGCTGTGGTGAACCCTATTCCTTTCTACAAGGTAGGAAGTTATGATGGATGTTGTATGGAGGGAGTCCAAATATAAACCAGATTGGATTTAGATGCAGTGTCCCACACATTGAATCAGCAATGCTGAGAAGCTTAGGAACAGGTGTGGTTTTGAAAATCATGCCTCCACCACACTCAAAGTCTCTTTGGTCACAGGCACCAGTCCCATCCCTGTGAATCAGAAAATATTTTTGCTCATGCTGCAGGTGTCCATGACAACAACTTTAACTGTGCAAAGTATTGATTTTTACCGTGTGCATAACTGAGCTCAATATATTTGCCAACCTAGACAAAACATTTTGAAAATTAAAAATGAGGAGCAGCGAATAAACAAAGGCATTTTTTAGGTACTAAGTATATTTTATTTACATCAGCAAGGTAGTTACTGAGATATTTTCCATCAGTTTTAGTTATGCAAAAATATGTATCTTGTGTGACTTAGTTCTGCAATTCAGCATAGAATCATACTGGTTGGCTAAGATCTTTGAGATCATTGAGTCCAATCATAAATACAGTAATGCCGAGTCCAATCATAAATACAGTAATGCCAAGTCCACCACTAAACCATGTCCCTAAATGTCACATCCACATATCTTTCAAATACCTCCAGGGTTTAGCACTTCCAAATGTCTGTTCCCCAGTAACAAAGTACTCTCTATGTGTTGGGTTTCAGAGATGTGTCTACCAAGCCTGTAATTATGAAGAGACCTTTCCTTATATTTGTTCTGCTCTGGGATCGTATGCACGAGCATGCAGTTCCATGGGTTTAATCCTTGAGAACTGGAGGAGCAGTATGGACAATTGCAGTAAGTACCTGAACCAACTCTAACTGGTCTGCCATCAGATGAGAAATGAGGAAAATAGTGATCAGAAAGAAGAGAAAAGCAGAAACTGGGTAACAAATATCCAACTTTTGGATACCCTTCTAGTGTCTGTCAGAACAGGATTGTTGTCTCAAGCCTGTATGAAAAACATTATTCGTATGCTTTAAGGTGAGCATGTGGATGCTTCCAGGGCTTGATAGTTAAGCTACAGAATAAGACAGAAAAATAAAGCTATGCTGTAAAATGAGAAAGAACTAGGGAAAACTGACTGCAGATTTGATTTTATTATTTTGCAACTCAGACATAGGCATAGGTTTCACAGTTACTCAAAAATACATTGACATTTCTGCTAAGCTTCCCTTTGCATAATTAAATTCCAAGATACACAAAGAAGCAGTAAGATATTTTACCTGCATGAAACCTCCAAGCAGCTGCGTAGTTTGGTGTTAAGTCTTGGTCTGCAATGTTTTGCTAGAGCTCCACATCCACAGGAAGAGAAGCAACAGGAAGCATTAAGCATCGAAGCTGTCGACACAAAATAAGCAGCACATTATGAGCACAAGGACATTATCTTTCACAAGGAAGAGGATCAGTAAATGAAGTTTTAACATACACTCTTGTCTTGTTTATAGCCATTACTTGCACTGGCAATCAAACATTCAGCTACAACACTCAGGCATGTGACAGGACATGCTTGTCACTCTCCAACCATGCCCTGGAATGCCATCCAACTGATATTCCTATTGAAGGCTGCCAATGTCCTAAAGGACTGTACCTGAACCACAAGAATGAGTGTGTTCATAAATCTCATTGTCCCTGCTACTTAGAAGACAGAAAGTACATCCTGCCTGACCAGTCAACAATAACTGGTGGGATCACCTGGTAAGTGTCAAGTTTAAAGGTGAACAAATTGAAAATGGAGGTGAGAGGTCTTCCTGTGTCTCTGTGAAGGGTTAACTGCAGTAAGGAGGCAAGCACCACACAGCCACTTACTCACTCCAGCTGGATCTGGAAGAGAATCAGAAGGACAACAGTAAGAAGCTCAGAGGGTAGAGATATAGACAGTTTACTAAATTTCTGTATTCATAATAAGCAAAAAACTTATTTAATAAGCAAAGCAGCATGCACAATCAAAGCCAAGTAAGGAGCTGATTCAGAACTTCCCATCAGCAGGCAGCCATTCAGACGTTTCCAGGAAAGCATGAATTTGCCACGCATAATGGTTTGCTGGGAAGACAAGCGCTGTAACTCTGAACATCTCTCCTTCTTCTTTCTTTACCTGAGCTATTACTGCTGAGCTTGATGTGGTATAGTATGGAATCTCTCTTTGGTCAGTGGGATCAGCTCTCCTGGCTGTGTCCCATCCCAGCTTTCACACTCTCAGCCTCCTCCCTGCCAGGACAACATGAGGAGCAAGAATGCTGGGATACGGTTCAGCAACAGCTAAAACAACATTGTTTTATCAACACTGTTTTGGTCACAGATCCAAAACATAGCACCACTGAGCTGCTACAAAGAAAACTAACTCCATTCCAGCCCAAACCAGTATAGTCTCCTTTATTTTTAACAGCATAAGTTTATTTTTCAAGACATCTTTTTTGTCCTTCTCTAGACTACAGCTATTCTTAACTGAACCGAAAGCATTTGACTTACCTTAGGCTTGAAAATGTTACAGAGAAAAAACAGAAAATAATAGATAAGATCTGATGATTCCTATTAGGAGATTTTGTCAACAGCACTTAGCTATATACAAACTTCTGGAATGACTTGATAGGCCATCCTCACAGTGACAGTTGCCTACTAGGGATAATAGCCTACTATTCACTCTCCAAACTGATGTTACTATATAATACAAAAAGTGAAGAGACAAGTTGACTCATATTCCACTTCAAAGGATGGGAAGGAGGTAGTAACATGAGTGAAACGTTTCTAATAGCACAATTTTGCAAAATATCAAAATTTCTTTCTTAGAAGAGATTTTCATTGCTTTTTTTTTTTTCTCCCTAGCTACTGTGTTAATGGGAGGTTAAGTTGCACGGGCAAACCTCAAAATCCTGCAGGTATGGGTCTGATATTGTTTACTTAGAAACATTTTTTTGTCCTCTATATTGTAAAATTACTACTTTGCTGTTCTCTTCTGTGTGAATTTCTCTTCAGTGTTCATTTTTCTTCTTTTTTCCTAGAAAGCTGCAAAGCTCCTAAGAAATACATATCATGCTCTGACAGTTTAGGAAACAAGTATGGAGCTGCATGTGCCCCTACCTGTCAGATGCTGGCTACTGGAATTGAATGTGTGAGTTTCACAGCTCTGGGATATTTATACTTTTGAGAGAGGTAGAATGTTGTAGCTGTTACTTAGAACTAGATTACATTCCTTCTAGTATAATTAAAGGAATTACTTTATTTAACATGATACAGTTAAATATCAGGCTGTGGACACAAAAATTGTACATATATTTCAGAAGCGATTAAAGAAATTAATTGCATTATTTAATGAATTAAATTCTATTAAACGAAGAGAATAAAAATCCATTAAGGATTCTTAACTACATGGCTATCACCTCTGGCTCAGGTACTCCATAAGCTGTGACTCCATGTGAATGGAAATACAGGGTTTATGCTTCCTGTTCTATTTTTCCTCAACTCTCTGCTGCTGTTGATCACAGAATGCAGGAGACCTGGGCTAGGTGAACATCTGGGCTGTCCTGATAGGGTTTGCCTATATTAAGGAAACAGACTAATTGGAAGAATTGCAGTAAGTGTCCTTGATATGAAGAACATTCTGTTGTACTCTTTCTGAAAGACTGGTAGTGACTGGAAGATAAATTTTTCAGAGTCTTCAGGTATGTTTAGTATATCACACCACGAGTATGTTACAGCTTCAGTGAAACTAGTTCAGTTGACAGCATGTTAGTCCAAGGAACATCACAAAACTAAAATCAAGCCAAAACAGAACTTAGCACAGGTTCATGCCTGACAGCATTCACATCTAGGATAAACTGGATCTCACATTCTTTTCTTTTTGTTTTGCAATCTGTTGACCTTTCCCAGATACCCACAAAGTGTGAATCAGGCTGTGTCTGTGCTGATGGCCTCTATGAAAATCTCGATGGCGGGTGTGTGCCAGCTGAGGAGTGTCCATGCGAATATGGTGGCCTTGCTTATAGAAGAGGTGAACAAATCCAGACTGAATGTGAGATCTGGTAAGAACAGAGTTTTTCATTGCAGATTCTCTGTTTCACTGAAGTGTACAACCACATAAAAAGAAGTGTTTACCTGACAGGAGAGTAGGAATTGGCAACAGCTGTAAGGAAGAAGTACCATGACAGGGTATAGGGATTAACAGAGAGAGAAGCGTAATATTTGGCAATGTATGTATAGATAGGAGTCATTGTACCAGCTTCAGGGATAATTTCTGTCTTATGTGTATTCAGGAACAAAGGCATAAGGTAGGGCCTGTGACTGTAAATTATATGAAGTATTATTAACAACTCCACTTAAATAAAGATGAGGGCACAATCTTTCTTCTTTTCTGAAGATAAAAACAACCACCCCCAAAAAGTTTTCCATTTCTTTAGCAGTATTCTCAAAGTCTTTTATTCCCTTTCCAGTTACTAATCTATTATTAAAAAATACCACCACCCCCCCAAAACTGCACAGAGCAGTGACTTCTGATCTCATTAAGAGCAAAAATAAATCTGTTTTATATACTATTTCTTCCACGAAAAAAAGCACAAAAATTATTTAAGTTTTATTCTTTATTATGAATTCATTTTCTAGGCAGTCCATAAATTTTAATTATGGTTGTTATATTAACTGTAACTTGGTCTCAGTGTACATAAGTCAATTAATTGAACATGTTATTGATAAAAGTGGATCTATATAAAAAGAAGCAGGTTAAGATGGCATTTCTTTGAAATCTGAGTGTGGTTTCTCTTCTCACTCCCAGCACTTGCACAAAAGGCAAATGGAAATGTGTCCAGAAAACAAGGTGTTCCTCCACCTGTAATCTGTATGGAGAAGGCCACATCACCACCTTTGATGGACAGCGTTTTGTGTTTGATGGCAGCTGTGAATACATATTAGCTATGGTAACCTGCTTCCTCCTGGTTATTTCAGCAGCATCTCAGCATCAAGAAAAATAGCTGGATTTAAGGGACTAATGAAAATATGCTAGGATGCATCAACAAACAATACAGCATTTTGAATCTTTATAACCACTTAATGAGTTTCTATATATTATGTTTATTTCAATACTTAGAATAAAAATATTTTACTTCTAAAAAACCACCTTTTTCATGCAATTATAACCAATTTTAGATTTTTTTTTTATAATATGTTAAAATAGTCATTGTATTCTGTACCAGACAAATATGACTTTTAGGGAAGTTATGTCAGTTTGACCAGCAAAGCAGAGGTCATCACCTCCCAAAACAAACATAGTCATGACATTTTAAGCATCCTGTATTTTCTTATAGTTTTATGTCTTAACTTGGAAGACTTCAGGCACAAACTCTGTTGGGATTTTGTGCTTCTTGTGGTTTGTTTTGGGTTTTTTTTAGGATGGCTGCAGTGTTAACAGTCCTGCTTCCTCTTTCAAAATTGTTACTGAGAATGTCATCTGTGGGAGATCAGGAGTTACATGCTCCAGATCCATCAGCATTTACCTTGGGGTAAGCTCTTCTTTCTGCCATTATCCAGCTGAATAGATTTTAAGACCAGGTTTTCTTCATTGTTGGAAGCTTTGGCTGTATCTTAGAAGAAGTGATCTTCTAAGTGAAATTATGTGCTAAAACCAGAGCCTTGGTTTTAGTAGGAAATGCCATAGTTTTTTGGTTGGGTTTTTTTAATTCTCATGTTGTGTTTCATTCTCCAAGACTCTTGCCTATGTCAAAGCCAGGAAATTTTGAAGCTTACTCTGCAGTGAATTGCTCAATCAAAAGATACTGATTTCCTGCTGCAGTATCACAGCATCTGAACTTCAGCAAGGAAAATACTGAAACTTGATAAGTTACAATTTCAGATAAATTTTCTTCTAGAATCTGACAATCATACTGAGAGATGAAACTTTCACCATTTCTGGGGAAAATCCTGGTGTACGATACAAAGTGAAAAAGAACGCACTTCACCTGATGTTTGATATCATTATCCCAGGAAAATACAACATGACCCTTATTTGGAATAAGCACATGAACTTCTTCATCAAGATCTCCAGAGAAACACAGGTATTGCAGAATAACTTCCTCAGTAAAGTGTCCTTCAATTCAGATTGAACTGCACATTTGATCACAGTTGCCTTGAATCTCTGTGATGGCAAAGGTTTTCCAGAAATGCTACTAGCAATTCATTTTTATCATTATTTCCAACAGCAGAGATCTTCACAAGAGGCTGACTTTTAAGGGATTTCTGTACCACATTCAGGAAATTTTTGAGCTAAGTGTTTGTAATTTTTGCAGCTCCATGTTTGAATTTGATCTCTAAATGATGACAATTTACAGTTTAGAGGAGAAACCCATGCACAAGACACTAAGAATGTACAAGAGAGTATTTGTAGATGACATTCACTCCTAAAGCACAGGAAACTGTCAGTAATTAAAAGGGAAGGTGAGTATTTTAACTTGATGAACTGATATTGGTGCTTCCGTTGAATCTAGGAAACAATCTGTGGTTTGTGTGGGAACTATAATGGCAACATGAAGGATGACTTTGAAACTCGAAGCAAGTACGTGGCATCAAACGAGTTGGAATTTGTCAACTCTTGGAAAGAGAATCCTCTCTGTGGGGATGTGTACTTTGTAGTGGACCCCTGTAGCAAGAACCCTTATCGTAAAGCATGGGCAGAAAAGACATGTTCCGTCATCAACAGCCACGTTTTTTCTGCCTGTCACAATAAGGTAAGAATTTATTTGCTCTTCTTTTTATTTATAGGCATAATCTGTATTCTTCCAAATGCTCACACTCCAACAGGTGGTTTTCTATTTGACAGAATGTTTCAGTAAAATACATTTAAAATTTTCTGTGGCTCACATTTATGTTAATTTTCCTTTTTTTTTTCATTTGCACTTCACTAGTGCTTTTGTAAACACAAAAGCTAAGTATGGTATTAACTGATTAGTTAAAACTACAAGACTGAAAAAAGAATGAAGTGTTAAGAATCAGAAATTAGTCAGTCTGTTGGTGATGCCTGATATTGATCAATGCATTTTTAGGTGGCAAAAATCAGTGAGAAATGTGGATAATGCTGAATGCAGTGGTTATGCATATACCTAGAGTATAATAGGCACAAAATAATCTAAGAAAATGAATCCCTTCCTTTTGCCATGCAGGTGAATCGGATGCCCTACTATGAGGCCTGTGTCCGAGACTCCTGTGGGTGTGACATTGGAGGGGACTGTCAGTGCATGTGTGACGCCATCGCAGTCTATGCCATGGCGTGCTTGGAAAAAGGCATCTGCATTGACTGGAGGACCCCCGAGTTCTGTCGTAAGTTTCTTTAAGCTCTCCTTAAACAGGTTTTGCAGATTTTTATTGTCAGTATATTCATTTGGCAACATAGGAAACTTAGTAATAATCACCTCAAAGTCTGCATTTTCTCTGTGGGCAAAGAACGGACCTCAGTCAGCTGGGTTTTGAAATCTGTACTTTTCTGGTAAATTAACCAAAATATTTTAACTCTTTTTACCATGGACTAATGAGAGAGAAAATAATGTGGTCACAGAAAGCAGATTGTTTCTTCTGCTTTCACTGTATATTGCACTGTGAGTTTGCCAGCAGAGAAGTATGAAATTGTAAAAAGAAGTTTCATTTGAGCCATGATGAAATCACCTTTGGTGTGGATGTCAAGGGAATGAAGACAGATGTGTTGGCTGGAACAGTGTAAAACAGGAAAAAGACATCAAAGTGTTCCAGAACGGTGCATACAGAGGAAAAAAAGAGGATGAACATGCTATAAATCAATGTTAGAGTTGTCATCTTTGATGGTTTTGTTTCGACATTTCAATATATTGTGCATTAAAAGTTGTGAAAATGCCTGCATACTGTATTTGCAAAAAAGAAACTGACTTCCCTGAGCTAAAATATAAATTTACATTAGAAGCTAGTAACTTCAGTCAAGTTTTTTTTTATTCCAACTGTTAATTAATTATGTCCTTGTTCTAGTACTTTGAAAATAGAATGCCATTAATTTGAAAGAAAAATATCTGACTTGTCTCTTGCTTTTCCCTTTTTTAGCTGTCTATTGTGAGTATTACAATTCTCATAAAAGAACAGGAATTGATGATGCTTTTTCCCATGGCTACAACGATGACAAATGCACCTGGCACTACAGGCCTTGTAACTGTCCAAATCAAAACTACAAATATGTCAATATTGAAGGTAATAGCCTCTACTACTGTAAACCAGGATACAGGAACATAGTAATTATTTTCAGTGTTGGGTTTTTTAAATGTCGTACCACAGTTGAATAATGGTAATCTAATTGATGTTATATTTGAAGAAGTTTTGCTGATCTTTCCCTTACTAGTAGTGTTTTAAATACATAATCAACTCAGTAGCTGTACTACATTTAGCTTTATGTCAGTCTCAGCCTGTCTGGAAGAGAAATACTGACTTGCACCAAATCAAAAGAATACACTGTACTTAGGAAAGAAAACATGTGGAGAGAGCAATTAATATTTTTATTAAACAAATGGATATAGCTGGAGAAACCAAACAAATTCCTACAGGGACAAAACCTCCTTTTGAGGATGATGTTAGAAATGCTTACCTGAATAGATGGTGTTGCAATCGATATTATTTTTTAATAACAGAAATATAATATATTCAATTATAAATGGTAGAAATTAAATGCCTTTCTCTGAGAAATGTAAAACAAACTTCTCTTCTCCTTTCTTCAGGCTGTTACAGCTGCTCTCATGATGAATACTTTGACTACGAGGAGGAGAGGTGCATGCCATGTGGTAAGCAGCATTTCTTTCTCCACAGTAACTTGAAAACCATACTACAACATTTGCGTAGACTCATAGAAGATATTTTTCTAGTACTTCTTCATAAATGAGTGTTCATCTAAACATAACTTCCTTTCAAAATAATCCATTGCTATACTGCTTGTAAAATAAAGGAATGGAAAGAAATTATTAAAAGTAGGATTAGGGTAGGCAATGCTATAATACAGAAGCTGGATGACCCTGACTGGTTTTAGTCAGCGACATGAGAAGTTATGTTCATTGTAAAACTGAGTACTTCTCAAAAAGTGGGTCTTCCTGAAAGTGTATTGGTGTTCTAATCCGTGTGAGGCACAGCCCCAGTGGAGCTGCAAGTCTCTGAGGTATTCAACACATTTCACAGAAAAAGAGAATGTGTAGAAGAGGAGCAGATGTAGCTACTGGACTCAGTAAATATCTTTTTAGAGATTTTTTTTTTAAATTAACTGGAGGTTTATTGCCATATGGTTTATTTCCATGAAAACCTATCTTATTAAATAATGTTTTGGAGAGACTCTAGCTGGACAGTTTGGATTTTCATGCAGATGGAAAAAATACCTTAAGAACAATTTTTCTCGTATTACAAAATTCTAACTTGTATAACCAGGATCTCAGCTAGTGATCTCCTTTACATACAAAACCATGTTCCACTATCCCTGAAAACAGAGGTGTCATAAGGAAGATAGCAAAAACTTACTACTGTTCATTATTATTATGAGATGTATTGATTTCTTTGTGATTAAGTCCTTTGATGTGAACTTTACCACTGAAATATGTAACATTAAACACTTTCAGGAATACCTTAGTAATTAACACAATTCTTGGAATCCAATCTGAGATTTGCCTTATTTGGGATATTTCAATATGCTTTTATTCACAAGTTTAACCTGTTTTGCCTTTATGGAACAGGACAAGCAAACGTTACCACCACACCTGAACCATCTTCACCTTCACCAGGTTAGTTTACACAGCTGACCAAACTGGTACTTACACACTGCTATTATGTCTTGAGAAGAGTTTATGAAATCAGTAATGTCCTTTTCTGTGTAATAGAATTCTGTGTAATAATGCTAAATAGCATTAGGGGTTTCAGAGGGCTAAGGTGAAATGATGAAACATACCCTGGTACCATCAAAAGCTGCATGGCCAGCAGGTCAAGGGAGGGCACTGTGCCCCTCTACTCTGACGAAAGCCCACCTGGAATGCTGTGTCCAGCTCTGCAGTCCTCAGTTCAAGAAAGACAGAGGAGGGCCACAAAAATGACCAGAGGGCTGGAACACCTCTTCTGTGAGGAAAGGCTGAGACCTGGGGTTGTTCAGCCTAGGGAGGAGAAGGCTCCATGGAGACCTCATTGTGGCCTTTCAATACTTGAATGAGGTTTATAAGAAAGATGAGGCTAGACTTTTAAGTAGGGCCTGTTCTGATGAGACAAGGTAAATGGTTTTAAACCAGAAGACAGTAGATTCAGACTAGATATAAGGAAGAAATTGTTTATTATCAGGGTGGTAAAACACTGGAAGATGTTGCCCAGAGAGGCTGTTGAACCCCCTTACTTGGAAGGATTCAAGTCAGGCTGGACAGGCCTTTGAGCAACCTGATCTAGGTGAAGATATCCCTGCTCATTGCAGAGGGAGTGGACTTGATTATCTTTAATGGTCTCTGCCAGCCCAAGCCATTCTATGATGAAAAAGATCCCACAAAAATTTTATCCCACGCTCAGTAGTGACTGGCCACATAATACTTCAACAGTTGAAGAAAGTCTTGATGGAAATGTATGACTGACTATACCAAATCCCTATCGCCTGATACAGGAAAGGAATCTATATTTGCTGATTTTAAATTTGTTAGAAATTCCATTAATTTCCCTGAAGACAGATGGTATTGGAAAACTTTACACTGTGGGCTGTGTGAGTAATAAAATTATGGATACTATTGGAAATAGTATTCAGAATGGAATAATGTTCCATCTCTGCTGATATACACAAGTATTTGTGCCAAATTCACTTTAAAGTGAAGAAATAGGTATAAAGCATCTCCAAGAATACCTGTCTAATGTATTCACTGCACATAATAGCACAGGAAGTAATGGATAACTGCTCTTAAAGGTTTAATCTAAAAGGCAATGGGTTTCAATAGTAGCTACTGCTAATAGCTACAAAAACAGTGTTTTTACTTAAAAATAATTTCAATTTATATAGGTATGCTATCAACAGATTATTGAGGACTATTTCATATCCTTTGGTTTTGTTTTTTTCTCTTAGTAACAACAGTGCAGCCTAAAGTAACAGGGAGCTCTACCACAAGCACCCTACCAACAGTACCTAGTACTTCTTCTGCAACTGTATCAACTGAGACTACAAATCCAACAATAACTGCAAAAATTACAGTTCCAAGAACTTCACCCTCACAACCTCTTGTCACAATAAAGTCAACAACTGGTAGGTTTTTAGTGTTATTGTCTAAAATAAATTATATTACTCTATACCTCTGTACATAGTTGAGATACTACTCCTAGGAATGCATTTCAAATTCATACAACATCCAAGCATTAGACTCAAATCATGAAGCAGGCAAAGCAGGCTTCCAGAAGGGAGTTTGTAAACCAGACGTGTTCAGAAGTGTAGATCGAAAGTGCATGAAAAGGTAAAGGATATAGGCATTAGGTTAAAAACACAACCGAAAGCCACTTGTGTGATTCATCTGAGAAATGCAATTAGAAGTTCTATAAGCAGTGAGCCAGCCCAGCTCCGGCTGGGCTTATTAGCTCAGCTTCAGCCTCTTTTCGACTGGTTCATTTATGGAGTTCAAGGAGCACCCAATCTATTGAGTCTGAATAATGTAAGCAAGCCCCAAAGCAGAGTCACACATGCCTCAGTGTAGCAGCTTTGTCTAGGCTTCTAAAGTCCTGCTCTCTGGAGGGTGGCTGCCAATATAAATTACTTTCTGATTCTATGGCTTGTGGAGCCTCATTTAGCCTCACGCCAACGTGCACTTTAACTAATAAACAGTCTTGGACCCTGGCTGTCAGGGAAAGCAGAGTTAAAAATAGGTCCCAAAGGAGTCAAAACACACGAAAGCTGACATGATTTGTGCACAAGGACAAGGAAAGTCTATAATATGATGTTGTTTAGCTTTTCAATACATATTACAGAAAGCTGCAACTGTGGCTGATTTGGAACATAGTAAAAGCCAATGGACAAAGCCCATATAGACTTTAGCCAAAGTGACAACAAAGCTAACTTCTTAGAAAAAATTATATTAAACAAATCTAATACAAGACAATACAGAAAATGAGAACAAAGACAGACATGAGGCAATAGAAAACAAATATAAGTACAGAAATATTTGGTAAGCTTATGAGAACATGAATACAACAGTCATACTGAAAGTATTCAAAAAATAAAGGTGAAAATGATCTCTTAAAATATGAGTATATTTTTATAATTTATCTGGTTTTAATTTTTCTATGAATTGGTTACATTATATTTTTTACATTTACTCCAAAAGAACATACAACATCAGTTTTTACTACACCAAACATGACTACAACCATCACTACCCCTTCCATAACTACCTCAGTGAAAAGAACCACGGCCACTACACCAAAGTCTGTTCCCTCATCACCTTCTGCCTCATCAACCACTGGTTCAACACAGACGGAACAAGTAGGGGTCACCTCACCGCCCTTCAAGACCACCACCAAAAAGGAAACAGCAACCTCCTCAATACCTGCTCAAACCACAACTCAGAGCACAACTTTCAGCCAGCCTAAACTAACAACAGCAGGTAAATAGCACTTTTTAAAATCTGTCGGGTAAAGCCATCACTCACAAGACATGTATTGATATACTCCTTATAAAAAACCCAGACAGTCTTACTAGTAGTCTTAACATTGCAAATAGACAGGAAAGGACATGGATAAGAAGTGTGATTAAAATGGAAATTTGTCTTGCCAACAGAGCAAGCATCTGACATCCAAATATGATGTTAGAGCTAACATTTCTCTTCCAACACTTCCTCCACATGTAGACAAAATCTCTCTATGCTGCAAAGCAAGTTCTTGAAAACTCACAGACCACAGAATAAATATTCCCCCTAGCCATTGTAACAAATACTCCCCGCAAAAATATTAACCTTTTCGAATGTCTGACACTCAATATACAAACAAGGATGGTCTCCTCTGAGGCTGTAGGGCAACATGAATTACTAGGTTAGCAACTGACTACATAGGCTGGGACAGTGTGTGGTGGGAAGCCTACGGAGGGCAGCTGTACACTCTTTCCCAAATCCAGGTCTCTCCCACAAAGTATTCTTGGGGTGCATACATCTGGGTCTTCTTGTGCAAGCAATTACAGCTTCCTCTAGGAACCTTACCAGCTCCCAACCATTACTAATATTCATTCTTACTTCACAGAGAGTGAGGGAACCGAAGCAACCACTCTGCACTACCCAGAGGGTGAGTAAAAGAGAGTAGAAAGATGCCCTTGGCATCTCTTCTTCACTTGACTCTGCTTCACTTGACCCCAGCTTTTCCAGATGATGGTCTTGCCCAGTCTGGAATACCTGAGAGGGGAAACATGTGCATCCAACGAGGTGGTTCTTCCCTCAGTAGCTTCAGAAAAAGGCAGGGAGTGTTAAATTGTCAGAGGATACCCTTCAGACCCAGTTTTTGCTCCATATTTTTTGAGGGGGAGCCACTGGCCCACTTCTCTCTCTTGCCCAGTAAGACTCAGTGGGGTCTGCTTCTCTCTTTTTTACCCCTAGGGTGATTCCCTGGGGCTTCTGTCTAGGAATTGCCTACCTCCTTTGCCTGCCCCTCTCGCCCTGCCACCCTCAATCAACTTGTCCTTTTCTCTCTGTAGTTGTCACCCACATAAGAACAACGTTGACACAGCCTGTGCAGCACCTTGTCACACAGACACAGGCCACCCCTGCCACATCCACCAGCAGCACCTCTGTCCCAAGAGAGACCAGCCCTGCCACCAGCCCAGGAGTTCCACTGACAAGGACATTTGCAAGCTCCAGCTCTTTGCCTGTCACCTCAGCCTCATCTGCTTCTTCCCTCTCCTCGACCCAGCTGGGAACATCATATCCTGGTAAGGCCCCCTTCTGCCCTTCCTGCTGCTCTGCCTGCTTCTTCCAGCTCCCACCCTTCTCTCCTAAGCAGCACATCCCACAAAGGCCTCAGTTTTGGTACTCATTCTCAATTCCCCCTGCCACTGGCATGGGATGCAGGCAGGCCCTGGGACTGACCCACACATGACCATGTCTGCATCCTTCCTCCCTGCAACTTCAGGGCTTTGGCTCTGGGGCACAGGCCTCTGTCAGGGTACAGGCATCCAGGAGTTCCTGCCCTACAGCTACCAATCAGACACAAGCTAACACACCTCCCTCTTCTTAGAGTGCTGCCCTGAGAATGCATAGTGGGGCAGGGGGGAAGAAAAGGCAGGGAAACTGGAAACACATCTCCAGTTTACAGCTCAGGACAGTTTTGAGTGAGAGGCATAACCCAAGGCATCATCTCCAGCCAAAGGATGCACAGGCCCTGGCACACCCATGAAAAGTGCAGTTCAACAAATATAACCTCACTGACCAATGCTGACCCCAAGTGCAAGAGTGACCAGTGGAGGGTGGGCAAGAAAGTGTCCACTCAACTCCCACTAAAGTTCTTTCAATTAGACCCACATGCCAGAGTTGTCTTAGTGTTGATCCTTCTTCGGGGAGATGCCACAACATGCTTTGCCAAGAATCCTTCCCAAGACTCAACCATTCTTTTCTCTCATCCCTTTCTTTGTAGCAAGGGAGCCAACCAGAGCTAAGACACCAACTACTAAAGTAGTAACAGGTGAGTGCTCTGGTCATGAAAGAGATAAGAGTCATCCCTGGCCAATGCATCCATATCCCTTCACCAGCCACGGCTCTCGCATGGATCCCTCCCAGCAGAGTCTGCAGCAAGCCAATTTTAAACTACCAGTAAACAAGTGATACCTCTTCCCCACTCAACTGTTCCAGGAAGAAGGAGATGAGAAAAATTACTAGAGGTCCATCTTCAAAATGCTCAACAGCAAGCACTTATGAAAGAGAAACAGGACAGAATGGAATGTATTTAGGATAATAGCCACTTTTATTAACTGAAAAAAAACCCCAAAACCAAGCGAATTTAGTAGGACCTAGGCCTCCCATCCTGGCCCATACCTGAGCACAAAGCCTCCAAAACAGAAGTCACTATCACCCAACTTCCCATAAGCCAGAAACATACAACTGACCTGTGCTTTCCTCCTGACAGCCTTCACCCATGAACAGTCCACTCTGCCACACATTGGGCCACCTGTGACCACGCACAAGACCACGGCTGCCACCTCCATCAGCAGCACCTCCAAGACCTCTGTCTCCACTGGGGCCAGCCCACCAAGCAGCACAGAAGTGCCTCTGGAAACAGCATCCCCACATCCCAGCTCTCCACCTGTCCCCAGCAGCCCGCTCAGCACCCGGCTGCCATCCACTGCCACCACTTCCACACTCTCCTCCACAGCAGCTCCAAGCACCAGCCCCAGGACGACACCTACAACCCTGAGGCCCCAGCCCTCTTCCCCTACAACCAGTGCTCCAAAGGAGTCTCCTGTAACAGAGTCCTCTGCACCCACCACAGCCAAAACCAGCACGCTGCCATTGCCTGCTTCTTCTCCCTCCTCAACTGTGGCCTCAACATGGCTCAGCTCCTCACAGCCTGGTGAGACTCTCTTATCCATCCTGGTGATTCCCCCCTCCTCTCTCTTCTCCCTTCTTCATTGCTACCAGTGCAGACAGTTGCTTTAAATTTGCTCTCCATTCCCACTTCTTTTTGCATCAGCAGTGTGATGTGGTTGTCATTTGGTATGGCCCTGGGGCTCCACTCACTCCCACATTGCCCAGCATGTCACTCTCAGAGTGGCCAGACCTTAATGCGCTGCCAGTTCCTTGAAGGGAGACATGCACATCCACACGGGGTCCTCTGCCAGGAAGAGCAAGAGGCATCTTGCCTGTAGGAAAGCAGCATGTGATTTTCCTCTGTTTTTATCGGAGAAGAAAGAGGGCAGGTATAGGGCAGGACCGATAGGCCCACTTCTCCCTCTTTCTCAGAAATCTCAGGTGCAGCGT
Source organism: Oriolus oriolus (assembly GCA_013400235.1). NCBI lineage: Eukaryota > Metazoa > Chordata > Aves > Passeriformes > Corvidae > Oriolus > Oriolus oriolus. The sequence continues at coordinate 107,645 of VXBT01001285.1, forward strand.
GCTGAAGCTGTTTATGCTTCTGCTCACATTCCGGGGCTTCAGCCAACCTCCTTCGCCTTCTTCTCCTGCCCTCATCCTCAGCTGACCTGTGCTTCCCTCCTGGCAGCCGTCACCCATGAACAGTCCACTGTGCCACACATTGGGCCACCTGTGACCACGCACAAGACCACGGCTGCCACCTCCATCAGCAGCACCTCCAAGACCTCTGTCTCCACAGAAGTGCCTCTGGAAACAGCATCCCCACATCCCAGCTCTCCACCTGTCCCCAGCAGCCCGCTCAGCACCCGGCTGCCATCCACTGCCACCACTTCCACACTCTCCTCCACAGCAGCTCCAAGCACCAGCCCCAGGACGACACCTACAACCCTGAGGCCCAAGCCCTCTTCCCCTACAACCAGTGCTCCAAAGGAGTCTCCTGTAACAGAGCCCTCTGCACCCACCACAGCCAAAACCAGCACGCTGCCATTGCCTGCTTCTTCTCCCTCCTCAACTGTGGCCTCAACATGGCTCAGCTCCTCACAGCCCGGTAAGGCTCCCTGCTACCAATCCTGGTGCTTCCCCCTGCTCTCACTTTTCCCATCTTCTTTCCTAGCAGACCAGCTTGCTTGTACAGTTGGTTTAGGTTTTGCTCTGCATTCCTAGTTCTTTTCACATCAGCACAATGGTATCGCTGTTTCTTGGTATGGCCCTGGCCAAAAGGTCTCTCCCATCTAGCCTGGCCTTCCAGGCTTGGAGCGCAGTCCTTACACATTGCCTTTTCTTTGAAGGGACATGCACATTCAGAAAGGGCCATATTCCAGGAAGAGGCGGAGAGATCTTGCCCCTAGGAAGGCACCTTGTCTGTTCCCTGCCTTTTTAGGGCAGAAACTAAGGAGAAGCTTTTGGACAAGACCCACAGTCCTAGTCATCCCCAATTCCTGCAAATACACAGTGCAGTACAGGAATTCTGGTTGGGTTTATTACCCCAGTATGGCACTTGTCCCAACATTCTTTGCTTTCCCCTCTTGCCCTCGTCCTGAAGTGACCTGTGCTTTCCTCCCGGCAGGTGTCACCCATGAAAAGTCAACTGTGCCACCTGTGACCACGCACAAG
>VXBT01001288.1:0-38128 GCA_013400235.1 Oriolus oriolus
GAATATAAGGAAAAAAGGTGACAAGTGAAATGGACAGGTAAGATAAAAGGAGAGAAAAAATTAAAGGAAAGAGAGGACTGGAGAGCAGAAGGGAAAGGGTGGGGGGAAGAAGAAAGGGGAAAAGAAAGAGGGAAAAGAGAAAGGAAAGAGGCGAGAGAAAGGGAAGGGGAAGAGAGGGAAAAGGGAAAGGAAAGAGGCGAGAGAAAGGGAAGGGGAAGAGAGGGAAAGAGAAAGGAAGGTTTGTTTGTAGCATATCAAATCTGCACAGACCAGCACTCCAGATCAGCCCAGTCCTCCCCGGTCCAGCCCAGGAACAAGCGCTGGAGAAGCACAAGGTGACCTGCCTGCCAGTGAGCACAGGGGCATGGTCACACTCCCACATCCCTAGAAACAGACTGCTGGGGCCTGCATGCCTGCATTCCCCAGTGCAGCTTTCTCAGGCAGAGAGGGACTGGAGGCCATCCTGTGCCTCTCTCTCCCACACCACTCAGTCGCTGGGGAGAGCCCACCTTACTCTCTCTGCCTGCACTGGGAACAGGTTGTTGTTCCATCCTCTCTGTCCCCAGGCCTGGCCCGGGTGAACCAGTCTGATCTGGGGTGCAAGACTGCTCGGCTTTGTCTCCGGGCTGGCAGCGTGGGGGCAGGACTCGGGGAGCACAGCAGCTTGGGAGCTAACCCTGTCTCTCCTATCTGCCAGGGGCCCGTGTTGGAAGGAGATCTAAGATGAAGTTATGGGATGTTGTGGCTGTCTGCGTGGTGCTGCTCAACACGGTCTCCACCTTGCCCCTGCCCACCGGTAAGACGCCTCCCAAGGGGTCCCCTTCAGTGGTAGAGGGACCTGAAGATGATCTCTCCCCCATCAGCCTGCTGCCTTCCTATGCTGTGCACAGTGACTGTAAGAAACATTCCCCTTTGTAGCAACTGCTGTCTGTCTTGCTAAACCTGCTTCCCTTTGCTCAGGCATCAGGATGAGGAAAGGATCCCCCCACTTTGTGCCCTTGTTTCTCCACAGGCAGTGTCACTGGCTTTGGTCTTGCTCGAGCAGCTCCAAACCTAGTCATTCTCCAAAGCTTGGGGTTGACAATTGCAGTGGCGATGACCCCTGCCCACTCCAGCCCTGCCTTCTTGGCAGCCTTAAGATCCCTCTGGTTGAAAAACATGGGGGGGTGGGAAAGTTTGTTGTATGCAGAGGAGCCGAGAAGAGGATCTGGTTCACACACCTCGCAGCGCAGGCACTGAAACTCCTTCCCCATGGCCTCAGCCTCCTCTCCCTGCTCAGACCCGCCAATGCAATTATTCACTGCCGGTAGTGGGCGCAAGTCCTGATGGAGGCTTGGCTCCGTGATGGGAGGCACTGTAAGCATCCTGGAGTACTGCTGAGCTTCATTAAATCCTCCTTGGATTCTGATCTCGAAATTAGTGTGTCCGCATGGAAATTTACAGAAGAGCAGCTATGGCAGGGTTAGGAGCTTGATGCAGAACAATCCAGCTGAACTAGCTCACAGTAAGACAGTTTACAATCCAAAAGACAGATAGTAATGCCTTGCTAATAATAGGTCCTGTACCTACAACAGCAGGTACAGGATTTTCACAGTGGTATGTGAGCGTTATGTTAACTCTGGTGGCTTTTTAAAGAGACAGGTAATATGACTCAGTAAGAAGTGGCAGAATACTCACATGAATAGTGGAGATGTTCACTTAGCAGAGGCGCAGACGCAGTGTGAAGGTTGCTTCTTTTGCCCTTGCTCAGCCCTCTCTGTTTAGCTCGTTACAGGATGCAGACAGTATCCAGTAATTGGGATTCATTTCTATCTCCTTTTCTGGAGGCATGTCCTTTCCCTGCGCCTGCCACAGCTCCAGTCACGGGCAGCCGCGTTCTGGTTTCTCTGGGAGCAGCCAGGCTAACGAAGTGTGGAGGCACCAAGCGTGGAATCATGTGCTGTGACTTCACTTTGACCCCTCCCAAACACTCACCTCCTCTTCCACACACACACATCCATGTCTTTCCCCATTTAGTCTTCTCTCTTTCCCTCTCTTGCTAGTGTTTCCCCCCTGCTGGAATCTTGCCTAGGCTTCCGCCTCCGCGTGTCCCAGCCTGGGCTCCTGCTGCTCACAGACTGGCAGACCCTCTGTGATCCTTTCAGCCTCTCCACAAGGGAAGGTTGGCCAAAAGTGTTTCCTCACAGGGCTCCAGCCTGCCAGGATCATGGGGCTATCACACATGGTGATCTTCTTCTCCATGATGAGCCAATAACAGATAAGTGCTGTCCTAAAAAAGGCAGTGATCAGCTTTTCAGGCCCCTGCGCTCTTCCCCTCTGTACAGGCTTGCTGAGGTGCTGGTGGCAAGAAAAGCATTAGGGGGAAAGCAGCATCAGTCAGTTTGTAGCTCTGGCAGAAGCTTCAGGGTGGGAGAGCATTAATGCTCCATTTTTCCAGAGTGGTAGTATTTGTATGATGCCTGCTTTTATCTGGAAACTACCTTCTGGGAACATGGTCCCTGGTGAGCTGATTCCTTTGCAGCTGTTCAAGGGGACAGGCAGCAGTAGTGATTCTGTCAGTTCCTAGTACCCAAAACTTTTCGTCATTGCCTCTTTTTTTTTCCTTTCCTGTGGACTGGGTAAAAAGAAGCAGGAAGAAAAACAACCTGTGTTTTACCTGGGCTGTGGTAGTATCAATATTATTGCTGTTTCCAGGGTACAGCCATAGGCTTAGCCATGTAGAGCTGGGTTGCAGGTTATTGCCCAGGATAGTCATTTGAGAAAGGGCTGATAGTTTGGTCTCAATCTCTTAACCCTGTGTATCACAAACAGATGGTCCTGGCTGCAAGGGGAAAGGAAGCAGTGCTGTTCTTCACGTCAGAAATAAAGGAAAACCCAGGCTGTTCCTGTGATCTTTGTATGGCAGCAGTTAACACAACAACTGAGCCTGAAAGTTAGAAACTCTTCCCTGTGTTGCCAAGTTAGATGAGTCAGGGGACACCTGCAGAAAGGTGACTGTAAGAGAGCAGTGAAATACTTTGATGCACTTTTATACTGTTTGTAGTTGATTTAAGAGTGTGTAGTGTCTGGAGAACAGGCTGCAAACAGACCATGAGGCTGATCCTTCCCAGGCACATGGCTGCCTTCCTGCTACAGCAACGCTTTGCTCAAGTCACTCCCATCAGTGTCTTTGACATATTTGTTCTCTCCACTTACCATTTGGTGGCATGCACCTTTCAGTACAGGAAAGACATAGAACCAAGCACACAAGAGGAATCAGTGTCTACATCATGCAGGTTTGACTGTCCACTTGGAGGTTTCTCTCACCATCAAAGCACAATGTACCATGAGCACGGAGGTGTGCTTGCAGCTCCCTGGCTGTCTGCTGGTGAGCCTGCCATGTATTCATATCTCTGTAGATGCTGTTGGTCAGCTGCTTTGCTAAGGGCTTTTGCAGGAGACAGCTCACAAAGTGGTGGGAGCACCATCATCACCTGTGTTCCCTCATATGCATAGGGCACCATGTGGGCCCTGAGCAGGACTGGGTGCTGTGTGCATTCAGAGGGAGGTGCACTGCTGTCCTCTAAAGCACTCCATGTGCAGGCTGAGGGGGAGTAGCTATTTTGCTCCAAGGTGCCCACAGAGAATTTGGGACTCCCACACACCACTTGCATCAGGGCTTAGTAGGATTGTGAGATCAAGTCCACCCCTAAGGGCAGGCCAGACAACTTGCTGGAGCACAGATCTCTTTCCCAGGCCCTTGACACCTTTTTCTGTTCCCATTTGATGGGATTGCTTTCTCTGCAAAGTGCTCTGAGGTTACCTGATGATACCCCATCCCTTTCAGTTTGGCTTGAAACCTTCCTTCATTCCAGGCTGCAGGCAGAGTTCTAACCTTCTGGGCTGATCAGGTGTAATGTGCTGACCTTTGCTGTTCAGGGCAGTAATTAGAGATGGCAGAGGGTGCTACCAATTGTAATCTTCTGCATTTTTAATTGGACTGGAGGCTGGAGTATCCTCCACAAATGCAGTGCATTGGAGATGAATCCAGTATTTGTAGGTGTTTTGGCATCAATATTCATGGGATAGCTTATTTCGCACTCACAAAAAAAAGAAAAGATGTAGAGTTTGTAACCATTTCTTTGTTTCATCTGTGCTACAATCCTCTGGGGGAAGAACACTATTAGCTTAAATACCAGATGCAAGTAGAACGAATGTAAACCAAATTATTATAAACTAAATACTAAGTCAGCAGCCTCAGAAGCCTGACAGTGCAGAAGGAGCCAAACACTTGTTTGCCTTATACACAGTCCCCAGTGAATACATCTTGTAACTGCTTGCTGTTGGGTGCACATAATCAGCATGTACATAAGGACTGGAGTGTCCGAAAATCCATGTCATGATAGGTATTCTCTTGATCATGCGAGAGCCTTTGCTAAGAACGAGTGGTAAGCAGGTAGAATTAAACGAAACATCTCACCATGGGCTTTTCCCTCCTAGTAAGAGGAAAAGGTGGGGTTTTTGCATCATGGTATCTGAGTTACTGAATGGTCATTCATTGTTGGAGCTCCTTTGGTATATGCTGTGACACACCATGGTATGTGTGTGTTATACCTCTGTTAAAAATTCTTCTTACCCCCTGCTAAGGGGTATTTGATGCTAAGTTACTGCTTTTAGTTTCAAGTTTATCAAGTAATACGGAAAGTATCTAGAAAAAATAGTGATATGGTAGGGCTCTTTAAGGCAAAAAGGGTATTTAATTATGCTTCCAGCTGAATGCATTTCGTTCCCTACAATATTTATTAGGCCCATTCAGTGTTAGGAACTACAACTCTCATGTTTCTGTCCAGGCTTTCCTGCTCGGCACACCTACGGTGTGGCATATGTGCTTCAGCCTGAGACACCCAGCAGCAGAGGTACCCTGCCCTGCACAGTGAACCCGCTGCATCAGGGAGGTATCAGCCACACTGAGCAGGTGCCAGCCCGCACCATCTGACCCGTGTGTGCCCAGGACAGCCAGTGCAACCAGCACAGCTGTTGCATCCTGCCAGCATCAGGCCGAGTGTGTCTGGGTGCCCGAGCCAGCATATGCATGTAAGGAAGTTTGTTTGCACTGGGACGACCAGGTTATGGAGGTATTTAGAAATCCCAAGCATTCAGATGGGTCCATTCATGGGCAAAATTCTAGAAAAAGAAGGGAACAGGGCAGATCTGGTTAAATCCAGAGGCAGATAGCCCTAGAAGAAAATTCCTCGGGGGTCTCACATATAAATACTGAATATATTCCAGCGAAGAGCATTCTGTGACTTAAGGAAGAAAGTTCTGAAATGCAGGATAATAAGGCTCTATTCTCATTTTGGGTTATCTTTTGCTGAAAGTTTTAGTTCTTTGCTGCTTTTCAATTTAGGGAGCTCAAAAAATTGCCAGTGAAACTGTGGATCCTGTTAAATGTTTTGAAGATGTTTATTGACAGATAATGTACCTGGACACATTTTTCTTGGTCGTCTTTCATAAGCCTCTGCAGTACATTTTAGAAATCCCCATGTTCAGGGTTTGCAGATGAAGAGCTTCAAAACATTCCTTGAAAGGCTGAAAAATTCAGTTGTATGAAAGTATTCATCAGACTGTTATTAAATTTAGTGGGGGAGGCGTTGTTTGTCCGCAGAAGATCCTCAGGCTGATAGATTGTAATGTCTTTGTAAACTATACTGTTCCTGGTTAGTACTGCAAAAAGCAGTTTTAAAATAATTAAAGTTGCATAGGCTCTGAGAAGCCATTTGGGTCATCAAATCCCACCCTGCCACAACTGCAGATGTTCACAGTTGGACATCTAGCGCAAACACCCAGCTTTCATCCCCCCCACACACACTGTCTAGAGACTGCAACATAAAACTTGTAGTACATAGGCCAAACCTTAAATAACTGTATTTGTTGTGGATTCCTATATTTTTGAGGTAGTAAGTTAATAAGTAGAAATAAACAAGGAATACACAATGCTGCAGCAGAACTATATTCAGGATCATCAGGCATCTAAATAGGCCACTGACACATTAGTGCTGGTAGAGTGGTTAGCACTGCAGAGTGGTCAATTTTTACAAAACCAGCTCAGTTTCTGATCAGGTGATATCCTCTGGTAAAGTGAACCAGGGGAAAGATTTCAGTGGTTCTTGGAATTTCAATCCTGATTACAAAGGGAAGAAAGAAAATAGGATCAAAAAGGTTTACTTGAGACAGCTGCAAATAAAATATTAAGAAACAAAATATATTTTAGAATATGTTTTAAAATCAAGGACTTAAAATTAATTTTGTGAGGTATTTCATGTACCGGCATTCTTTTTAAGGAATAAAGCCACTTGTATGACCTAGCAGAAGTTTAGGCTGTATGTATTATACAGCACTTAAACTGAAACCTGCAGGTACATTTCTTTGAAGTCTTTTGGACTTGTGCAAATACTTTAAAGATTACTGAACGGGGATATTCTTAAAAAAGAAGCAAACACTTCTTTTTGAAATCCGTATATTTGTTTTCCTGTGTCGTGACTGGGCAGTACTACAGCAGTATGCCAAAACTTCTCTGGTGGCCATGTTTTCAGAGGCAAGCTGGTCCTATCCCCTTTAAACAACAAGCTATGTACAAGCATTTGCACTATCTCTGCTCCCATCCAAAGCATTCCTTTGGCAAAATCAGCCATTACTCAGGAAACTTCTGAAGGGAGGCAGTATCCAGTGTAGCAGTTAGGAAGGACCTTGCTCTTCTGAGCACATGCCAGCCCTATCTGGCAGGTGCCAGTCCACACTTCCCAACACGAGACCTGCAGTGGAGTACATGCACCTGCCCTAGAGCCAGGGACTGATTATTATAATAATAACAATTTTCAACCAGCAATATTAAAACTTTCCATATTTCTCCTTTTTTAAACACATTGAAATGCAGGTAGGGAAACGCAGCAGTGAAAGATCATGTGTTACTTATAGATCAGATCAAATCTGATAGCAGCAGATTGCCACAAGAGAAACATCAGCCAAGAGTTTGCTTGGACTGCTCTGCCAGTTTACTGCCCCAGGGAAGAGACTGGGTTAGGGTCTCTTTAGGGTCTGTTCATCCTGCTTTGCTGCATGTCTTCGTTCCTTGAATACGCTCCTAAAACCCAGTGGGAGAGGCAGTGTAAGAGTGCAGGCAGCCCAGTAATAGCTGATGTTACTGATTTAGGCATGCTCTTTCCCTTCAGTGTACTGTTACTAAAGAAGGGCTGGGTTACCACTGTGGGGTTTTACTGATGTCGTAATAGGGCTAGGCTGGATCACTTCTGCACCAGGGATGGTGAAGAAAATACCATCAGTATTTCCCCCATTAAAACCTGTATGCTTGCCTATTAGCTGGCTGCAGGTGTTCTTGCTAACAGAGGTCTCAGGTCCTGCTCCTATATACTCATCCAAGGCTCTCACAGGATTTGAGGTTCCAGCTTAATCAAATACTCTGCGCAAACCTAGGTTTTACTGGGAAGCTGGGTATTTACTCAGCATGGTATGGCTGTGGAAGGGTGCTGCATCTTAGGGAGGAGACAACAGGTACGTGTCTTGCCCAGTTTTGGCTCCTGCTCAGTCAGGGGCTTCAGGCACTGGCACTTTCTCTATCTTCCCCTTTTACACTCTTCATGCTGTGATTTCTGATGCAGGGATGCTCTGAGGGTGCTCACGTAGCCACCACCCCATAGGATAAGGTCGTAGTGCAGATGGGCTCCTGGCAGCAGCTGCAGGAGCTGCTAGAAAAACTCAAGTGTGGCTGCTGAAAAGCCATCTGCTCTGTGGTGCTCAGAGCTGGTGATTCAAAGCTCTGTGTCAGAGGCAAGACCACATTCTCCTATTGCTCCTCTGCTCCTTGACTGCTGGGTGAGAGTCTCCTCTGCCCACCCCAGCGACGCCAGAGGTGGGGGTGGGCAGAGGAGGGCAGCCCATCATCAAGCAGGGTCCTGTGAGCAGCCTGCCTGGACTGGGTGAAGAACAAGAAACTCTCGTGAGCAGGTCAGCTCATGAGGCAACTTCCTCTACTTCACAGGGCTCATCTGACCTTGCTGTTTCCCCCTGCTCTCAGGGATCTCTCACACTGGCAACAGCTGTGGTGGCCCTGTTGTCTCCCCCTGTTCTTCCTCTGTTGGGAACCAGCCTTTCTACTTGCAAGAATGCAAGCAAAGTGCAGAAGGGGAGGCACTGCCAAGCTTGGCAGAGTGAAAATACAAAGGTCTCCGTGGATTTGTCATTATAACCAACACATGGGATGTTGCAGGGTTGGCTAGTGAGCTACAAACACGTAACTTGACTGCTCCATCAGGAGCAGGAGCACCAGGAAGGTCAGTCCTGGGCCTTTTACCAGTGTTACCTCATCCTACCTGGCTGGTGCAAGTTGCCCTGGTATCATCCACTGGCTTCTTTAGCACTTGCCTTGATGAGACAAGTGACACCAGGGAGAGGCTTCATTTCTAAGGGCTCTGTGAGTCTGAGGGGAGGCCACGGCATGGGCTGGGAGTGAGGTAATACAGCACTGTATTAAACATTAAAAGATAAACTGACCCTGGTGTGTTTGATGCTCTATTTCCTAATGGATACAACCAGCTGGTTTCCATTTCACTCTTGGTCCCACGGATTTTCATGCAAGCCATGAAAGCAAAGTCATGCCTCAGAGAGGCGGTAGTTTAATTGTTTAAATACCAAAAACGTTTCAGCATAACAATTTTTAACACCCGCCTTCACTTAGATGCCTTCATCTTTTCATGCAAAATATTTCATTTAAAATAAAATAAATGGTTTATCCCCACTGCAGTTTCTACTTTCTCACTTTGCAAGGCAGAATGATCACCACATTAGTAATTTTAACCTGGATAAGGTTGCATTTCCACAAACAAATTTTTCCAAATCTCTCCTAAAGTATGTCCTTGCAGTGTGAGATGGAGGCATCCTGTGTTCAGATAGGCCACGTCCACTATAATAAGCACATGAAAACAGTATTGCAAAGCAAGCTAAATAAAAAAATAATTGCTGAATAATGATTATGAAGTAATCTTTTGATTATGAAGGTCCCAGATTAAAGTACCAGAGCTGTTTTTGAAAATGCAGATCTGAATCTAAATTTTTTAAATATTGCTTACCATTACAGTTAGCTGGATTAAACCCCTAGAACTCTGAAATCATACTTTAGGGCCTGATACTGTTGTTTGAACTTCTCTAATTGAAAGACTGTGCTCAAGTGAAATAATTTAGTTGAGTGTTTGGTCTAATGTTTTGATGTGATAGCTCTACACTGTCACAAATGCATGCATAAAAGCTACAATCTAAAAGCAAAATCTAATTTTATAATGTTTAACATACCTTTAGTGACTTCTGTTACATCACTTTAGCTCAGGGTATGCAATGTGCCAAATTATGTGGCAGTGACGTGATTAAATTTTCCTGAGATCAGTATGGAAAGCTATTCTGTAAAGCACAGTTTCAAACAACTTAAGATGTCAAGATTTATGAGGTTGAAAAAAAATAAAAAAGGAAAACCCACCTATATAAATTATTATTTTGGAATATACAGGATTTAAGCCTTTCTTGTATGCCATAAGAGACAGCATGGTCAGAAGAGACTGTAGTTAGTCTTTTAAAGGCACCAAAAGAAGTAACTGGATTTATTTCTCAAAAATTGAAGATCCAAACCACCAGTTTGTGGTCAGGTACAAGCTGAGGATTTCTTGCTTTACCATGCTGGGTTGCTGCCTTTGCATGTGGGGGACTATTTGGCTTTAAAATGAATCTGTTGATAGTGAAATCAAATCAATAGATTTACAAAATATAATTGTGATCACATTTGAACAGACAGAAATAAATTGTCAGTTTTTACTAAATGGAGGCTGGTTTTTTGAGAATGGGATGAATTTGGTCTAAGCATCCATTTAGACCTGTTTCATGTAGAAGTCTATCAGAACACTGTATAATTTATTCTTCTAAAAATTGCCGGGGTCAGATCCCAGTCCTGGTGTCATGTGGTGTCTCTAATTAAATAGAAACGCAAGGACAGGTTCTGGGGGTTTGCTGTGGGGAAGATACCCGTAGGAAAGCACATTTTCCTGCATGCCCAAAGCAGAACTCAGGACTGGTTTCTCCAGGGGCTAATAGGGATTGCCATGGCTGATTGGCCGCAGGATCCTGCACTCATTCATGCTCCCAGCTCTTCTTGTGCCCAGGGGACAGAGACTGTGCTTGGAGACAGGCAGGTCAAAACTTCAGGTTCCAGACAACATCAGTGAAGCAAGAATTTCAGTTTGCATTACAGAGGGATGTCCCAAACCTAGGAGGCTGTGTCAAAGCTATGATCTGACTGTGCCCTAAACGTTCAGAAAACAAGCAAACAGCAGATGATGCAAATATTCTTCTGTTGGGTTTTTTTGGTTTGGTTTGGTTTGGTTTGGTTTTTAAATTTGTATTTTAAATGAGTCTCAATCCCTCTGGTGAAGGTGTTCACCAACTCTGCCCCCAGCCTGAACACTCTGCTAGATTCCCATTTATATCTATCTCATGACATTCCATTATTTTCTTCTTTGCTTTTCTATTCATTTTTCTGGTCATGTGAGAGAATCCTCTGAGATCAAGAGCCTTTGTTCAGCTGGACAAGGGAGACAGAGAAGGTGCCTAGAGGCAGACTGGACTGTCATCAATAACCAACATTCTTGATTTTCTGACCCTAGAAAACAGACTCGTGCTCTTGTTGCAACCACAGGAAAATTCTCTGCCTGTTCCTACCTGGGTGGTCAGGTACATGACACAGTAATGAAAGAGGGAGCATGGAAAGGAGCTGCAGGAGTGAGCTGAGTGGAGCAGGATGCACATGGTGGATGCAGTTCCCGCAAGCATTGCTGCCTGCCCCAGGCTCCTGCTGGAGGGGTGCTAGGCAGAGGTGATGCATGAACACCTGCAGGTGCCTGCGCACAGACTGCCTCCGAGGGACTGCCTCAGGGAGCTGGACAGCCAGGAAACAGCGTCTAGAATTGTGACAAAAAACCCAAACAAAACCTCATGACTTCGCACCAGTCTTGTGAGCGATCATGGCACCGTAGTTTAAGTGGTGGGGCTCAGCCTATCCCACTCACCCAGTGGGGTCTGTGAGCCTTTCTCCCACACTGTGAACAAGACTCACAGAGACCCTGTTTTCCCTGAGGGAGGATTTTACTTTTCCAAGACATATGTTCTTTTCCTTTGGGGAACACCTGTTCTGAGATGCATCACATGTGCGAGACAACCTTTGCAAACCTGTATTGAACACATGTTACTCTGGGCTATGCTATCCTGTCCCATCCTGTCCTGTCCTGTCCTGGGTGTCTTTCAATTTTTAAATTCTAATTCCATCACACTCTGGAGCTTGGGACCAGAGACTACTGCTCAGAGATCTTCACTGCTTTAATGCCACAGTATCCAGTCATTTTCTTCTGGCATGTTGCACAACATGACAGGCATCTGTCATGTGTTCAATCTCTCAGCTTTCCCACCAGAAGGCAAGTGTTGTCAGTAAACTAGTTTGTTTTGAAAAAATATGTGTGTGTGTGTGTATAATTAGTCGTATTTGTGTGTGTGTATGTGTAAATGAAGCACACATACACACACATGCAAAATGTGTATCTGCTTCTCCCAGGCGTGTGAAGTCCCCCCAGCAAACTCTGTCTGCTGCACAATCAAGTCAGCACAGTCCATTCAGTATGAGAAGCAAAGATGCTGTGAGACAATAAACATTTTCTCAACAAGGTTGCAGACAGAAGGGTAACAAAGCACCCCTCTGTCAAAAGGCTTTATTCAGCTTACAAACTATCACTCCATGCTAAGGCAGCCCCTATGAGTGTGGTGATGTTCCCTGGCCACAGCTCGGCTCAGCAGCCCACAAGCGCTCAGCGTGTGGCATCTGTGGTGCAGAGAGGTCTCAGCATCCCTGGAGCAGATCTACCAAGTGCCCATCAGGATGGGGACATCCTGCAGTCAGTCTTCTCCACCTTCCCTTCTGTCTGTTAGCCTTTTGCGGAGTTTGGTGCTTGGTCAGTGGTTATTGCTCATTCATGTATGGTGTCTGGTGGTAGCTTCCTCAGCACGTACCTCTAGTGCCTTGTTTCAACCCATCACGCCTGGTGTCAGTGCTGGTGTTTCCACTCGATTGCTCCAGGCCCTATTTCAGTAGTTTTTCCCAGCGTTTTGTTTCAGGCTCTAAGTGTTCACACCCATTTTGGACAGCTGAATACCCCTACTGAGTCATGACAGCACCTCAGCACAGGGCTAAGACAAGCCTCCCTTCACTCCTGGTTGTCAGTCTTTCCTCCAGGCCCCCGTGACCCACATTCCTAGTGACTGCTTGCAGTCACACTGATGGCTCTGATCCATTAAGCAGCAGGAAATTAGCTGTTTGTGGGGATTGGAGCTATCCCCAAGACTGTTAAATTATGGAAGCAAACTTGGGGCACCTTGGCAGTGCATTGGAAGCTGCCAAAAGAACATTGCTGCATTGCTCATGACCAGCTTGGGGCTCCATAGGCAGAGGGGAGTGTTGCTTACAGAAACTTGCAAGGTCTCACTGAGTGGCCCAGTAACGCAGCTGCCGTCATGTTGACTGGTGTACCCATACAGCCCATAACAGCACGTGTATTTTGGGTGGGCAGGCACTGACCAGGACCAAGAGCACATTTTCTCAAGGGGAGCTCTGTGCCCACTGTTTCCACCAGTTTCCTGTTGTCACCCACGTGCCTTTTGTCTCCTCCAGTGATGTAATCTCCAAATATTGGGGGTCACTGCAGGAGTCTTGTTGGTAGATTTGGATGTCTGCATGGGATAGTTTCCAATTCCCTGGCTGAAGGGAAAGTCCACACTGGAGACAGGAAATTAGAATTCATCTTACTAATAATGCTGGCATTCATCCCAGTGAGTCTCCCAAGAATATCCTGGTGCTGCAGTAGGGGATGAGCAGAGCAGGGATCCCCAGCTCCATTAGACACTTGGAACATTTTTTGCACGGTTCGTGTTAGAGCCTTAGTGAGATTAGCAGGATCAGTCATGCTGCCAGTGACCCCATTTTCTGAGTGCAGCTGTGTGGGTCTGTGTGTGTAGGTAAGACTTTTCTACTTGGATATGCTGTTGGTTTGATTACTTGATCTACTTTTTGCCATGCTGCTCCCACCTTCTGCAGGGCTGACAGCACATGTGTGCCTCAGCAGCATTGTGTGGGCCTCTTCAGTGGTGTGTTTGCTTGACCTGAAATCTCACAGGCCACGCACAGCACAGAAGACTCTCAGTGGCATAACCTGCCCTGGTGCAGCTGGGGTAGGAATCACACATGAACCAGGACAGACCTCAGCATGTGCTTTTAGCAGGGACACAGTCCATCACATGGGCCTGCTCTCCCCTTCTCTACGACCCTCCAGGGTATGGTAAGCAGAACAGTGCTTGAACCCTATAGCTGTCTGATTGGTATTTAGCCAGAGTAGACTCCTGCATGTAGCACTCTCACAGGGGTAGACAGTATTTTTGCCCCTCAGTTGCAAGCCATTTGAAAAAGATGTGCCCACTTGGATTGTTATCTCTTCAGGGAATCCACGGTTCTGCCTCTCCCTTCTTAGGACAGGGACACTTTCACCTCTCACTGTGCTGGCAGTGTACCACGCTTGAGATAAGCATCAGGCTGAAGGCTGCAAACAAGAACCTCTACATACAGGTTGGCTTTCCCTGTAACTGTCTCGTGTCCCCTTCGTGATGGTTGATCACTGCATTAATTTTGTTAAGCCCTCATATGTTTCCCTACAGTTTTTCCCATCTGTGTTTCACTCTCCATAGCCAAGGTCTCACTGCATCACAGTGTTGGTACAAAGGCTGGGCTAGGAATACGTGAAAGAGGTGTGGGCCGGGGTCGTCACAGTAGTATGAAGGGGTGGTGAGCTGAAGGTGAGAATGGAGAATGGCACTTCTAGAGCCATTTCCTCAGGGCTACATCCTTCCCTTATTTGGTTATAGACTAAGAAACCTAGTTTTTTCTGTGTAAGAAATCTAGAAACTACTCAGTCCCAAGCCAATCCGCCAACTTCTTTCCATCTGTATCTGTGTCAGGGCCAAGTTTGCACTCCGGCAGTGGGGGTTCTGTGAGCTCCATGTGGGTCATCTTTTTTAACTGTGTCTAGAAACGTGTCTAGCCCCTGTTGCTTTAAAGGAACATAGCCCACCTATTGCTGGACCTGGTTCTTGCTCGGTAGAGCCATATTTGTATGGAGTAGGCAGACCAGCCTGTTCTTCAACAGGGTACATCCAATGGATGTACCACCCTAGCAGCCCCCTCCAGTAGGTATGGCTCACAGTGGGTATTTCAGTACCCACTGCAGAGACAGAGGAGTGCAAGAAAGGTGTACTTACCTTTGGTATCACAGGAATATGGGCCTGGAGGCAGGGTCCTGCCTTGTTCAGGTTCCATATACCTCTATAGATAGCAGCCCTCCCTCCTTCATGTCTTTGGACAGTCACTGGTCTGTGAGATTGTTGTCTTTAGCACGGGTATCTGTAAAACAAAGTGTAATTAACTTTTTTCAGCTCCAAACTCTGCAGTTTATGGCATCCTTCTTGCCTTGTATCACCCTCATTATGTGGCGGTACAAGATTTCCAGCCTCCATTATTCTTTTACCTGTCTAAACTTTTTTGCTGGATCCGTCCATCACACATATATATACTTCTGATCCATCACTGTTTTGTCTTGGAGGGAGGTGTCTAGGATGTGGCAGCAGTCCCTGTTCCTCCTTATGTGCAGATGCACTCTGTTTCAGCAGGTTTTTGCACTGACAGCATTAGGATTCTGCTGACCCCCACCTCCTCTGTATTTGATGCTTCTGCTGAGGATATGAGTGTGCACTTTTTCTAGGCAGTGAGGGGCAGCCTCAGGCCTTCCTCTCGCCTGCCAACAGAGTCCAGGCCACTCTGTGTGAGCTGGGTAACTGTGCTGCCTGGTCGCCCATCTGGATTCCTGTCTTACTGTGCTCCTTAGGGAAATGTGGTGCTGAGCCTTTGCCTAAGGAGCTGTTCCCATCTCAGCACCTCACTGGGTGGGAGCCTCTGTGGCTTAGTGGAGGTACCAACCTCCAACCAGGTGCACTGCACTGGATGTTGCCTCTCCCAAAGTTTGCTGTCCCTGCAATATTTGTAGGAGTATTGGAGATGGATTTCCCACATGAACAGGGCTGGGGTGACACTGGTCTGTTACGTGTTGGGTTGTTAGGAGTTAAGTACAGAAAGAAGCATTCTTTTAGGACTTACTGAAAAGGAAGAAGTCTTACTTTTTGGCACAATGAATACAAAAAAACCCTCAATATTGCAATGTAGTTAATATGTTTAAGATACAGTCATTAATAATGTGGTGTAAGGGCACCAACACACAGGGTCCTGACAGCCTGACCCCTTGTTAGTTCTCTGTGTTCACTAAAGCAGGTAATTTTGAGGGATTTAGTCCATGGGAAGTTTAAGGATCTCAAAATGCAATTTTTTTCCCAAATCATGAAGAAATGGCAAAATTTGGGACCATTTCAGACCATATTTAATTTCACCCTTGTTGAAGAGGTTCATTTACTTGAATAATTTATCAGTGATAGAGTATATATCAGGTGATAAATTAAATAGATTAAAAAATAAATTTTTGTGAAAGGAAAATGCATTAATAATATTTCCATTGCAAATTAACATAATATATCTATTCTGACCTATTTCTACTCAGCATCCAGTCTAATCAGCATCTTGTGATACAAAACACTTACATGAGAAATTTTTCAAAAGCTATGAAAATAATTATCCCCTAGAATTATTAAAAACCTAGGCATTCAGCCAGGAATAATATCTCAGCCTGGTACCCCAGGAAATCTTCCTTCTGTCATGCCCAAAAACCTCATTGATAGGTGGCTTTGGCAATACTAACTGCTGCTGGTGTGAAAAGAAAATAATTAACAATTATAATCACAAAATTGCTTTAAAGAAACCTCTTCCTGTTGCTGCTTTGCTGGGAAGAGCCTATGTAACCTCTTTACAGTGGCTTCATCTGCCTATTAACTAATACTTGCACCATGACATGCTCTTCCTTCCCTCTGTTTCCACAGGGCTCCTTCAATATTAGAAGACATGCTGAAATGCGTACCAAGCATCAGCAGACACCCACAGAAATAAAAATATGTCTCATTTATTTTTCCCCAAATGAGTTTCCATGATTATCTAAATCACTCCAAATTTTCCTTGATTTCTAAGGGTCCTGGGCATGTGTTCGGAAGTGATGGGCAGAAAAGCTTGCATGTGCATAATATTTTTGAGCTGTGAATGGACAAACTTCATGATAACTGATATGTGACGAAGCCTTTTCTCTCTTTCCCAAACAGCTAATATGCCAGAGGATTATCCAGATCAGTTTGATGAGGTAGTGGACTTTATTCAAGCCACTATTAAAAGACTGAGGAGGTCACCAGATAAACAGACTCCAATTTTGTCTAGGAGGGAGAGAAATCGTCAGAATGCAGCCACGAACATAGAGAATTCCAACAAAAAAGGAAGGAGGAATCAGAAGGGCAGAAATCGAGGATGTGTCTTAACGGAAATACATTTAAATGTGACCGACTTGGATTTGGGATATGAAACCAAAGAAGAGCTAATTTTCCGATATTGCAGTGGATCTTGTGATGCAGCTGAGACCACCTATGACAAAATTTTAAAAAACTTAACCAAAAAGAAAAAACTGGTCACTGACAAAGTGAGGCAAGCCTGTTGCAGACCCACAGCCTTTGATGATGACCTGTCCTTTTTGGATGATAACCTGGTTTACCACATACTGAAAAAACATTCCGCGAAAAGGTGTGGATGCGTCTGACAGCTGCATGCTGAGGCGGCACCAGTTTTCCATTCCTGCTACGCTGCAAAGAGAGGGACCAAGGTTCCCAGGGCAGTGTCTGCTCCAAGTGGAGGAAAAAGGACCAAGAACACAGAATGAGGAGCCATGAGAACCTGGGGATAAGGAGGCATGCGGCAGAGTAGAAGGATGGAGACTTCTGACGTCCTATGGGGATTTAGATAAAAGCTCAGGTGGAGATGACGATGGATGGATGATGTGCACGCTACCTTTCCTGTTTGACTCAGTCCACCATCAGTGAGACTCAATCCATGAGGAACGTGCTTAAAAACACAACCCTGCCATACCACGCTGTGTTGTAGTTATGCCATGATATACCAGTTATACCAAGAAGCTTAGCTAAGAAGTAGCTTAGGAGTACCTTACTAATCCCCTGTGCCCTCAGCTCTACTGAAAGACACATTGTGCTACTGCTCATTGGAGGGCAGTTCCTGAGTGCTTAGGACAACTCCTAAGCTATAATAAGATTACCCTTGTAAGTAAGATGATATTGGGCAAATATCAAAATGACCAGGCTCAAGTTCTCACGAAGCAAAACAGTTCCGCTTTCTGGCTAAGTTTGGTTTATTTCTATCTTGTGTTTCTTCAAAATGAGTGCAGGATTTTGTTCTTCTGCTACCTGTGAAAACAAGTTGAGTTTTTAAGCACTTCTTCCTAGTATAGTAAGAGAAGTAACAAGCCCAGCCTACACAAAATGCGTTTCTTAGGTTTACAAAGGACTAACATCACTTGCATAACTACATTTCTATTTGGTCATTGTGATTGAGAGAGACTACTTGATGCAATGCATCCCTTCAGAGACATAAGTATACAGAAGATATTTATTGAGATTAAGTTATTGTTATTTATTACGGTTCAGTAATGAGTCTCCTTATTTATTAAAGTGTCTTTCAAAGGTGCCAAAGTAGATGGCACTTGGGGATATAGAGAGACAAAGACGTTGGGAACAACGGTCCATGCTTTTGATTGAAAGTGTTAACTTGAATGCAAAAAATCACTTACTTTACCTTTTTTTCTTTTAAACAAAATCTTGATTATGTTCACAAAAGGTAGTGCCGAAGCCTGCAGCCCTTATTCCTGTCCACTAACCCTTTTGAAAATTACTGCAGTCATTCATGTGCAGGAGCAGCAATGGCTCTGGACGAGTGAGGGTCGCAGGACTTGGCTCAACATTAGCAATTTGTTAGAAAAACTAATTTTAGTCATATTTTAAATGTAGCCACATTTGTTTTCTCACACTTTATGCCAACTGACCTCATATAACTATTGACAAATGGAAAATAATCACATTTAGCCTTATAATTTCTAGTTATATTTATTTAAGCTTTTCCTTCCGTACTTCCGTATAGAAGAGGTTAAATCCCTCTTACTAGTTAGCCCTGGATTTAATATAGCCTGCAAGTAAACAGTTGTGTTAAATAACCAGAGTGTTTTGTACAATTTGCCGAAACATTACAGGTTCATACCCACGCAGCAGAGCAGTCCGAGTTTCCTTAGGAGGAGGGAGAAGGTGTACAGAAAAGGTGTTCATACGTGACCGCTAACACAAGCTCTCATTCTGGAGACATTTTTCCCAAAGGAGCAGGAGTACAGGTCACTAGACATACCTGACAACCAGTGAAGCATCAACTCCCACAAAAGCAACATGAAAAAAAATCCCTGTTGAAAATGACGGTCCAACCTTTTATCTCATGCATGTAATGGCTTTCCATACTCATTTTGCCCTGGGCCCCTTGGGGCACCACTGAAGAAGGGTCTAGAGGTCAAAAAAGTCCAGAACAGGCGTAGAAAAATGTACCACGTGTTTGGCATGTAATTCATCCCCAACTTCCGCCCGCTTTCCTGGGCGGAGGGAGGACAGCCCTGGAGAACCACCCTCAGGGTCTGTTCTCACACTGCCATGGGGACACCGTGCCCTCTATGCTGCACAGGGGTGGTGACACCACCACGCTGGCATGATGTGGGCACCGACCGCCTGCCAGGCGGAGGGTCAGCTGCACTGCCGGGTGGCTGATTGGCGACAGCGCTCAGAGCCGTGCTTTCCCTTGCCCCAGCTGACGAAAACTTGCCTCAAAACATTTTCTGTGCAGCTTGAAGAGGCTGCAACCAAAGCAAATCTCTATGTTCAAAATACAAAAGGGTAAAGTTTGTGATTTTTTTTAAATTTTTTTTTTAGTTTTTAGACCTTACTGAAGACAGGAGTGTGCTTCTCTGGATTTTTTTACTTCACCTGCAATTATATGTCTCAGTCATTTGTGTTAATCAACCAAAGTTCTCTACAGACTTTATTTTTGTACAATATTCATTTTATAACTTTTTACAAAATAAAATTCATTTCTATTATTACCTGGTTGTTCCTTGTGCTTCCCCATTGTATAGTTTCCAAGTTACAGTGTTGCTGAGTTTCCCAATCTGCATGAGACAATGCTGTGGAGCCAGCAAATCCTCTATGAAGTGGAGTCTTCCTCTCCTATCTCACCAACATCTTTGATGTGGATCAGAGGTGTCTGTAACTTCCTAGTGAAACACAACTGAGCCACTGCAATAACTGTTTTGAAAACGCATGCTGAGCAGTGACAGTAATCCACGCAGGGCCAGGCTTCAAGTCTGGGGTTATCAAAGCTGTCCTGTGTCCATGCAGGGCTGCAGTGTCTTCATGGCGGCCTTGGCCGTGCATGGCCACAATTCCCGCACTCGGAGGAGATTGCATTTTGCTTTGCTAATCCAGGTGTCACATCAACTGGACTAAATTCCATCCACTTTGGCAGTTCTTTTTCCTTCATCTTTAAACCGGAAAACAAAACTCGAGGAATTTTCTTTTCCACCACCATCATGGAATAGATGAGGACAGGTTTTGTGGCTGTGGCCAGCAACATTTTCTCAACTGTTTTGTGTTAAGCTTTGCAGTTCCCATCACAGAGCTCATAAACACACGCAGACTTACAGGTTTCAACACCGCGCTCTGTACTCCTCAGACTGCTACAGAGAGGAAGAGGGAGCATCTGAGCAGCGAGCCAGAGATCAGGAGATCAAACACTCCTAATGCACAGCATATGGATGCCTTGGTTTCATTTGTGCTGGCGGGGACCGTGCACGCAGCTCTACCCCAGCTGCTGGAACGCACAGCAAAGCTCACAAGCCCGGCTTTTGAAGCACGTGGTATTGAAGGCATTCCTCCTCATATGCCACTGCCTCCACTTCTTGCAGCAGAAGCCCATCCAGCACATGCAAAAGCTGAACACGTTAAGTGTTTGGTGTGGAACAACCTGCAGTTCCACACTGAGAGGAGACACTGCACTTTCCCAAGAGCTGGCGACAGTGTCTACGTAAAACACAACTATGAGGTGCTCTGAAGTTTAATCTCTGTTCTTACAGCCCTGCTATTACAGGGATGGGGAAGCAGAAGGTCAATGCAGATGCCTTCCTTGGTCTTATCAGAGGTTTTGAGTGGGCCGTGAAGCAGCTGGTAGGAGCAGTGTTGCTTGCATGGAGCTGTTTCACCCTTCTTCCCCAACCTTGCTGGTGACAACAATACTGGAGAGAGCAGATCAGCCTCTGCTACTGCAACTCCAGGCTCACCACTGCTGAGCTGGCACCTTCAGGCTCCTTTTCTGGTTAAAGTGAGGCTTGCAGTAGCTTCCCGGCACCCTGCATGTGTTAAAGCAGCTTGAAACCTTCAGCTGGCAGGTTGTGTAAAAGATTTCAAGAAAGAATTAGACTTTCATTTGTTACTAGATAGTGTCAGTACTGGGCTAGACATTATGTTGCTGCTTGAGTAGCAGGGACAGCACTACTCTGGATACCTTTTGGAAGATAAGGCATGTCCCAAGATAGATAAATTTTTTTACAAGAGAGAGGATAAGGCAAACACTATAACTATTTACACTTACTCAATAATAAAACCAGGATGTTAAAAGCTTTCTTACTCAACATCTTGATACATATTTTTTCCTTTTTCAATTTTTTGTTGGATTTTCTTGGATCAGTTAGCTTTGTGCTGCCAAACAAGAATTACTGGTTAGAGACTTAAGACAAACTATGAATGTCTAAGGAAAAAGCAGGTGTTTTACAAGGAGGGCTTATTTACTGATGCAATGTGGAAGTCTGTCCCTCAGTGAGTCCCCTCCAGGAGAAGGGATTGCATCCCACAGGCAGGACATCAGGAGAGGAACTGTTGTAACAGCAGGTCCTTCTGATGCCTTAAAAGGCCAACCTGGAAACAGAGACTAGACAGGGTAAGGGAATAAAGGTGATATTTATTTTAAAAAAGGCCTTCAAAGGTACACTCTGGGCAGGCCAAAGGCTACACCCAAGATGGACAACAAGTCATGAGTTCTTCACACTGTTACAGGTTTGCTCTATTTGCATATCAGCATAAATTTCGCCAATTAAACTTTAGCTAATGATGTAACCGCCCCCCCAACTTGTCCCCCTTCTCAAAATACTGGGTTACACATTTTGGGCCTAGGATGGTCTGGGTGTCCTTGGAGAGCAAGCCTGGAGAGGCTCTGTTATGTCTATCTTAGCATGAGAGAACAGCAGCTGACAGGCTGCAAGGCAGTTCAGAGTTACACACTAGGAATGCAGAGAATACAGAACTTGTAAAATGTAAAAGCTAAAACCTAAGGCATCACTTCTGCCATCTCTCCACCCCACAGCAGCCTCATGCGGCTGGTCTCAGTGCGAAGAAGATGAAATAGACAGAACTGTGTCTGATTTTGGGTTGTTTCACCTCTGTCCACAAGAGTGGAGAAAGGACAAAGGCAGCCAGTGCCTCAGTCTGGAGCAGCACAGGAGGAAACCAGAAGCAACCTCGCTCATTGCAAACTGGATGGGTAACTAAAAATACAGAGGAAAATATCAGGATGAAGAAAACAAATGGAGCTGACACATTGTATAAATAGGTCTTCAAATGTCATGCATGGCTGGAACAAAGATGTTTTGTTCCAAAGCAAGAGACAGCTTGAAGTGGCTCAGTAATACACATTGAGAAGTTTGCTTATTTGGAACAGAGCTCTTCTAATGAAAAGGTTAATTGTGTTGCAATGGAAAAGAAAAAAAAGGCAAAGCAGAGGCCAGGCCTGCACTCCTCACCCTAACAAAATTTCCCACTGGCTCAAAGTGAAGATTTTCTATCACAAACATCACAGGACTGAACTCACAACATTCCAATAAATTATACAGTAGGTATATTCATGGGTCAGTAAGAACAGCTAAATAAACCACATGTTCCAGCAGCATTAATCCCATTGACTTTCAGACAAGTTGCAGCAGCAGCCAGTGAGGGAAACATGGTGCTCAGCTCAGCCTGATGTAGGGAAGATTCCTTTGTCAGGCACCGAGCACCAGTCCCACAGGTCAACACTGAGATGTCTTCACTTGCCGCTGGTTTTTTCACTTTGAAACTGCAGGATTTTATTCACTTTTCCCCAAAATGTACACTCATAAGCGAAGAAAAACACAATGGGCTTTTGAAGGCTGCAAAGGGCTGCTGTAATTATCCAAAGAGCTGATGTTTTGTCTGCAACTTCTCCAGCTCTGACAGCAATTTGAGCTCTACCACATGTGCAGGTTTCCTCCCTCTGCTCCAAACCTCCGTTTTTCTGTCTGCTGGCACACTGGATGAGGAAAGCTTCCTTCTCTGTCACCTCAGGAAAGGCACAAATATCAGTCCCTGGTCCAGACTTGCACCTTATCCCCAAGTGGTCCTGGCAGGACTAAAGCCACTAACATCCTCACCAGTGCTACTCCATTGACTGCTGTGGAGTTACTCCAGTTTCAGAGGAGTCTAAATAAGCTTATCAAAGCTGGTTACTTTCTTAGCAATATTCACACACAAACAGAAAAACTGTATCCTTGTAAAATCCTCCTACTCCTTCTATTTCTGTTTCATAGAATCGTAGAACAGTTTGGGTTGGAAGGGACCTTAAAGGTGACCTCATTTCAACCCTTCTGTCACGGGCAGGGACACCTCCCACTACACCAGGTTGCTCAGAGCCCCATCCAGCCTGGCCTCGAACACTCACATGGATGGGGCATCCACAGCTCGTCTGGGCAATCTGCTCCTGTGCCTCACCGCCTCCACAGTTAAGAATTTCTTCCTAATATCCAACCTAAGTCTACCATCTTTCAGTTTGAAGTCATTCCACCTTTTCTTATCACTACATGCAATCATAAAAAGTCCCTCTTCAGCCTTTCTGTAAGCCTTTAAGTACCCCTTTGTTACAGGAAGAATGCTCTAAGGTGTCCCTGGAGCTGTCTCTTCTTCAGGCTGAACAACCCCAATGCTCTCACAGGAGAGGTGCTCCAGCACTCTGACCATCTTCTTATGTTCTGGGATTCCCAGAGCTTTAACACATTTCACTGTGCTCTGATCCTGTTGCTAATTCCTCGGGGTTTTCCCTACTGGCACTCACCCACAGCTTTTTCTTCGTGGACAGTCTCATGACTCACACATTAATCTCTGGCTTCACACATGCTGTAAATATGTTCTATAATTCTTATTTCAGGTTAATATCATTCCCCTCTGCGATCCAAACAGGGGTCAACAGGCACTTCTTGTTAACATTCAGTATTATTTCTAACAGAAGTTTCAATCTGAAGATGAAATATTTTCTTTTAAAAATTCATGGCTTAGAGATCAATTTTGAGTAACTCTATTTTGAAAGATACAGAGACTCCCTTGCCTTTTTTCCACAGGACTAGGCAGGTTCTCTGAGGGTGAAAGTGGCTGTACAGTCAGGGCAGGATGAAGATCTCTCAGCACCCCATCTCTCACAGTGACCTTCAGGTGGGAAAGGAAGGAGTGGAATAAAAAAGCAAACTGGGAGCGGTATTTTCCCTGAGAATCCCATCCCAGATCCAACTGTTCACAGTTCAGAACATTCTGAGCCATATGTTTTATTGGTGTTCAACAACCCTTGTCAGGTCTGTCTTGCTGGGAAGGTACCCAACATCTTCCTTTGTGAACTAGAGCTCCCCTGTACCCTGGGGCAATTTAATTCTGTGTAATGCAAGCAAGAGCTTCTCTGCCGCCACTGAAACTCCATTTCATCAGTTGCCTACTCATTCCTGCGTCCCAGTAGTTACCAGATCTCCTCCACCTTCATAGTCCACGTAGATCTGTCCAACTTGATGAACCTTCATATCTCTCGGCATCCATGTGTTTTCTCTCTCTTCCATCTGGACCACAGGGAATAAGATGCTGCCTTCAGTATTCTGGGCAGGAACAAACCCTGGATTTCCACAGAGGCACATCAATATTTTCTTCTCTGTTTTCCATTCTGTTTCCAAAAATTCCTTTCAGGTGCTGGGTGGGGAACTCATTAGAAACATGACTCCTGAGGCAACATGTTACATCGATTTGGGAATCCCCTTTATTTAACACAGAACTTTTTGCCAACTATCAGGTCTGAACCTGACTAACTCCAATTGCATTGGTCTATACAAGGTATCAAGTCCCAGCCAAAATAAGATACTTTATACTGAAGTGAAAGCATTGTGTGCAGTGACCAACTGCTGCTGCATACAAGGGTTTCAGGAAGAAGCCAAAACCTGGCACATGCCACCCATCCCCAAACTGAGACGATCAATGGAACAGGGTTTCCATCAGGCCAGGAAACAAGAGAGTAAATGCAAAAATGTATCCAAAGCCAGTTTCTACGGCTCTTGCATGAAGATCTTCTACCACAAACTAGAAATGATGCCAGCCCAAGGGGCCATTTGGGAGGAGCTGAAGAAAACCCTGCAGCAGATTTTTTTGGTGTTTATCTAGGACATCAAATTCTGCTTACAGCAAATGATTTCCTGTCAAGGATATCTGGTTTCATTTCAGCTGCAAACGTGAATCTCATTTAAAAACCCAGAGCAAGTCAGTGACAATGAGACATTTTTGCAAGGAGTAAAGAAACCTCCCTGTCTGATTCTGACTGTTGGTGAGAAACAGAATTTGGAATGCTTAAAAATGTTCTCCAGAATTCAACAGTTCTCTTGGAATGTTTTCTGCTAATCTATTATGAAAGGCTTGGTAGCACCTTGGACTGATTTCTTAGTGTCAGTAACAGGTGACTACTATACGACAATGCAGGTAAATCTTAGTAGTGGACTTTGTATTTGACTGTGGGTGAAAGTATATGATGTGCTAGTAGCAACCAGTGAAGCACCTCTGTTTCACATAATCTGTTTAGGATAGCTACTCTGGGAAGATTGTTTTAAATACCTTTAAATTTTTGTCTGTTCTTTTAGAATAGATGTGATGTTGTCCATATTTAATGTAAATAAATCTCACAGATTTTTCTTACATGACAGCGGTAACATGGCACGACATTCCCCTATATAATGTGACATTGCCCTACATAACATGCCTTTTAGCAGAAGGTGAAATATTGCACAGCCTGAAATTGTTTCATCATCCTCTGAAGGATAAATGAAAAACGTGAGTGTCCAGAGCCAAGGCCACAACAGTGTTATTGAATTTAGGACAAGAGGGTTCATTAAAAGCTTCATATATTGGTTTAACCTGTCCCATGATAAAGCATAAATCTCCCCTATTTTCTTTGATAACTCCACACTCAGAATTTGTGCTTTAAAATTACACTGTGTGAGGACTTTTAAATAATTATGATAAAGCCGTGCTTAAAAAAAGTGGCAATCCCACGTGGACTTAGTCATGTTTATGCACCTCTTCCAACGTTATAACTCAGTAAATAGGACAGCCACTAAATGCATAGTTTTATGGCTGAGTCTGCTCTCTGGTGCTCATTAAATCATGTGTTTTATTGTCAGCTCTTCTCAGACTGTCAAGAGTTGTTCCTTACATGCTTTCTATAACACACATTCCCCTAGTCCCACTCATCGTTTGGTACTACTGCCTTTTCTTTAGCCTGTTGATGACATTTATAGCTGGTTTTTTCCCAAGAAATAGCATATTTTTACAGCAGAGCCCCTTTTTCACTTTTTTAGTGCTTTGGCTCAATAATTTCTCACACTTGAGAAATAGTCCAGCTGATGTCTTGATCTTTATATCAATCCCCATCCAAGAAACATAAGCAGCAGTGAAAACTCAGTGTAGTGATTCTGCCTTGCTTTGGGAGGCCCCATGGAAAATCCCTTTCCTGCTCTGCTCAGTAACACAAACTCAGAAGCTGCATGTGCTGTGGTCCATGGCACCGGGCTCTGCTGCCCTCCCTGAGCACAGACACTGTAACCATGGACAATGAGGACAATGCAGTGCAGAAATACAAACACTTGTCCACATTCACACCCAGCAGAACATCACCAGCAGCGTAACACCGCCAGCTGGTGCTGTGTAAATGTGTAGTGGCCTCCACTGTGCACAGGATTTACTGCCACAGCTGTGGGGCTGTGTCCATACAAAGTCTAGAATAGAATAGAATAGGTGAGTATATTCTGTTGGAAGGGACATAAAATGATCACGTAGTCCAACTGACTGACCACTTCAGGGCAGACAAAGTTAAACCAGCTCCTCTGAGTCACATCCAAGGAATATCACACAAGGATCAAGGGGAGTGATGCCGCTTTGATGGCTACTAGCCTCATTTAGACCTACAGGGTTTCACATGGATAACTGTTTAGCAAAGAGAAACAAGCAAACACTCTGCTTCTTGGGCTTTTATGCATTCCCACATACAAATATTTTAAGAGGAACAGTAAAGACTGACTGTTTTTCCTACGCTTTTCAAACCCAGCAGTTAGTTTCTCCATCAGAAGAAGTCAGCTCAGCAAAACGGAAACCTTTTGTGGTAACTCATCCGTTCAGCCAACGCTTCCTATGGCAAGCAACAAAGGGAGCTCAGCTCTCCTCTCCCATGGAGCCCACACAGCACATCAGGCTGTACAACAAATGCGCTGCATGCATGCTCCAGCATTGCAGGGGCAAAATATCCCACCAGGTTTTGAAAGAAATCCTTAGCTACCCACTCTTGGCATTTCGTTTCCAATACTGGTCTGCAAGTATGTTGTGTCTATCCTGACAAGTCCTGTGATCAGCCAGCTGATGGGATGCTAATCAGGGCAAACACACACACTTTCTGGGACTTAGTGAAACTAAAAACAAAGCCAAGAAACCCTGCTCTTTCTGATAACTGGCCACTACAGAACCCTCCCAATGAAGGCAATGGAAGATAGCAACAACTCTCACATCACCAGTTTTAAAGGAACAAAATCACTGGAAAAGGTAGTCCTAAGACTGCATTGTCACACAATTTTAGTCTCATGACCCTTGTGTTTTCTAAGTGTTCCCCAAAGGCTCTTGCTCTATAGGCTGCCTGCGTTGCCAAAAGTGCTCAGCAAACAGGATGGATGAGAATTCAGGGAGAAAGCAGAAAGGTGCTTGGAGCTGGGAGGCTGGGCAGCAGTACCACTATTTCCATCCAGCTGAAGAAAACCTTCTTTTTGAGATCTCACTGAGAGCAAAGCATGTGTGTTTCCCAACCTCGGCAGGGGTCTGGCTGAGAGGAGGCATTTCAGTTGCTGGAGCAGTTCACATCAGCTTTGCAGATTTGCCAGCTCCCCCTGCAAGATGGCCAGGAACATGTGTACACATGGTATCTGGCAACAATAATTCAGTGAAAATGAAAAATGCTTCCCATTCATTGCAAACAAATGGGTACAGTGCAATCCCAGACAAACTTTCCCAAAGCAGGCAGCTTTCCGGATTAAAAAAGAACAGAGTAGAAAAAGAGTTTGGGGGCCTGGAGGACCCCTGACAGGAAATGCGTGGGAACGGGTAGTTCAAAGAGTGGAGTAGATATCCAGGAAAAGAACAAGTTTCCAAATGCAGCCTTTGCTTTCTGCTCTGGGAAAGCAGAGCTCTTCAGTTGTACTGCCAGAGCTGCAAACCATGGCCACCATCAGCACCCTGACCATTGCTCATCGCCAAGCTATCCCCAAAACAACTGCTTCTGGCACTTTAAAGCCCAATGACTCTGCAGGCCTGGGCACCTTCTGGGAAATAAACAGGCCTTCATTTGCTGCCAGGTTTCTTCCTTACCGAGGCTTTGCATGCCAGGGCTTGTGATAATAGCACTCAAGGCCGCTGGAAGCAAAACACCCATGGAGAAATTCTAGAGGACAGTCCCAAAGCTCATCCTAACAGGGATGTTCCAGATGAAGGCATCAGAGCCATCACAGCGAGAAACAACACAGCCCAGGGCCATATGGTCACACAAAATTTGAGGAAACCAACCTGCCTGCTTCTGCATCTACACCTCTGTATCTTCCCCAATCTTTGCTGATACAAAACTGGCAACTATTCAGAAAAAGGCTCAGCAATTATGTGCAGAAATGTGTGGTATATAGACCGCTACTAAGCATGAAAAAGCTACAGCACCTAACACAGGTGAGCAAATAAATCACTTGTAAGAAAAATATGACAGGAAAATCAGTTTGGATTGTATCTGGTGAGAAAGCTAAGGCACATTACTATGCGTAGATAAAATTTAATTGTCATTTTACCTTCAGCATACCTGTATTTATTTTCACATGTCAACAATATATACAATACAGCATTCATCAACTGTTTCAGCAATGGGACCTCAATGCAAAAATAAACAATTTCATAGCCACCAATTAAAATGCTAAAACAAATAGATCATTTGATCTCTCCAAATCAATCATAAACTGATAGATTCATTGTAGCATTTCTATTATCAGCAGTTTAAAAGCCACAAATGGGCTTTCCTGAAGATTTACAGGGAATAACACCTGGCAGTAATGTCACCTGGGACTGTTGATGGGAGAGCTCTGGTTGAGAATTGTTTTGCTTTCCCTCGTAAAAGCTCTGTTGTGTTTACTTCACTGAAGTTTAACCTGGCTATGATTTCATGACTGCTGAATCCATGGCGCCCCTTGGCCAAGCCATAGCATAGCGACTCAATAAAGATGAGTGACATCATTAACCCAATACAGTAGCTATTCAGATGTACGCTGTGGTCTCCTTACATAATCACCTAATTTTAGCCACTGAGAGAGCTGCATACAGTACCACAGTGTATTATGAGCCCTGAATAACGGTCTAATATCCAGATGCTTTTTCCACTGTTATTTTATGTTCCTGGTTTAAAATTATTTCCTTGCGCAAATCCCTAGATGCTATTTTCCCTTAAGCAAGCCCTCTTCAAAACAGGTTCAAGGCTTCTGCTGCTCCTGATCACCTTGACACCTCGTTAGCTGGTCATTGTGGTCGTAATGTGCTCATGGCACTGCTATATGGCCAGGACCTTGGGACTTTATAATGACTGTCAACAAGAACAGCCCTAGAAAACAGTAAGTTGATACAAGCCTTAATTCAAGCACCAGACACACATATACTCAACTAAAAGCACTTGGTTTGCTAAAAGTAGCTGTTTCTTGTAGTTTTACAAACATATATGAAAATATTTCTTAAGCCAGAAGTATTTTGGGCCAAGGACTTCCTTTTGCTAAGCACTACAGTAGGAGCCTATTCAAGTCCTATTCTCTGCACAGTATTTACTATTTCACAGTAAAAAGGTGCATGTTTGATGCCATATTGGTACAAATTCCAGATACAAGTTAAATGTGGTAGCTTAGACATGGTAGCAGTAGTGTTGGAAATCCCAAGGATGGATGCTTCACTTCAGAAGAAAACAGAACTCTCACTGCAGGACTTCCAGGCAGAATGTGCACCCAGGCGCTGTGTGTGGCTTCCAGGCGAGTTGTGTATTATGTGTGCTGCAGGTGCAGGCAGCACAGATCCCACCACATACAAACCAAATGGTTCTATTTCATCCAGTTTACCTTTCTACAGCCTTTTGTCTGATATTTTTACATAACGATGCTCAAGCAATGAGAACTGTAGCTTCAAAATCTTCCCAATTTCTATAGTATTTGTCATCTAAATGACTTAAAATACTAAATCTCAGAACTTGTAATTCCTAATTGCTGAGAAGTTCCTCTGACTTACTGAAAAGAATGGACAGATTTCTTTGCACTTACATAAAAGAAAAGACAGAAGACTCTCAACAGCACTTACACCAAGACACTGTCATGGAGCAAGCAGAGGGAGATGCTGACTTGCAGGTTACAGTCCCTAGAGCACAGTTCTGCTAATCCCCACCACCCTGGTACCAGACATTTGACTTTCCCTCTCAGCACACTCTCCATCACTGCTGCCTCGAGCTGTTCTCCAGCCAAGATTGCTGGCAGCTGGTCCCTGTCCCTTGTGTAATCAACTAGCTCACCTCAGAGATATGCTTGCATTGTGCTGGTGCAGACTCACTTCTTCCACTCTGCAGCACTATGATCTGCAGACAGAACTCTGGCCCAGCTTTCTGTCCAGTTAAAAGTGGTGTCTTTGTGGCAATTTCTGGAAAAACAAGCAGGCTAAAACCTGCTGGCAACATCCTCTGCTGGCTCAAGTCACAGCAGATCCTTAGTGCTCATTTCCATTAGCAGAGGTGCTGGCTCCTGAATTCCAGTTCACTCTCTGCTACTGGCACAATATTTTTGATTTGTGGAGTCAAACAAATCACGTTAATGTTGGAAGCTGACTGTTAAGCTGCAGAGGGCAACTAGCTGAGCACAGGTCCTCCCCTCTCCCCACCACCCTCAACACTGACTCTATGTCTAAAGATACCAGGGTCATTAACAATAAAAATTATCCATGTGGTAAATATTGACTGTAAAAATCCCTGGTAAAAAAAAAGAACGCATTTAATCATTAGATTAAACTAAAGCCCTATTGTGCAAAAGTGCTGAGTGAAGCAAATGGGAATGCTGATCGTGCCTTGGGACAAGGAAGAGTCTAGCTGTCTGCTGTCCCACTGGGGTCCTGTTTGTTTGTCTAGGCATTTATAAACAGCATAAGTGAAATAGCAAGGTTTGATTCTGCCCAGGACTGCTGAAGTGCAGCCTCTGCATTTATTCTGGCAGGCAGAGGGCCCTATGCTTGAGATTCCAAACATTTTTGATTAAAAAAAACCTGGCTCCTAAGCAGTGCAGTGTGATTCAGTAATAAACATCATCATGCTGCGACTGGGCTGTAGACAGCCAGTGCAGCACCCTTGCTTCCCAAAGGAAGTGAAATGCTCCTCAGCTGAGCACATGGAACAGCAGACCTGGAGTGAGTCAAGGAGCAGAGTGGAGGCAGACAAGCACAAAACACGAGGTAAGAGGAATTCCCTTGCTCAGAAAGGTGGCTTACAGACTTTCCTGCAGCAAAGATATGCTAGTAAAGAGCGCCAGAGGGACATGGAAGTAGCTGAACTATATTCCTAGATCTGCCAGTAATCTGACTTTGATTAGCTCTCCTCATCTTGTATTTCTGTTTCTTCAATCCTGCTGCAACAGTTGTTTTTCCCATTTAGATTCTTAAAGCAGATGATACCATCTCTGATCACAAGCCTGAAAGTCTGAACTTGAAAGAGTTCTCGTAGCAAATCAAGAAGGAAAGGTGGAAGTGGGGATACTCTCGAGAATTCAACGAAGTTACTTCCCTCCCCCCTCAAAGACAAGAATTTAAACAACTTCTCTTACAGAACTGTTTAAACTCTGTTGTATGCCAGAGTGGAATAGTATGCTGACAGTAAAACAAGTGGTTAAAAGACACAGAAAGAATATATACCACTGTGGTACCTATATAATTTCCAGAACTAGTTTTTTCGTGCGAACATGAGCTAGTAGAAATTAACAAAGGAATCCAACAAACTGGCATTTTATAGAGCCTGAACAAAAAAATTTATCACCTTGTGAGCTGCAAAATCTACTACTGCATTTGGGAATGTGATAGTTATCTTTATTGAAAGCTTCTTCTTCTGTCATCTTTCTTATTACAGGATGATTTTGCAACGTTTTTTGCAAAAAGATTGTTGGAGCCTTTGAAAGCTGACTCACTAATTTTTGAATGATCATGGGCTTTGATGCATGGCTGTGCATCATCTTCATCCCCCACCTTCATCCTACAACCCGCCTGGAGCGCCCATCTGTCAGTCCCACCACTCCTGGAAAGGTTTCCTAAAAAGATGTCAGTGCAATAGTATCCTACAAGCTTGAACTTCACAGCAGAGGACAACTAAAACTGGATGCCTCAGCACTGGGGAAAATTTCATCAAGAAGAAAATTTTCAGCACCATGCAAGTCTAATTCTTCTTTTCGGATTTTTTTGTTGTTTCTTTTTGGGTTTTTTAAGGGCTATTCCATTGCATTGTTCCATTCTGCAAAGGGTCAGTATCAGAATTTTGCCTAAGCATATTCCAATGGCCTGAGGGAGGCTCATGTCTCTCAGACTGAAAGACTTAGTGCAGACTCTTCCACTTGTTCCTTCAGGGGCTGTGCCTCTTTGATTACATGCCCAGGTTCAGTTTCTCTGGCCCTCTACATTTCATAGAAGACTTTGCCTTAATTAAGGTGAATACTCCCCTAGACAACTGCTTGTCCCCATAAATAAAAGAAACAATATATGTACACACACATTTGTCACATTAAAGACAACTTGATATCAGTTACTTTAGCAGGTAACATGCAAGAGGATTAGAGTTCGAACCACAGGGTTTACTCACATTTTTTTTCAGTGTAACACAGAACATTCCTTTCAGAGTAATTTTCTAGGCAATCCTTAGCGTTCAAGGATTATCTGTCTCATGGCAGTCTCTGCAGGATGGGGAAGAGCCTCCTGTGAATCAGGAGCCTGCTGCACTGATATTGTGCAAACAGTATCGATACTGCATAAAATCAACTTCTACAAGGATCATGGATCTGGAAATCACACATGGGCTGTTTAGTAAATTAAAAACACAGGAACTATTTTCCACCTTACTACATATGGACAATTTATAGTGGGCTGGTGTGCTGGTTTTGGCTGGAGTCAATTTGCTCGACAGTGACTACTATGAGGATGTGTTTTGGATTTGTGCTGAACACAGCGTTGATAATATAATCGTTTTTGTTATTGCTGAGCAGAACTTACTCAGAGCCTTTTCTGCTTCTCACACTGCCACACTGGCAGAGAAGTTGGGGGTGCTTGGGAGATTGGCAGGAGGCACAACTGGGATAGGTGACCCCGACTGACCAAAGGGATGTTCCAGACCATATGACATCACGCTCAGTATTTAAAATGGGGGGCGAAAAGGATAAGGGGGGCATGTTTGGCATGATGACATTTGTCTTCCCAAGTTGCTATTACAAGTGATGGGGCCCTGCTTTCCTGGAGATGGTTGAACACCTGCCTGCCCATGGGAAGTGGTCAATTAATTCCTTGTTTCGGTTTGTTGTGTACATAGCTTTTGCTTTCCCTATTAGAGTCTCTTTATCCCAACCCACAAGTTTTCCAGCTTTTACCCCTCCTATTCTCACCCCCATTCCACTGATGGGGGAGTGAATGAGTGGCTGCGTGGCGCTTGGCTGCTGGCTGGGGTTAAACCACAACAGCTGGCAAGTCCAATATTGGGCTTATTTTTTTCATTATCATATTTCCTTCAAATCCCCATACATATTTTAAATGGGGTGGGGAGGGAGGGGGAGGATGAGAGAGAGCGAAGGGGAAGAGATCAAACCCCCAAATGTTTAAAGACTGCTCTTTAAGGGAAAAAGGGAAAAATGTTTCCCCCAGTCGAACAATCACAAGTATCTCTAAAACAGAGAACCTGAAGAACACGCGTTTGGCTAACAGACTGACTGGGAAAAGATCAACAGAATTGCCTCCTGAAATGTGAAAATTTCCAGACTAGAGAGAGTCTCTTCCTGCAACTTCCCTTGAAACTCTACGATTTTAAAGATGCAAATAACTGCAATTACAGGCAGGAGAAAGAAAGCAGTTCTCCAAAGCTGATGGGAGACAAGAGTTTGCCTCTCAGACAGCTGAATTCGCAAGGCTGCAAACACAAAGACACACTTTTAACTTGCAGTACATATGACATCAGCACCCGGTGCTCACAAAAAGAGATGCCTCTGTACTGTATTTACCAGGCTGATTTTCAGAGGAAAGCCATCCCAATCACCTTTGTACTCCTCAGTGGCTGTGAGACAGAAGGTGCTATGTTCTTAGCCCGGGTGTCACTCAAGCTGCTCAGTCAGGAACAATCCTTTTGGCAAAAGCTGCATGTGCATTTTTTTGTCTGCCTTGTCAAAGCAAACTCAGAAACACAAACTGCCATCCACTATCTCTGGTGTAGCTAAGAGTCATCCCAACAGAGAGGAAAAAATAATCTGCATTTTGAATAATCATTTTCCAGATGTACTATCTTGCATTTGTCAGGGTGACTACTTGTTATTTCCTGCTTCTCTTTTTTCACTGGTGTTTGCAGTATTCTTCTGTATCATCTGTTTATTTCATTAACACACTGTTTGGTGATCTTGAAGGGGGTAACCTAAAATTATGTTACAAAAAACTGGACACAAACTTCCTTTTCCTGCAGTATCCCACCACTCACCTCCCACTCATCTCTGTGCCCTATTATTTATCATGACCAGCTTCCTCGCCTTCTGCAAGAGCTCACACTGTGTTCATATGATATACCATTTTCAGGTGAAAATTTCTGAGCTACTGGGCATTGGTTTCTTAGTCTGGAATTGATCCTGTGTTTTCTTTGACTGCTACATTGTGCCTTTAAAGACTGAATTCAGTTTCTCTGAATCTTTGCGACAGCAACAGTTTTGCACCAGTTCTGTGATGCACTAGTAAAATATGAGGACATACCTATAGACTCTTCTTTGTTACAAATTATAGTGGTATTACGGTAACAAAGTGGGTACTCCATATTCTCACAAAAATGTTAAATTTTTTTCCACTATTAACTCAGTTAATTAATATATAAATACATAGACACACACACACACATTGAAATTAGTTTATGAATAATCAAGGGGATCTTACTGGAAAATACCCCAAAATCTTAGAGCTATTGATGATAACCCTGCCTGCAAAGGCTATTTTGAAGATGCTGACTTCTCTATTTGGAATATTCCTGATATTTGCCTCTGCTTAGTCAGGTAATTTTAATTTAAGAGTCAGCTGCAAACTATACACCAACTTCCTCACAGAGGGGACTCCTTGTTGATGTTCAGATTCACAGTGTCAGAAAATTTGAAATTTATTACCTAAGACATATACTTCATTAGAATTACAAGCAGACTCTAAGTCTTTTGCTTGCATAACCATTGCAAACTTAGGGTTCACTGCATTAGAGAGAAGCCAAGTGACGATGGAATTGAACAATACAGAAAAAGGATAATCCCCAGCTGGCTAAGAATGCACTCGTGTAGCGTACATGGGACGGAGAAGTATGCCTATACACAATGCCACAAAAATAAATACTACAAATAAACAGATACAGCAGCAAGAACAGCTCAGGCAAAGGTGCTGGCAAGCCAAGACAGGCCTGGATCCAGGTGAGTCCTGAGGCCTTTTAGCTTAACACATACCGTGACCTGTTACTAGCAACAGCAACTCTGTATTAAAGGGTATCCCAAGAGAGTTAAGCTAAGTAACATAGTGCAGGGGTGGACCAGAAATGCAGATTTCAGAGCCAGGTGCACACTGCAGAAATCAACGAACAACAGCAAAAGACAATGTCCAGTCCAGGAACAATGGTGCCTCTGAGGATGTGAGAAACAGGGATACTAGGCAGTCAGTAGTATGCAAGGAATAGCACCACAGACAGTGCCTGAAGACACTTCCAGAGATCTCCAACACGCTCCACGATCCTCAGCATTTGAACACTATGGATACCTGCACACGAAGGATCACCCAACACTGGCAAACTCTTAGCTGCCATGTACACTCCTGTCTTCCTAAATCAGCTGCACTGCAGTCCTGGTGATCTTGACAAGCATTAGCAATGGGCCAAAAGAAAGCCTAAAGATGATGATTTTCAGTAAAAGGTTTTGGAAAGTGCAGCTGCAGGCAACACAATCACCACAAGAAAGCCAGTGGCAGATCTCACTGCAGTATCAGCTCTTGCCAGGTATGGCAGCAGGAACTCAGGCCTATCACAGACCAGAACATGCGACCACCTATGGGTCTGTGGCTGGCCCTACTGCTGATCCACAAATTACATAAGATTATAGCATTTTTTATTTCAGACAAAATAAACTTCAGGATAAGAACACCTGAAAAAAAGCTGGATATACATTCAGAATGATAAGCATTGAAATGCTGAGCACAAGGAGGTCTTGAGGTCTTCCACATCTAACACTGATAATGTCAGCAGGATTCCTGCTGGACACAAAGAGTCAGAGCCACGAAAAAAATCCTGAAATGAAATGACATTAAGGCAATTAACCAGCAATTTCTAGGAAAGCCAACTGTTTTCTTAAAAATTTCAGAGTACATTAACTGTAAGTTTATGAACCTTAAGAAAATTAACATATATGAAACATTTCCCTCCCATACATAAGGGAAACCTTATGGATTTGCTACAAACCACCAACTTTAATAGTGGCTTAGCTGAATGAACAATGACTACATTTGTTACATCCACTGACCACTGGAAGCTGTAAAAAGTTGCAGCAGTTTAGGCCCAAGAGAAAATTCAAAATAATCTGACCTAAATTCTGACAAATTCTGACACATTCTGACAAAATGCAATGGAATTGCCTATGGGGGGCCCACACTCAGGATGTTGCAAAGAGGCTGCCAAGACTGGTAAAAGCTGAGGATTATCATCTGTTCCTACTGTTTCACATGGGATCAAATGATGCTGGGACAAAGAGATTCCAAAATATCAAAAGCGACTTTAGGCCCCTCAGAAAGAAATTGAAAGGATCTGGAGCACAGGTAGTGTTCTCTTCTACCCTCCTGGTAGAGGACTGGGACTCAGGTAGAGTGAAATGGGTGGATGGGGTGAATGACTGGTTGCATGACAGTGCCATGCTTAGGACTTTGGGTCTGTGATCTGGGATGTCCCTTGGAGAGACTGGGCATGTTGGCAACAGGTGGGGTGCATCCGACCAAGCAGGGAAAGAGTGTTCTGGGGAGCAAATGTGCAGGACTTATGGCCATGCTTTAAACTAGATTTAGTGGGGCAAAAGGATGGTCCAGCAGGTGTCAGTGAGGAAACAGGAAACTACAGGACTTTAGGGAACAGCAGAGAAATACCTGTAAATCTTCCCAAAGGCGTTGTAGAGGGCCCCTCCCAAAGGCTGAAGCGGTCAACAGCCCAGCTGAAGTGCCTCTACTGCAGTGCACGCAGCATGGATAACGAGTAAGAGGAGCTGGAAACCATCATGCAATTAGCAAACTGTAACGCAATTGCTATCATGTTACATAACTGGAGCACTGTAATTAAGGGTACAAGCTTTTCAGAAGAGATAGGGAAGGACGAGCAGGGGTGTTGCCCTCTGTGTCAAGGAAGGGACAGATTGTTTAGAGCTGTGTCTCGGAAACAGCTATGGACAGGCTGAGAGCCTGTGGCTAAAAATCAAGGATAGGACCAAGAAATGACACCTGGTGGTGGAGGTTACCACAGGCCACTGATGAGGAGGAGCCTGTTGATGAGGCCTTCTTGCTTTGGCTGCAGGGCGCAGCATCCTCACCAGCTCTCATCCAGATGGGAAGGTTCAACCACTTGGACATCTGCTGGAAGAGCAATACAGCCGGCTGTAAGCAATTCAGGACACTCCTGGAGTGTGCAGAGGACAACTTCCTGGTCCAGGCATTGGACAGACCAACCGAGGAGAAGCATTACTGGGCCTGGTGTTCACTGATGAGGGTGAGCTCCATTAAAGGGGTTAAGTCTGGAGGCAGCCTGGGCTGTAGTGACCATGGCCTGATGATCTCATGGAGCATGGGCCTGGCAAGGAGAATGGTCAGGACCTTGAAGGTTAGAAGAGAAGACTTCCATGTTTAAGGAGTTGGTGAATGAGATCCCTTGGGAAACTGTCCTTTCTAAAGTGCTGGCAGCACTTTAAGGCCACTTTTCTTAGAGCACAAGAGCTTGCCATCACGATGCGTAGGATATCTGGCAAGGCAGGCCAGAAAATCGCATGGCTGAGCAAAGATCTGCTCCTCAAATTGAGAAGAAAGAAGAAAATGCACAGCCAGTGGAAGAGGGACAGGTGACTTGGGGAGAATACTGGGATATGGTTCAGATGTGTAGTGACAGGGCAAGTAAAGCCAAGGCACAGAAGGAACTGGGCTTGGCAAGGGATGCAAAGAATAANTAGCTTGCCAACACGATGCATAGGAAATCTTGCAAGGCAGGCCAGAAAATGGCATGGCTGAGAAAAGATCTGCTCCTCAAATTGAG
>VXBT01001289.1:0-17243 GCA_013400235.1 Oriolus oriolus
TGCTGCCATGTGCTCCTCTGAGCCGCCTTGGGCTCCTCTGTGCTGCCATGTGCTCCTCTGTGCTGCCATGTGTTCCTTCGTGCCACGATGTGCTCCTCTGTGTTGCCATGTGCTTCTGCAGGTGCATCCTGCAGCCTGCAGCTCCACTCCATCCCATCTTTTCCCACAGTACATCTGTTGCCCAGCAGCAACACGTAGTACGCAGAGGTACTTATTATGCAAAATAGGTTTCTTACTAGACTAAGAGTAAACTAATACAACCATCCACTTACAAACACACACAGACACCTATCCAATAAACACTACCTGAGCAAGAGCAGGAAGGGGAATAAAAATTATGCATGCTCCAGTATCCTTGAGAGATTTTTGAAAGCCCAGATGCCATTGAGCTGCTCGAGCGTTACTTTCTGATTAGGTAGGCAGTCTCATTTGGAGAATGCACTGACATTATGCATTCAGCCCTTCGTCTCTTCTAGTGCCAGGGACCTCCAAAATCAGAGAGGACAGAATAAAGTTAGGCAGCTGGGTGTGGAATTAAGTAACCATATTGACACTTAGTATTTTCTTTCCAGTTATTCTGAATCTTTTGGTGTCAGGCTGAAGTATTCC
Source organism: Oriolus oriolus (assembly GCA_013400235.1). NCBI lineage: Eukaryota > Metazoa > Chordata > Aves > Passeriformes > Corvidae > Oriolus > Oriolus oriolus. The sequence continues at coordinate 610 of VXBT01001289.1, forward strand.
ATAGGGCACTTGGGTACTGGCTGTTGAACTTCAGGACTCCAGCTGATCAGTTTTTTACCTCTTAGGAAATCACTCAACGACAAAAAGGCCTGATTACCATGGCTGCACTTCCCTGGGAAAATCGAGAGCAGTTGAGCATGCCTTGAGGCACTCATTACAAGGACATCACAGCCACTTCAGCATCAAGCAGCATTATCCACCTACAAGTCCTGCTGTGCTGAGCAAAGCAAGAGCCTTTCAGTGCCGAGTGGAGTCGGTACAAAGGAAGAAGCCTGGAGGGTTTACAGCCCAGCACTTCAGTTCTGGGCTTGAAAACACACAGGCAGCCACATAATGCCATTCTCTCAGGTGGGGTAATGCTTTCTTGATGCAAACAGCAGAAGCAGGAGTAATACCTTAGCCATCCCTAACTTTGAACAATGAGGACATGTCTCCTGAACCCTTTGTTGGCTTTCCAAGAAAAAATTTAATTCTCCCCCCAAAATACTCATCTAAACTACTCACGAAGACACCTTGTCTTCTTCCTTTAAATTCCAGGATAAAACTTTGCTTGGATGAGAAACTAATGCAGTGGACAGGAAGGCAGTGCATTAAATCCATGTCTGCTGCTTGCCACTCTGTCCCTCTGCCTGGATCTTGCTGTTCCTGCTATACAATGAGTTGAAACACAGAGTGGTTAAAAGAGCTGCTTCCTCCTCCTATTCTGGTGCATTTGCAGACACCAACCAGGAGTTCAGTGCTTACATGCCACAATCCCAGAAACCATTTGGAGTTCACAGGAATGAAGTCAGCTGATGTTGGGTGAGGATCTGTCCTGTAGGATCTTTCTGCATTTTTCTTGAAGATCAGATCCTTCCTGGAGAAGTGAACTGTGAATTTGGGGAGCTGACAATATGACCATTAATTGAACTTCTAGTACAACTGATGGCTTGTAAAACCAGTACAAGCAAGGTTATTGCCCAATAACACAACATAGCTGAATACATTGAATGAGATTTGACTCCAGGCCCAGAACCAGGAGAGAGAGATTGAAAATATGCTGTAATACCTCTCATTTAATCACATTATTATTTATTTATTTCTTCCCTCAGCATATTTTCTTTCAGCCACAGGGGGAGAGTCCCTCCAGGAGGTCACTGTTAATAAACTAAAAGGTGTATTTCATGTACTTCTGATTGATCAACATCAAGGACTCACTCCATGCATGCAGTAATCCAACCTCACATGTAATTAACAATATCCACTTCAATAATGCCAGGAATGCCGGCTCTCTTCCCCCCACGTCGAAGGATTTTGGCTGTAAAAGGGTCCAGTATTTCAAGGTCACCTCAACAGTCTCAAGTTTGGTTGTAATTCACTCATCTGCTGACACAGCCTTGCACAAGGTTAAGGGGTGTTTTAATTCAGGTGAAAACCAGGCCACTCTCTCCTCACAGCCAGATGAAGGCACGTGGTAGGGCCCCAGCTCCCAGAACCACAAGAGAAACTAAAACAGTCTTACCTTTCCTATTATGAATGCTGGCCTGCAGGCTGCTTTAGAAGAGAAAAAGAAGGCTGCAAACCTCCTAGCATGGTAGAGATCACTGCAGAAAAAATGCAGAAAACATCTACATGGTACCCCACTGCCTGAAACCCAGGGACTCCAACACCTGCTGCTACAAGTCGTTAAAGAGACAACTTAGAAACCCCATCTGCTTCATCATGAGCTACACTGGGGCCCTTCTAAGGGGGCTTCTATAGCCAAGTGTGTGAGGGAGCATCAGCCAAGGGCAGGTGGAATGATGTGGGTGGTCAGTGAATCAGTCTCCTTAAGACACAATGCCTGTGTAACTGGACATTACCAAGCAGAGGGTTTGAGGAAGAAAGAGCACAAGGATTCTCACTGTGAGACAAGCAAAACCAGGGGAAGCACAGCCCTTTGCATGAAGCAGAAGCTGTGGTTTGCAGGGATTCCACAGAACAGAGGAGGCTGAGAGAGCAGCCAAAGAATCATGAGAGACCTGTGAGCTGTCTCTGTTTTGCTCCCTTTCTGACTTGAGCCTGGGGATCACGCAGGGTCCAGAGATGCCTCCAGATCTGATCCCGCGCTGTTCTCCCTTCTCTGCCTGGGCCTAACTAGCTCAGTCATCATGTGTGACTCAGTGCTGGGGTGAGTTGAAGCCTGTGGAAGAAGGGAGATCCCACTGAAGACAGAGGCCTCTGCAGTCCTCTCTGACCCTGACTCCACATGAAAGCCATTTCTCCAAAACCCACTCATCCATACTCAAGAGCATAGCCCAACCAGTCCCCTCAACAAGCCATCCTCTGTTGTGAAGGCCACACTCTTGGATTTAAATGGTGAAAACGTCCTGCCACTGTAGGAGCCATGCAGTCACCAAATAGCTGAGATTAGAGATTCTGGAAAGAAAAACACCAAGCAGTAGTAAACCAACAGTTGGTCTCAGGCTCACAGAGGAGTCCCAGGCTGAGAAGAAAGAAATTAAATGATTTATGTAGGGTTCTCAAGCAACCATTAGCAGGGCCAAGACCTGGGACCCAACTGCTCAATCCCAGCCTCATGCATTTTTTAACTCTTGGGCGTACCACGGTCTTGGTAAACAAGTAACTCTTGTTTCTGCAGCTGCAGCTTTTAGGCTGGAAGCAGTTCTCATCTATCTCTCCCCATGTGTCTATTCCCATTAATACCAATTCTAAAAGAACCTTGCTGCTTTTCCATTGCCATCCTTGCTGCCAGCCATGCACCATTAAACAGAAGAAATGAGAGGCTTTAGCTGTAATTATGGTTTTGCCTTTTTTGTAGAGAAGGCATCCCATGAAGACTGACACAGCTGAATACCTCTCCAAGCACACCAATTCTCTCAGTGGGAGTTTTCAGAGGGAAAAATTAAATTGTAGCTGTATAATACACTGAGCAGACAATGCCAGCAATTACCCAGCAAAATGACATCAAAAAGCGCAGGCACCAGCAGTGCTGACTTCCAAAGGGGCATAAAGTGTTCTGAAGAGTTACCCTGCAAAGGATGACAAGGCCCTTCAAGAACCACACATGTATTTTGTTCCTTTTACTCTTTGGCTTCTCTGTGAGAGCTATGGGGCCAGACCAGTCCTACAGAACACTGCAGACACCTCACACCTGCTTGCAGGTACATATACTCCACACAAGCTGGCAAGTGCCTCCTTTCCATCTCTTTCCCAAGCCATGAAAACCCTGGCCAACCTCCCAGTTCAGTCCTCTGCACAACGAGGGAGCACTCCTTGGAACTCCACTGCTCAAGTGTCACACTGAATTCAAGTCTGTCATTATGCTTTCCCAGAATCCTAGGTGTTTCCTCTAAAATTCACAGCATGGCCAGGAAATTGCCTTCTTTCCCTTCTTGCCCTCTCTAGCAGCCAGGCAACCCTCCTGGATGTTGCAAGTGGCCACTTACAGTAGGATAAGTAAGCCCTGTGGCTGAGCCAGACTCAGTGCACCCCCTCAGCTGGGTCAGGCTGAGCAAGCTCACCCCACAGACAGTCCCACAGAGGCTTTTTATTTATGTGGAGTACAAGCCCACAGCGAAGACTGTGGTGTCAGACAAGGCTAGAAGGAAGCAGTGGATCTGCAGCAATAAACACAGATCAGGAAACGTGGCAACCAGCCACACCCTGACTTGGGGCATGGCTGTGATGAAGCACAGAAATGTTCTCCAGTGAGGCATCTTTGCAACACAACATCCCCAGTGCCAAGTGCAGAGGAGTCAGGACAAACCAGGCACAGAAGGGGAAGTAGTGCAGGGAAATGCCAGATTCTGTAAAGGCCTCTGGGGTCACAGGTGAAGTCACATCGCTTGCAAATCCCCACAGCCATGGTCCTGTCTGCAACTGTGCCAAGGCCAATGTTTGCCAAACCTCTCCTTGACACCTGTTGGAAAACTAGAGGACACAGGACCCACATTTCTCCTTTATCTGAGGAGTATCTTTTTGACTTTTCCAGATGCTTCAGGGAAAAAATACATGTGCACTGGGGGCTACCAAGAGACATAAAAGCTAGCAAGCCATCTTCTCTTTTCAGAGCTTCCTTCCCATCTGGCCTGACACATCTGGACAAGAGCTCAGCGCTGTTCCTGTGTTCCCACTGGGCTCCTTCCATTTCAGTCATTGAATTCACACACATCTCAGGATGCATGCAAAGGTAGTCTCCTTTTCTTCCAAACCTCCACCTTCTACTTGCTCCAGCAAGAATTCTGAGTCCCACCAGCCCCTTTCTAAGGTCATGCTTTCTACAAAGTCCTCACTAAGGAATTTTAAGAAGCAACTCAGAAATTAGTGTTTTGAAAAGGCCTAACTAGGTGCTCTGGAGACCAGCAAATGCTACAGATCTTTATAGACTTGGCCATGCCACCTCTAACTCCCTCTCTCTTTGCAGGCTCAAGCATTTCTAATCGCCATATACTACCCAACAACTTCCTCTGAAATGTGTGTGCTCACCACCTATTAAAGGCTGGCAAACACAGGTAAGTGTTTTGAGGCATGACCTGATGTATGACTCAAAGGAATGTTGGTTTAAAAGGGGAGTAAAGCTACTTTCCCCCAACCTTCTGGCAGCCTGACATACATTGTTTAATGCATGGTTTGGCCCTTGCCTTGCATCCAGCACAAACAGGGCCATATGAGATCAGTAATACTGGGAAAAGCCTGAATTAGATGGAATGTAGGAGCTTGATGGCTAATTATCCATATGACCTCGAAGCCTTGGACAGCCAGGGGTCTACTACAGGATAAACTACAAGATGATAGATACAAACACTTAGGCTCTGAAGACAAGGACTGTGATGAATAAGGTCTAGCAAGCCTGTCTACGGTTAAGACATTTCTATCTCATGTATATGATGCCCAGAGCTGCAGATCTTACTCTTAACAAAGTAACAAAAAACATCTGGAAAAGAAAAATCACACTAGGGATAGTACTTTGTATATGATCCAGGTCTAAACACAGTGGGGGATAGAGAGAATGTTTTTCATCCTCCAAGTTCTTTCACACCACCCCACTGCATCACCAGGGGTGCAGCCACAAAGTTTGCCACTACAGACCCTCAGGGCCAGTTCTGCTTGGAGAACTGTAATTCCCTCTCTGGGAATTCCTGCACTATGCATGTCTTTCACCAAAAATTGAGTCATCTCCTCTGGGAAAACAAAACAAGGCAACAGCTTTCCCAGTCACAAGAAGATGAGCTCGAGTGTGACTTTGGGTGGCTGCACTGAGCCACTCAGAAACATCCCATGCTCAGCTGGTGAAAGGCAACATCCAGGGGGAACATCACCCATGACCCAAGGTGGAATTTTACAGCACCTGCTCAAAACAAAGCTGGAAAGCAAAGATCTGGGTGACAAAGCCAAAATGGGGGATGGAAGAAAACACCAAATCTGAGGTCAACATCAAAACCTAACCAAATGGAAATCTCCAGGCAGAAATGTTCAAGTCCAGAAGGAAAGAAGAATGGACCAAAAGAGGTTCAGGATGAAGTGCTCAACTCACGACAGAACAAAATTAGTTGAGGAAAAAAGCAAGAGACAAAATGGGACTCAAGCAGTGCTAAAGGAAGTTTGGAAAAAGAAATGTTCTCACCAGAGAAATATTTAAAAAAAAAAATCTTTTCTTTTACAGAAGTACTTACTTTTTATAAAAGTCAATACTGTCTAACGAAAAAGAGACTAAACTCTGATTCCAAAATCACATGTGCCCTCATGCCTGCAGTCAGGACCCAAAAGTCAGACATTGATACATTTGCAAACTGCAGAATTTCTAAGCCAATCTAAGGCTGTTTGTTTGCTGTCTGGAGTATAAAGCTATGAACCAAGTTTTCCATTCTGTTTGGTTTTGATTTCAACATCCTATCTGGAACATTCAGCTCATGTTTTCATGTTTTTCCAAGAATTTTTTTTTTTTAATTAGAAAATGGAGTTTCTTATGCAATATCTTTTTTCCAGCAGCTTTTAAGGAAAAAAAAAATACAACATCCTGAGACTGTTGACAAAGCCATAAGGCTTAGTAACCACTGCAATATGCCATAAAAAAAATGCTTTTCATTTCTCCTCCACACATAACTCACTTATTTCTGTCATTCAGTCTCTATTCCAAAGGTTTTACTGCAGTATTTGCTGAACCAGTGTACTACAATGAACTATTTTTAATTTCATTAAAGAATTTCCATTAAACCATGACTTGAGTGGCTCAAGAAGCAAATATCATTGATACTATACCTGTCATAGACAACAAAGATCTGTGCTTGGATGGGATCAAGACATTGTTGTATGGAGAAGCAGGGCTCTCAAGACCACCACAAAGTCACATGGTGCCCATGAGTGCCAGATTTTAGGTTTTCATCTCAAAGCAAACTCAAAGAAGTGGAAAATCACAAGTAGACACAAAGCCCCTCAATTATTTCATCAACAGTTTAGAAGAGCCCTCTGCTGTGTTTCCTCTGGCAAACACATGAAATATCTAAGCCTCATCAAAATGCAAGTGTTGAAGCATGTAAATAAATGATGAAGCAAGTTCTCCCACTCTAGAAGAGCTCTACCTTTTTTTGCCCGTGGATATTCCCACACAGATGCATGCCAGCATATGCTGGTCTTCCAACATACATCCCTAAACTCACCCTAACTTGAAACATTTCCCCTTGTCTCCCCTGGAAAGCAAACTCCAACCAGAGTCAGAAGGAAGCCACACAGGACTGAAAAGTGCCAGACCTGTGTCCTTGGTTTCCTAGAGACAAACTGTTCTCCTGGGAACTACCTGGATTTTGAAGGACTTCCTTCTCTTCCCTGGCATGATGTGACTCAGTTTCCAACAGACATGGCACACAACCTTTGTGGATCCATGACAGGAAAGATTCTAGGCCTAAGATGAGAGGACTTTCCAGGCAGGTCTCTAGAGATGTCTTTCCACCCTTCTGTCTGTGCTACAGAAACCTTTGCCGAGGATGTCCTTTGACAGACCATCTGAGGACAGGGACAGGAATTACACCCTTTTTTATGCTGCTTTTTAAGAACCTCCAAGAAAGGACATTAATTTCTTGCCCAAATAATTGGCTTTGCTATCCTTATCCTTGGAAACACTTTTCTGATTCCAAACTCTGATGTCCCTTGCTATGATCTAGTACTAATACAGCTAGCAGGAACACAGAGAACACATTACTCTGCCACAGCTGACCTCACATCAATCACACCAGCCCCTAAAAAGGGAGCACAGTCATTTTTCCGAACTCACTGTAGTGTTCAGACCACTAATTTTTCACCAATTATTAATTAATTAATCATTATTCAATTATACAAATTGTATTTCAACTATACCAATTATCTTCTCCTCCAAGTGTGAAAGACTTGTCTCCTCAGCGAAGTAGGAATGTGGGAGGTCGAAATATGTGTTTGTGAAAGTGCCAGGTAAGAGCAGGAAAGAAACCAGGCATTGGAAGGCAGAAGAGTAGATGGAGAAAGTCAGAATTACACTGTCTGGGGGAGTAAATGCTTCAACCCTGTAATCAAACAGAAAAAATAATATTACTGGTGATTAAAAACTCAAATTAGTGCCAAACTAAACCTACTGCACATGCCGACATTCCTTCTAGAAGCACAGGTGCCATGTTCTTCTCTGTAGGTCAACTAGCAGCAAGGGTATGGCTGCAGGCAGACCCTCTCCAGCTCTGCTATTCTATCAGCAAGACTGTCCAAAACCACCAGAGTGAGCAAAAATGCATTGCTGTCACCACATTTCCACCTGCTCACTGTGTTTTCTCTCATTAGCCAGCCTCAATATATCCCAGCCTCAATGTTCTCCCATTCCTAAGAAACCTGCAATGAAAGGGCAAAACTCACCCAAGCACTAAAATAATATTTGTTTTAGAGGCAGAGAAGTCACCAGAGTCCAGCCCTTACTCCAAGAGCTGGGATCCGGTGGTGACTGAGGGATTTTTTTTGCCATGTTGGCCTGTTTTCTCACCATGGGACTGGTATGAGGAATGGGAGCTCCCTGGTGGCAAAACGTGAATTTGCAAAGATGGACTTTCACTGGCCCCGCGTTTTTCCCTGCTCACGTGGATGTCTCGGGATAACAGGAACACAGTCCTGTGCTGCCCTCTCCCAGGGCACTGAGACCAGTCAGCCCTGAACGCTGAACACGATGGTGTCTAGTGCAGGGGTGCCTGTTTCAGAGCCCAGCACAACTCCCAGCTCCTCCTCACAACCCTGCATCCCTTTCTCCAGCCCAGGCATGCGAACTCTGCTGGGACACACATTCACAGGCTAGGAGGTGCCTGTGTTTGGTTAATGACAAAATCAACAGCAACCAGATTACTGTCACCCATCCAGCTTTCAGGACATCCCAAAACAGAAGCAAGACTCAGCCAAAACCCAAGGGAATTTGGGTGAAAAAGACCTTGGACTGCCATGATTTTCACAAAACAAGAGGCTTAAATTTTTCCCCACTTGATTTTTGGCACTGCCTTCTTAGGCAGTGGTCCAGATCGAGTGCCCAGCAGCCGTTAAACAGTTAGGGTCCCAGGGGATCTGGAGGAACCAAACCACTCCACCTCACACAGACATCTCACATACGAGGTTTGCTCTGTAAGGCCCACCCTGACATCTGGTTCTGAGCTGGGTGCCACCGCTCCTCTCTGCCTGAAGATCAGCGGACCCACAATCTGGACACATCTGGCATATCCAGTCCCTCCAAGGGACCTGGAAAAGAGAGACAACAGTGACATGTCACCAAGCCTTTCTGGCATGTTCTCTGCCCTTCAGTCCCAGCACGCAGATGAACGATGCTCATGCAACCTTGGACAGCTCTTTAAATCCCCAGCCCAGGGCAGAGGTCTCCTGCCCAGCTGCACCTCCAAAAGGTGTAGCAAATGCCAGGAGTCTTCACAGGTTCAGACGGAGATGAGTCAAAACCAGAAAGGATGAAATCCACAGAAAATTATTAAAAGTAGAGGCACGATGCCAAACTCAGGACATTCCTGCCTGCACATGGGAGGTTGGCAGACCATCTAGATGATCTCCTGCTGCCAGCTGACTGCCTCTGTCTATCCTCCCCAGGTATCTCCTGCCAGGAAGAGGACACAGGCTAGACAGACCTCTGATCCAACCCAGGACAGCTCTAATGGGAGCAGAGCTGTCACATCTCAGGCCTTAGCAGCCTGCCCTTGGGCAATGCCCTCTGCAGCTCTCTAATCCTTCTTCCCAGACTGAGAAATTGCACCGCGCTCTAGGAATGACCCAGAGCTGGACAAGTTTGTCAGCTTAAGCCTCTCCATAAGAAATAGTCACAGCAGCTGGGGAGAGACAAAAACAGCAGACAGGTGAGCAAAGCCACAGAGGGGCCCAAGGCCTCAGAAGAGGGGGGGGGAAAGAGGGGAAAATAAAAAGGAGACAAAAAATATTTGGAAACTGCTAGTTTGCAGCTGGCTGAGAAACTCAGGACTGCTCTCTGACAGACATACAGACAAATTCCTTTCATGCCACCAGATGGTGCCGTGCCTTCAGTCACCAGCAGGCAGCCGGTCTGGGACAACAACAGCCCTCGCTCCCCTCCACTGCGTCCCATGGGCACTGCCCTCAAACTGCTGGGAGAAGGGAAGAGACAGCCTCGCTCGGCCCCAGGGCCCCGACTCCCCAGCGGGACATCTCCCAGCCGCAGGGCCACTTCGCCCTGAGCCGGGGTGAGGCTGGCGCTGAATCTGGGACTGAGACAGTCGGGATCCGGGACAGGAGCAGATGTGAGCCACCTGCCTGGAAGCCGATGGAGCTGGAGGGAAGGTCAGGAGTACCTTTTTGAGCACAGCAAGAGCAAAGCATCGTGTTGGGAGAAGGGCTTCTGTAATGGGCAATCTGGCAGGGAAAACACTGTCCAGGAGCTGTGTTTTGCTTACATTCAAGTCTTTTGGAACCAGCAGAAGTGTTAGAGCCCTAGGGAAGGATGACAGGGTAGCCTGCACAGGGAAGTTGCTCTGCCTGGCCAGATTCAGCCCATACACCATTGTCTGGCAACCTGTGCTTCCTGGCCCCCTTCAGAAATGCAGCTGTACCCATGCTCCTTGCCAGCACCCAGTGCAGCTTGTTGGGTGACCACCCATCCAGAGATCTGAGCTGTGCCACTCAGGCAGTGCAAAGGCTCAGAAGGAGACCATTGCTTGGCTGAAGACTGGGAATACACAGACTCACCCAGCTGGTCCATCCCCCCACACTAGCCAGCCTTCCTCCACTCAGTGTGCCAGAAGAGAGCCAGCCCACTAAGCATGGGCCACCTGGAGAGATTCAGACACACAGAACAGATCTAAAGAGGGTGGTGGAAAGGAATGCTTCACTCACACTACCCTGTTTTTCAGTGGAGGCTTCCCCACAGCCACTTCCCTGGACAAGACCAACCACAGCAGGTATATATAGCTCACCATGACCCAACTGTCAACCCAGAGCTATAAATACAGCTAGAGCAGAGATACAGCTATCGAGCCACTCTTGACTCCATTCATAATCTGTGCAGAAAGACCACATCCTGCAGGCCCACAACACAGAGAGAGGCAAAGGAAACCGTCAGAGATTCCCACCCACAGCACACTTGCAGGAAACACAGCAAGACCCTATTCTTTCCCAGTCTGTCTCTCTGCAATGTCCTCCTACTTCTCCACCTCACCTGGCACAGCGCAAGTGGCAGTAGTGGCAGGAGTGTTGCCCATCCATGTGTGAGGCTCAGGTTCACCAGGAAAGCAAAGCCCTTTTGGAGACTACCTGACGTACTGGAAGGCAAAAATCTGATGTGCTTACTCTCCCCAGCACCACCCACAACACTGCTGGCACAGCCAGCTCCCATAGCTCTCAGACCCATCCAGCAGCAGGCTGTGGGCAGATTTGTCCTGCAGCCCATCCCAGTTGTGCTCCACAAGCACTGCCAGTAATGTAGCTTCTCTCCAGGGTCACAGCAGCCATGGCTGTAGTTGGGAAATGAGTGCTTACCTCTCCATACCCACCTCTGCAACTCAGGCCTCCAGTAACCACCCTAAATTCTCAGAGCATTCCTCAGAAATCATATTCAATGCTACTTAATTACCTTTTGTCAGTTTTGAAGGGCCTTTCACTACCCTCTAGCAAATCCTCCACAGTAATAAGGCTGCTGTTGATGAACGTCCATCATGCTGACTAATATGTCTCACTGCTTCCTTTTTCATTACCCCATGCATTTCTTATGGTTAGACAGTAAGCAGATTAGGGGTGGGGATTTTCCAGTCTATGCCTGTACATCACCTTGCCCTATACATGGGGTAGGGCTAATTCACCTCCCATCTAATCTTACCCTCAGAAGCCCTCCTCAAAATGAACTCCCAATTTCAACAAGAGCCAAGCTCCCACCATTCCAGACAGCCAAACTCAGACAGGTTCAATAAGTGGCCACAGTCCTGACAAACACAAACAGGCCTGCAGTTCCCAAGCCAAAACAAGGCGCCATCCTGCAGGAGCAACACACCTCCAAAAGGTTTTGTTATTCTGATGCCGCTGAGTACAAACCCTGTCATAAGAAAACTAAACTGCTACAACAACCTTCTGTCTGGGTTACAGAGTGTGAGGAGTGGGGGTTCACTAATTCAAGAAATAAAATAATTATTAATGGCATTGCAGATAGCAATTACTAATGGCATCAGCAGCAACCACCTCCACTCCTGGAACAAAGCCCACATAAGCCACAAATGCTTATTCTCCAAGAAATCCCTGCAGTCGTGCCGCATTCAGTGTAGCAGCACTATCATCTTACATGCGCAGAGCAGAGATGGCCCGAAGGGTCGGGTGTTACCCTGTAAAGGGAGCGAAGAATTCATCACACTCACCACAAATTTCCTGCCCGAGGCTGTGAGAGCCGTGCAGCCTCTCTGGGCTCAGCCCTCCCCCTCTATGAAAGGGGCTGCACGCACAGCCCTGTCTCACGGCAAACGCTCTGGAGCACAATCACAGAGAATGCTGCAAAGCATTCGAGTAATGCAGGCAGAGATGTTGCTTAAAGCTTTACCCACTGGTTCAAGGCCTCACTGTACTCAACACGAGCCTCCCTTCTCAGACTGACAGGGATTTAAGATCCAATTCTGTGTGCAAAGGGAAAACCCATCACTGTAAGTTTTGTACATTGCCTGTTTCGAGGATTTAAGCCAGAGTTGAGCAGTGGCCAGCCCTTAAGCTGATTCTGGAGCAAGATGCATTTCATTCTCATCATAAAAAGTATTTCAGACAGGCTTTAGTGGCAACAAAATCAAAGGGAAAAAAAAAAGCCAGGTAGGAGAGTAGCTTGATGACATTCTTGCTTACTTAAATTAACATGAAGCTGTTCCACTCCTGAGCTGTCTTTTCGTGTTATTTCCTCCTTTGTCTTTCTAGTGGAGAAAATGCCCCAGGGGTAATGAAGCACTGAGCTACCTTCCCCATCCCACTCAATCCAGACCAATTCTGATGAGGCTGATAAAATTCACTCAGTCTTACAGCAGCAAGCAGGGTCAAATTTTAGTCTGGCTGTTCATAGCCTCAGTTTTTACTATGCGGAAATTAGAAGGATTGCAACCTGCAGCAATCCTTCAGTGGAAGCTGATAGCAAATTAAAGGGAATACAAGTTCTGGCATTCATCTGTGGCAATTTAGTAACAGCTTTTTCATTACTGTAAAAATAGCAAGTATTGATAAGCAACATCGAGCTCTGATCTGCACTAAATCTCAAATTGTGATACAGAAAAAGCAGGAACAATGTTAACACTTCAAAAACAGGAAACTAACCTAAAGGGGAAAAGCAGGTTGTCCAGACTCACGCCATGAACTAGGATAGGGCTTTGGACCAAACATCGGGCTCTGGTTCCTGCATCCTGTCTGCTGCACCACCTCCTCAGAAAAGGGATGGAACATCACAGCAGTTCCCAGAAATCACCCTTAGATTCTCCTGTCCCCAAATTTCCCTTTAAATTTTTACTCCCTACTAAGTGCACCTACTAAGCAGAATGTTTCAGCAATGCACAGCCATGGGCTCCTCACAGGGTTTTTTTCTGCCAGTGAAATAGCTATGACTGTAAGGTTTACAGAGACTTTCTGTTCCTGTCTAAAATTATCTTTGCTGATCCTTGCGACGCCAAGACCACAGAGCCAATATTCCATAAGCCCTGAGAAAAAGGCACTGTATTTCAGGCACACTCAGCTAGTGTCGTTACAGTAGCATCCATCAGCTACGACCAAAGCTCTGGGTCACCACCGTGCCAGACCGTGCACAAGGGGACACTGCCCATTCCTTCGCTGCATCAGACAGCACAGAGAGTCAGGGTCTGGGTACTCTGTGGCTGTTCAGCCAAAGAGGAGTCTCTGTGATCCCTGCTCCAACTGCGAGATCAGGGCGTAAGTGGATGAAAAGACGGCAGGTGGATGCGGGCAGATGGGGGAAGCGGGGGCTAAGAGGGAGACAACAGCAATTAGCATAAGCAGCGGCAGCCTCAGCTCGCCAGCTGCTTTGCCGATTGTCTGCCTCCCAGATTTCCAACAGCAAAAGCAGCAATTTGCCGACGAGCACAGGCAGTAGCCAAAGCTGCCCCTCAGGACTGAAACTATCAGGGAAAACAAACGATTTCCATGGTACAAAAGCACGGCTTGTAGGGCTGTGATGTAGGAGTTTGCCTAAGTAAGGCATGGAGCAAGCAGCTCAAAACAGACACCAAATACTTGAGAGCGAAAGGCTAAAAAAGGAAGGTTTTAGAGGAGGAAATGAGTCAGTAGCTTGGAGGACGGGAGGGGGAGTTCAAATAGCAGAGGCATATAAAGTAAGCTAGTAGTCACCATCTCAAAAGCTAGAAAGTCAGCAAAGTGGATGCATTGATCTCGGGGTTTTGTTGATGTAGGGTCTCGCTCAAAAATGGAGTTCACGGGTGACTTTTTATATTGACCGTGCTGGATTCTGAAGCAATCCTTCACTGGGCAGACATTTGCCAGCTGCAGTTTACACCGGTGTTTCTGACTGGAGCCGAAGTGGTCCCCACCACCTACAGGATTGCTGGAATTTCTCAGGATCCCCCCTGGCTGAGGGATGGATTTTTGGGGGGGGTGGTGTGTTTGTGGGGGAAGTTTCAGGCTGGTTGCAAATACCACTTGCCTTAGGAGAGGGAGGGGGGATTCACCTTTCATGATGGTTCATCCAAACATACAGCTTGAGCTTCCAGGCTAGCTTATTTATAGCTCTAACACTAGGGAAGAAAAGGGCAAAGCTGGCTCAATGTCGAAAAGCAGAAGAGCTAGTAAAAAACCCCTTCCTCTCCACAATGCAAGTCACAGCATTCATGTCTGTCATTGTGACAACCTCGTATTGCAGTGAGAGGCTGGGGGTAAAAGGGTCTCACCCCAAGGAGGCTTTAGCCTTGCTCACCATACACCACAACAGCTGTAACAGGGTGTGCAGCACACTAAGCCAGGGGTGTTGGCGTCAGAGTGGCAGTAACTTCATCACCTCTGCCAAGGTCTTTGTCCCATCCAAAGGCTGGCACTGATAGAAAGGGAACTCAAAAACAGAAACAAAATTTCCTCCTACACTCCCCAAACCAGGGAGCTCCCCCTGGGTTCAGGCACCAAGGCAAGAGCCCTCCCGGGCTGAAGGAACCCCAGCACTCCAAAGGGTTGGGGTGATGCTTAAGGTGACAGGCACGTGAGGAGAGGGCTGGAAAAGCAGGCTCGCTTTCCCTACACAACCAGCAGCACAGGACTGACACACAGCAGGGGTTCCCAAAGCATGCCAACACACTGCTAATCCCCAGCAGGCAGCTCTGGGACGTGGCTGGAGCTCCCAGTGCCCGTGCTGGAACAGCAGTGCCGGGGCTGTGGAGCCCTGTGCTAAGGCAGCCTGGTACCACCGTAACCACGCACTTGTGCGTGTATTTTGGTGCACAGTTCCTGCCTCAAAGCACAACATCCGCTGTGTTTAGCCTCACTGGGCTATGCTGTTTTGTCTTTTGGGGAATGAAACATTTCAAAAAGGCGTTGTGGTGGTTGGCTGAGTGAGTGCCCTTCCCAGAGCAAGCACATCTTTCTCATGAGGCAGGCAAAAGTGAGAGATTTCTCTTACTCTGCTGGTGACAGAGTTCTTGTCCCTGCTGAATTTCCTGTAACCAGTTAGATACCTTCCCAACCTACTGCAGTGTTTCCAAAACCACCTCTTGGAACAGACTGAGCCAAGAGGCCAGTTCCACCTCATTTGCCCTTATAAGTACACAGCATGAAATAGCCCCAGCCCTGTTCTCATGGCCTTACCTCATCTCCTCCCCTCCTCCCCAGGATGTCTCACTTCTGTACCCTCTGTCAGAGTGAAACCCATCTACGAAGAGCAAGCCTGGAACAGTAACAGAGAAATTACCCACATCAATTATGACCAGAAAGCACAGCTCCCCCAGGTTTCTGCTATGTGCCACCGGAGATGGAGGTCTGCTGTGGCACTGCCACATGGCACTGACCACCACTGCCTTGATTTCCTCTCCAAGCCACAATCACAGTGGGGAGGCAGGACCAGAAGTTGTCCAGAGAAACTTATTCACAGGACTGAAGCCCTGCCTACTACACAGGCACTTTATCTGACTTGTTTCAGAGCTATGTTTCAAAAGGGAAAAAAAAAAAAACCAAACATGTCCCTGTTCATTTATTGTTAATACTTCCAAAGTAAGTCAAGGTTTGGGGTCAAATTTAAGCATTCCTTGATTAAATGGATCAGAAAAGGGCCT
Organism: Oriolus oriolus; assembly: GCA_013400235.1. NCBI lineage: Eukaryota > Metazoa > Chordata > Aves > Passeriformes > Corvidae > Oriolus > Oriolus oriolus. The sequence continues at coordinate 16,359 of VXBT01001289.1, forward strand.
AGAGAAGAACTATCCACTCAGGCCAGTTGAAGTCTGAGTCGTGCTGGTAGGTATTTTGCTAGTTTCGTTAAAAATCTGATGCAAGAGCTTTTGCAAAAAACAGCCCCTGGCCAAAGTCACCCAACCAGCCTAATGAAATAGGATGGCTTTTTCATTACACCCATCTTCAGCATGGGGTCTTTCAGCAACTTCTGTCTCATGTGAACAGGCCTAACAACATCTACAAAGAGCATCTACTGGGGTAGGCTGCAAAAAGGGGAAAAATCAAATAAAAATTAAACCCCTTTAACTAGAACAGCAATATGGATGAAAATTTTAAGGTGTGTAAGCACTGCTCACACCTTTAATAGTGAAGCTTCACGACAGTTGTAATGCAGTATTGTTGCCTCATACTCCAGCCCTGAAAAGGCCGCCATCGAGTCTCGTTTTTGTTGCCTGCTTACACGGAGGCACAGACTCAACAAATAAGCTTTCGATGCTGGGGGCTTTTTGCTCATCGGTTCAAGCCGGGAACATCACTGCAGCCAGGATTCGGTGATAAAAACCTAACTTTCTATACATTTCGTAACGTCAGCAGATGCCTCTGTACTCTGATTACAAGCAGCCCGAGCCTCGCTGGCCAGAAACATTAAGGAATGAGTATTGTCGTCAGAGCGAGCGGGACTGCCATGAACACGGAACAGCAGCTTCCCCGAGCGCCCCGGCCTCGGCAGCAGCGTTTTCTCAGGGCCGCCTTTGTCCCGAGGACAACCCGCTCGTTGTTTCGGCCGCCGGGATGAAGCAGCGCCGGGATCCGGGCTCCGCGGGTGCCGGCGGGAACCGCTGGGCTCCTGCCGCAGCAGCCCGAGCCAATCAGCACCGCCTGCCTGAGATCGCACCAAAGTA
>VXBT01001289.1:18283-56267 GCA_013400235.1 Oriolus oriolus
TGAGGAGCGAGGGCGCGGCGGGAAAAGGCCGTGGTGGGGGGGCTGCGCGCGGCACCACCGCGCACCGCAGGGCGCGGCCGGGAGGGGACGGGGAGGCGGTGCCCCCTCCGCTCCCCACCAGGAGCTCGGTGGGAGGGGGTCGCAGCCTCGCAGGAAGGCACCGGGCGGTGTTGGTGGGAGCCCGCCCTTCCCCCGAGGCCGGGGGCTGCCCTGCTCGGGAGGAAGCGCGGTCGCCGCCTCGGTCCCGGCGGGAGCCATCTTCTCACGGCGGAGGGGTTTGGGCCTGGCCTAGAAACGGGCGGCGGCTCCGGGGGCAGCTGGGGCCAGCACGGGCCCTCCCCGGGNCTCCCAGGGCCGGCTCGGGCCCCCCTCCCCCGGGCCCAGCCCGAGCCCGCAGCGCTGGTGGCGGACAAAAGGGGGAAGTGGAACCCGCGGAGGGGAATCGCTGATTGTAAAAAACAGAGTGTCACAGCGGCCGCTCGGGGAAGCTGAAATTTTAAGGTAGTTGCAGCAAGGACTTGGGTTGGGGTTTTTTTTGTTTTGTTTTGCTTCTCCGCACGATGCTGGAAACGTTTGTCCAAGGCATAACGCTGGAAGCAAAGAAACAAAGAAAGTATTAAGCATCCACACTGACTTGCTTGTGTTTCCTGGCTTTCAAAAAGAGTGTCAGGGTTCTTCGTGCATAAATGGGGCAGAATAGACCAAACCCGTGTTCGACTTCGTGGTGGCTCATTCTGTTTGCTTTGCCCATGCTCCAGGTTTGCATCCCCGTTTACCTCGGGAGACAGAGCTTAGCAAATTTGTCTCAGTTATTAGCTCATGCAGTTTAACTGCTACCCTGTTTTTGCTTGAGTCATGCACAAGCACTTGTACAGCAACACACAGTTGTGTGTTTTGACACACTTGCCTGGGTTATTTACCTGTATTAGAGGTGTTATATATTGAGGCCTTCCCTTGGTATTTACCAGTAGTTCATTGAACACGTGGTATATCCAGGAAATGAATTTTTGGTCCATAGGGCTGGCAGACAGGATGTACTACTAATATCCCTGCTTTCTCTAACACCCAAGCTGGAGCATCTACGGCCGGTCTGCAGTGTGGAGCAGAGCTGATGGGAGTTGCAGATGAAGCTGCTAAAAAGTCTGATGAGACTTGCAGCTCTTGTTTAAAAGAGGCTTGTCTCAACAAGCCAGCTACCACCTCTGCAGTATGCAAACCTAGTTAAGTGTGACTACTCAGCGTGTCGGGCTTCATCTTGCTTCGGAACCAGGGAATTCCCAAGTCAGTCAAAACTACTATTTTTCATAGTGATCTCCTTTTTGCAACGGGGTTTAGGTTGGCTTTTTTGAGATGCTGCAGATGCACTTGGTTTTGGGCAGAGTGGAGGCCTTCTGGCAAAGTACAGTAGTGCCAGCAGGAGGGCATCCTTTGGTATCAAAAGAGCTTGGATTTTCGGCTTTTGTGTCTTGCCACAATGGTCAGTTTCTTTGCTAGTGGATTAAACGAGTCCAAGGTCTTTGGAGGACCGTGCAAATTATTTTTCTTGGTTGTTAGTCAGTGCTGTTCCCAGATCTGTGTAATTACAAGGTACATATGCCTCATATACAAGATAACATCCTCATGACAATTGGTGGTGTGGGTGTCTGGCATGTTCCTACTCGCCTTGTCAGAACCACTATCAAGAGGCTCCTGCTGGGTGCAAGGGCTGACCTAAGCAATGCCATGTGGGAGAGCCTGGCTACAACCCGGACTTGCTTGTGAAGCTGTTCTCAGCCTTTTCCTCACCTGGTTGTTCAGCATTCACAGCAGTGTCCTCAGGAGAGAAGGATCCCTCAGTAACAAGTATCAGGGATCCCCAGAGCTGGCCTTCAAAGCCTGGTTTCAAGGGTGACCATTTAAGCTTTTGGTTGCTGTAGGTGCCTGAAGGGCCACAAGAAAATTCTTATAGGCATTTAGGCTCGTAATAGCTGATTTGTGTGCTAAGTGTGTTTCTGAGAAGCTTTGATTTTCTGCAAGAGTCCTGTTACACACCAGCTTTCACTTGCATTACCTTAAAAACTTATATTTCAACACAGGAATGGATGCTACTCAAAAATTCTGCCCTGCTGCTACTGGCCACTGCAGTTCCTGTTTTTCAGCACTGTTGCTGGGATTGCCTTTTGTGGGTATTGCTTGTTCTGCCTACCTCGATAATTAAATCGGGAGTGAACTTTGTGGTGGCTCAGAGAAGGAGATAATTTCCTCTTTGGCTGAAAGCTGAGGAAATGACCTTCAGGAATTTGAAGGATAGCTTTTTCTTCTTTTTTTTAAAATAATTGCTTTCCTACTCATCTCTCTTTGTCTTGTCAATAACCTTTCTTCTTGTCAGGGGGCAAAAAAATAAAAGCTGAATAGGGTTTTGATTCCTCCCCCCACACCTTCCCCCTGCCAAAAGAGACCAAATAATGCAAAATAAAAACTTGAGTCTAGCTGGCAAGGTCTGTCTACAAGTGATATGCAGATGACTCTGTACTTCTTGCTGGTTTATGGCGTGCAAATAATGGTTTCTTACACAACAGCAGTAAAAGGCTGTTAGTTCTGTTTCCTGTCAGGCTTCAGATCAGAGTTGAAGCCTTGGCCTTTCAGAGGCAAGGGCTGTCCCCTGTAAATGGAGGTGTCTGTGTCGAGCTATAGGTAAGCAGGGAGTGTGGGCCTTTCTGGACTCCTGAAGTCACTGGTGTTCCCACACTATTGCTGGTCTCTGGGATGCAGTTAAAATAGTCACTCCTTGCACTTCCTCCTTGCATTGCCACCTTTTCCTGCTCGGTAAAGCGGGGATGTTAGTATCAGATGTGTTTTCTTGAGTGTTCAAATAACAGATTAAAAGCCAAGCAATGTTTAATATCTTTATGGTTTTGACCACCTACATTTTCAGTTGGCTTGTCGGCCTTAGGTGACACCTTTCCAGAGGCCTCATTTGGCAAAAGTTCTTTCAGCCAGGCTGTGACCCTCCCTTTCTGCTAAGTGCTCCCACAACTGCCTTGGCTTAGTTTTTCCCTCATGTTGCTGGTGATGGCGCAGGGCACTCCATTGTGTGGCAGTGCAAGGGACAGCTCTGTCCCTGAAGGGTGCTGTCCCGGACCAATTGGGTGGAAATAGGTTTAATTGAAAAAGTATTTGTTGCAGACATGTGCTATGACACATTAGTGAGTCAGAAGGAAATGCCACATGGCTCCACAGGCAGCTCTGGCAGTGGAAGGGAATTTCAGAGGTAGATAGGAGGGGGAGGGTGTGCCAGGCATGAGGGAGATGGAGTTTGCTGAAGAAACTAAGAACCAATTACATGCCAATAATGTGACCAGCAAACCTGGGAGCACAGTGTTCTCAAATCTGCCCTTGCAATTCAACAAGGCATGCTTTAATAAATTCTTGGTGTCAGATTCTGGAAAAATTGATGATGCTTTTCCAAGAAGCAAAAGTTTCCACTTGAGTAGTTGTGGATAGTTCACCCTGGTGTGTACAATGTGTATGTGTGTGGTTCCCAGACAAAACAAGTCAAGAACTGCATCTTGAAATGGCTCTGGAGATAATGCGTGCCCAGGCACCACTATGGAGAGTTCTTGGGCTCCAATCACAGGAGGGAAAACCAACACTCTAAAATTCTCAAGCCTTAAACCCAAAGTTAGTCCTTCAAACTTGTCTTGAGGCAAACTAAGTCATTAGTTTAAGGTCTTCTTAGCTGTCTTACAGTTGAGAAAAACAAAGACTCTTCTTAGGTAAAATATTTCAAGTATGCAAGAAAAATACTGGAGGTCACAGCACTTCCTAACAAGAGAAGTAAAATTTCCTTGTGTCAAAGCTGTTTTAGTGCAGGCTTGCTACAAATCCAGTTTATCAGGTGTCTGGCATGTCTCTCACTCCTGAAATGGCTTTCTGTATGTGGGGATTTTCTTGAGAAAGTTTTGGATTATTCTTCAGTCTTCCCCAGTTTAGATTACATTTCAGTTTGGGTACTTGGCAATGGAGGCAAAATGTTGGGAGCTCTTAGTGGAGGCAGCTGGATCTGGCTCCTGCAGTTGCAAGGCTGCTGGACAGAAGGCTCCCTCTTTGGGCTGCTCTGTGCAGGGAGGGCATTGTGCTCTCCCAAGACTTCTGCAGAGCTTTGCACTTCAGGCAAGAAGGAGGCTTTCTGAACAAGAGCCGCTGTGTTCCGGCAGTGCCTGCTGACAAGGCAGTGAATGCAGTGCCTGCCTCAGGTGCCTGCAGCAGGCTGTGTGAGAGTCCAGTGGGGATACTGCCATGAGTGCCACGGGATAATGTGTGAGGGGCTCAGCCCCCACGGTGTGCTCTGTCTGCAGCAATTGCATGGAGGTGCTGGGGGACGACTCAGTTCTGCTGATTCCTTCATAGAAACTCGGTCTGTCCCTTCTTCCCTGAATGTCTCCCTGGCATCATTTTCCCATCTGAGAATTAGGTGGCTTGTCTGCTTGCTGCTGCCTTGTTGCAGTTAAGGGTCTGTCCCCTGCAGTGAAATGTCACCAGCTGGCTGATGATCCCACAAGTGCCTGCAGTATGTGCTACTCGCTGAACCGGCCCCCATGTGCCAGTCCAGAGCTGGATAACTGCTTCCATCCTGGAAAAGGAACTGGACCAGGCTGGCTGCTGGAGCTCTACAGCGTTCAGGCCACAGTGTACAAAATAATAACCAATGTGCTGTATTGAATCCTCTGAGCCGAGCCATATCTGGCCAAAGAGGGAAAATCCAGACTAACAAATGTTTACTCTGTCATTACTGGGAGGGTGGAGGCTTCTCAGCAGCTCTTCTTCTGGACAAGACAGCAGAGATTAGGTTAAAGTGTTGCTTGAGGACATATATTTAGAGTCTGGCATTTCTCCTTGTCCTAGTGCTCTTAGCAGTCCTCCCCATTGCTGTTCTACACAAAGTGGTTGCAACTACCTTACAACATAAGCTGCCTGGGGTTTGAGTTTTTTCCTTTTTAAGTATGTTTGTGAAGGCATTTGTGGCTGGTACAGGCCCAGGGTTGAAGAGGGAGCCCCACAGTTATGGCAGTAGATCCCCTTTTTGGAGGGAATTGGTTTGTTGCACTGGCTCATTTCAAACCATACTGTAACACAGCTATAGGGTGTTCTCAGATGGAACAAATCTGCATTGTCCCTGGCAACACAATGGCTGCTAATGTCAGCCTGTGTGATGAATCCAGGGGTTGTACAGCAGCTGTGAAAAGGAGTAGCACCAGCATTTTGCTTTGGAAAGCTAGAAAATCCAGTTCTCACTGTTGTCCCTTCAGCTTCTGGTCAGCCCCAGTTACCAGCTGAAGTTTTACAGTGAATTTTGAGTTTCCAGACTAAATACTTTCAACAGTTTTGGAATCTGAATTGACTTGCCAGCAGTGCTCAGTTTCTTTTTAAAGAAACTGCTTGTCTCCTGACTTGGAGACATGTTTCTGGCTGTGTAGTAGCACAAGTAAATGCGCTTGACTGCACAGTTTGCATCAACCTGCAGCTCTGTTGCTGCTGCTTTTGGCTCTAAGCTGAGCATTAACCTATGCTTTCAAAGTTAACATGACTTGGTGCAGGGGAATTATTTGCTGTAGTGTTGGAGCAAAGCTCAAGAATTGACAAAGGTAGAGGTAGGCGATATGAACTGCTTTTCCATGATTAATAGCCTCATTTCCATGGCAGTTCAGTCTTTCTCTGCATGTTTTAAGAATCTTGAGGGGGTTTGTGGCTAAAACCCAAGTCTCACCACCCGTTGTCAGCTACTGAGGTACCATTAGTTAGAAAATAAACCTCGGGGAGGAGAAGGGTTCTCTTGAATTCACTGTGGGTTTGTCCTTAGTGAATGATAAAATAGCTGTAGTTGATGCACCGTTTGTATTATTTAGAGTCTTCCCAAAGAGGTTCTTGCCCACACCAAACTCTCGGACAGGAGGAGAAAGACCTTTATTCCTCATTATCTCTCAGTCACACTCTGACAAAGTTCAGTGTCTCTGCATGGAGGAGGTGACACAGGAATGAGTCACTTTGAGTCCGTGTTTGCACTGTTGCTCAAATTTATCCTGAAATAGGCTTTCTCCATGTACTTTCCTCACCTTATTGCAAAGAGGTTCTTGCCCACACCAAACTCTCGGACAGGAGGAGAAAGACCTTTATTCCTCATTATCTCTCAGTCACACTCTGACAAAGTTCAGTGTCTCTGCATGGAGGAGGTGACACAGGAATGAGTCACTTTGAGTCCGTGTTTGCACTGTTGCTCAAATTTATCCTGAAATAGGCTTTCTCCATGTACTTTCCTCACCTTATTGGTGATATGCAGAAGGATGGCTGCCTGCCCCACAGCTGAGGCACTGGGACTGAATTGCTGTTCTCCTGTCCCAAAGTAAGTGCGAGCAGTTCTGCATGGATTACCCCTTACAGACTGACCAGGCATTGTAAATCTTGAGGGAGGTCCCCTTGTATTTAGGTAAACTCTGAGAGAGTGCTGTTCTCCACCCTAAAGAAAAGCTGTCTCACATTGATGATGTATGAGATTGCCCTGGTTTTCCACAGCCAGCGCTTGGGAGCTCTAGATACCAGACTCCACAGTAATAGATTCTGCCAGCTGTACCACCTCTCCTCACTGGGTTAGCAGTGCTATGCCAGCCACTCAGAGTTACAGGAGGAGGGGTGTTGGTAGAAAAAGGAGAATCTGGGTTCATCTGAGGTCCTCTGTGGTAGGCAGTGGTCAAGGCTTTAAAAAAACCCCCGACATTAAGTAGGTGTCCAATCCATAACTATCTCTGGAGGACAGCCTGAGCACCAAGCAGTTCCCCTGCACCTCTGTCCCCCTGATTTTTGCTGCTGAACTCTGCTGTTTCTTTAAGATGCAAAATGAATCCCTTGAGCTCCCATTTTGGGGCTGAAGATAAATTTTTAAAAATTAAGAACAACCTTTAGCCTTTTTCAGTTGTGCGTCTCACCTGGCTGTTGGTACTGCTGACTGTGCCCATAGCAGTGACGTGTGGTGGTTTACACAGAGGGAGGAAGGCACTTTTCCTTCTGATTGATGAATGTGAGTAATGTCACTTGAATTTGGAATACAAAAAAACAGTGAGGGAGGAAGCAGGATTCTAAAGGAATCTCATTGTTTATACTGCGTGTAGCATTTTGAACAGATAGAGTTGTTGAGTCCTGGACAGGCTTCAATTTGGTTTTTACTGCTGTGGCCATGATGTCCTTCCAACAGTGCCTGCTGGCTTCCCACATTTGCAGTATTCACTCTTGCACAGCTGCTTTTAAGCTCTCCAGCTTGGTGCACTCTGAGAACAAAACTCCGATGTAAATGCTTCTACTTGCCACTTTCTTTTTTCCCTGTCTCATTCCCAAAAAACCATCAGACTGAAAATGCAGTTCAGCCTTTTGTCATTCTTGCTAGGTCTTGTCCTCTTTATTCTGTGCAGCTGCCTTTAACATCAGATTGATAATGCTGCATGTGCACCTCTTTTTCCAGCTTACACAGGGGAATACGATATCACTCACTACAATTTCCCAGCTGACTCCAAGAGGGTGGGGGGGAGAATGTTGAGGTGGCTTGAGCTTGCTTTAAAAACTGCTGGAGTAGGTGCTGAGAAGCAGAGACTTTAACTGTTAGGAGCTGCAAGTTTTCTGTTCGAAATACTGAATGCAGGGCAATTTCCCCAAGTTGGTTTGTTCAGCTGAAAGCTACCCCTGCAACCCCAGTACCCCACTACATCTCTCTTGATCTCTAAACTAAGTACATGTGACAAGTATGGAACTTGGCCAGTTTTACCTCTGTTCCTAAAGCTGCTAGCAAGCGTGCTGGAAATGGCTGGGAAACTTTGGACAGAAGATCCTTGCGGGCTTGTCCAGCCAGCCTGAAACGGGGAAGAAAATTAAGCTGCTGTAATGCCGAAGGGTCTGCCACAACTGAATCTCAGAAAACAAGGGGTTGGCGTGCCTGTAAAACTCCCCCAAAACAATGATCTGGTTTAAGTAGGATTGTGCCTTCTTTGGGACAGTTTTTGGTTTGGCAGCCGGCTGTGGGCAGCAATGAGACTCCAGATTCTTTCCTTTGGCTTTGGAAAAGAGGGTCTGCAGCCTTTTCTGATGAGACTCTCATGCCACGAGTGACTATTGCAAGAAGCTATTGTCTTCTAGGCTTGGATTTAAGGCAGTGCCATAATGTAGCTGGGCATATTTGAGGTGGAAGGCCTGAAGGTGTTTGCTGTGGTCTTTGCAGGCCTCCGGAGTACAAGTGGCCGATGAGGTGTGCCGTATCTTCTACGACATGAAAGTGCGGAAGTGCTCCACGCCGGAGGAAGTCAAGAAGAGGAAGAAGGCTGTCATCTTCTGCCTCAGTCCAGACAAAAAGTGCATTATTGTGGAGGAAGGCAAAGAGATTCTGGTGGGAGATGTCGGAGTGACAGTCACCGACCCTTTCAAGCACTTTGTGCAGATGCTTCCCGAGAAGGATTGCCGCTATGCCTTGTATGATGCAAGCTTCGAGACCAAGGAATCCAAAAAAGAAGAGCTGATGTTTTTCTTGTGGTAAGCCACCTTCCCAGCTCTCTCATTCCTAACATACAGTCCAGGCACTGTGGGTGAGGTCTCTAAGCGTTTGTATTGCCCATACTGGGAAAATGGCAGGCTTAAAGTGACATGGGCAGCCTGATGCCTGTATTGTGAGCCATAAGATGTTCCACTTGTCCATGGTGGGTAGGATGCTGCTTCTGTCTGAGCTGGATAATCAGTGTCACTAATTTCACTCTCTGTGGTGTCTCCCGTTAGGGCACCAGAACAAGCACCTCTCAAAAGTAAGATGATCTACGCAAGCTCCAAGGATGCAATCAAAAAGAAGTTTCAAGGTACGTAATACAACTAATGCTCCTAACTCCGCTCTGCCCCTGGAGTACACAGCAAGACTTAACTAGTTTAGGTTTTGGGAGTTGTGGTGGTGTTGGTTTTTTGAGATACTAGTGAGAAGTGAGATGTCGTGTGACAGAGCTAAAATGAGCTCTGGCTCAAATTTACATTATCTGACGAAATTTCAGAGGCACTAGAACAGTGCTCAGGACGAGCAGGTTTTGCAATGCGTGATGTACTATATGGAGCAGCACATCTGCACCATACAGGCTAGAAACCATTAGATTCATAACACAAAGGTGGATTTTGTGCAGAGCTGCCTCAGTGGCAGAGCGCTTTGATCTCTGTGTCTGTTAAAATGCACAGTCTCATAAACTTACTGTGCTGTAAGTCAGTCAGTCTGGCTTACAGCCAGGTACCACTCTTCAGCTGTCATGCTGCACTGGGCCAAAATCTTACACTGTGCAACGCTGACAGGATCATTGTGCAGCAGCTCCAGCCTTCACAGGATGGCTTGCCCAGGGATTGGAACTGCCCTGGGTGAGACTGTTGTGTGCTGCACGTGTGGAAGTTGAGAAAAAGAAATCCCAAGGAAAAACTGCTTTTCACCATATAAGGCAGGCATGGGTTGGGCTCCCCATCCTTAAAAAGGAAAAGAAAGCACTGTTGGTTGCTTAGCCCAGCTCTCAGTCTCTGCCTCTTGGGTGCTCAGTGTGATGCTTTCAGCCGCCTCTGCAGAGCCAGCAGGAGCTGAGTGAGCCCTCTCTGTGTGCTTGCCTGGAGCTCCCTCCCCTGCTGTATCCAGGGCAGCACAAGAAACGAGGGATTCGCTCTAAGAGCCTGCCATGAAAGGCCAACAGTCTGAGCACTGAGCTAGTGACAAATTTCTCCCTACATGTCCCTACAGTGACATTTGGTGTGCAGCCAGATGTCTCCTGGGATGTGTCAGGGAAAAACCATCAAATTCCCTAAGCTAAGGCAGGACTTGTCTGCTTGAGTGACTGGATTGCTGCTTCTAATATTACTACCAGGTATGTTTCTTTGATTGCTTACCAGCATGTTGAAATACTGCATTATTGAGTGTTTTGCCTCTTTTTTTAGGCATAAAGCATGAATGCCAAGCAAATGGGCCAGAGGACCTGAACCGAGCTTGCATTGCTGAGAAGCTAGGAGGCTCCCTAGTCGTAGCTTTTGAAGGAAGTCCCGTGTAGATGTCATACAGTGCCACAACTCTACAAGCATTCCATGTTTTAATAGATCAGTTATATAAAGCAAACATTCTAGGCAAGGGTTTCACTAACAGTAGGGAAGCTGTCTTGTAGAATAAAGTAGATTTTGGAGATGTAGCTCGTATGTACAAATGACCCTAAATAAATGAAATTAAGGATTTATCTTGGTGTATTAATATTTGCATTGGTTGTCCAGCCCAGTTCTGTCCCCAATGGATTAACACTAAAGGTCTCCAAAAATTTGAGCAGTGTATCATGAAAGGTGGAGAGGTGAGAACGATCTGGTTCCTGTTGTTGCTTTTCTAAATAGTAACAAGCGAAATTCAAAAACTTTTCCCCTGTAACCATTTAAGATAAAACTTAAACTTCAGCTAAAGCAACCTGTTAGCACCAAAACTGGGTTAAATTCTTAGTGCTTGCAGTTGCACAGCTGTACTAAAAAAGCCTAATTATGAAGCTAGACATAAAACAGACACAGTTTTTCTGGAGAGGTAGTCCTAATCCACTCTCTTGTAAACTCACGGTGCAGTAATAATATTTAAAGGTTCACTTGTTCTGTAGGTTCAATTTTCTTGTTATGAAGTGTCTTGAGGTCTCTTTCCTCCTGAATGATTCTATAGAAATTGCTTTTTCTGTTGACATAGTTTGATTTAGAGCTACCTTTCTCTAATACACACTTAAGAGTGGATCACATGCTTCTGAGGCTTTTATAAATGCAGGTTCTTGTATCAGAGCTCTCCGGTTATGGGTAGTAAAATGAAAAGGAACCACAACTTAAAAAATGGTATTTTCAGCCCCAGTCTTTGGTCACTTGGTCCATTTGTCCATAATTACTATTGATTTAACTTAGTAGAACCAATCAGCCTGACTAATATGGCTTGATCTGGGCTTTTTGTCTGTTAGCTTCTTTAATTCTCTAGAAATGCATGGAAATATCACCTACTAGAAAGTTTGACCTGAAATGCCTTTTGTATGGGGGGTAGAGAACATTCCTGTGCCAGCTACAGAGATCTTAAAAGCTTCCATGTTTCATCAGTGGTTGATTAAAGCTGTTTCCTTTGTGTAATGTGTACATGGGAGTTGCATAGAGTTTTCTTGTATGTCTGTAGAGAAAAAGAAAAAAAAAAAAACCCAAAACCCTTAGCCTCCAGTGCATTACTGTGATATGTTCTGTGCGTGCCAAATTTGAACAGCCTAAATAAATGGGCTTTCCCTCCCCTGGGTCAGTGACTGATTCCTCTCCAGCCTCCGGATCAGCCCTCCTGCAGCGGGGCTGGCACTGCTGGATCTGGGTAAGCACTTAGGGAGCTGCTGGGCCTTCTGCAGCTACTGCCCTGCCCTGCTCTGGGTGGAGCAGGAGTGGGGGGATACAGGCTGGAAGGAAGAGCTGGTGGAGCTGCAGGGATCTGGGGGGAAAGCAGGTTTGTGTCTGCAGTGTGCTCCCCTCCTTGGCCCTGCGTGCCCGTGCTTGGTGCAGGCTCCAGCTCCCAAACAGCATCTGCTGTGTGCCTGTAGGCTTTGGGCCCAAATTCCCATTGCTTAGGGGCCTTCCTGGGAGCCATCTCCCTGTTTGCAGTCTGAGCAGCAGGAGCCCAGCCGTGTGTTGGTTGTTCTGCACAGCCTTCCCTGTGAGGACTGAGGGAGCTTTCTCTGGCCAGCCCCGCGGAGCCCGGGCAGTCACAGGATGGCCCTTCCTCCCCGAGCTGCTGCCAGCTGTGCAGGGACAGAAAGCTGCAGTGTGCCCCCAGCTCCTGGCAGAGCAGTGCCAGCGCTGAGCTGCTGTGTCTGGGCTTCAGGGCAATAATGGGCCATTACCTAACTCAGCATGTGCCCGCTCTGGCCACGCTGCGTGGTTAAAACCCTTCATTAAAGACTGGCATTGACTGACTGCTCTGACTTGGCACCCACGCGGGTCACAGGGCTGGGAGCACAAGGTTTTCTGGTGCAAAGGGATCCACTGGAGTGCAGCTTCCTGATTCTGAGCAAAGCAGACTGGCCTGGATTCTGCTGGGGCTTTTAGCCTGTCTTTCAGCCAACTAGGGGCTCACCCAAGTGGGTAAAGATCCTTGTAAACAGCTCCTCCTTGCCCAGGTGTCTGCAGTACTGATCTCTGTCCAAAGTCCAGGGTGGAGATAGGGAAACCAGTGTGACACACTGGGAGTGGTGCTGCCTGACAAACAGGCAACTCCTAGCCAAGATCCAGCTGATAGCTGGTGCCTCCAGGCTGCAGGCATCTTTATCTAGCCCAGGTGATGCTGTGGTCCACCTCTGCCTGGGATTTCCTTCTTTGGTCAGAAGATGGAGCAGGAGATGCTGCAGAAGAAGAAGGATGTCAGACCTGTAAGGTAGGAAAGCACTTCCCAGAATGTGAAAGCCCTTGGACTGGGGACTTGGGTTCAAAGTGCCTTAGTCCCAGAACTGAGTGATAAGAGGTGACACTGTGGGCTGTGGCAGGGTGTGGTGCCACAGCTTCAGCCAATCGGAGAGTCTGGCTGGTTTTAGGACCCTCAGCAGAAGTCCCAAAGTGTATTGATCTTTGTGCTCCAGAGCTGACAGTAACTCTTAATCTTCAGAGCTGCAGTGCTGTGGGCTTGTCCACGTCATGGGGTTTGCTTGGCAAATTTCCCCTCTCCGGGTTGTTTGTCCTGCTTTTCAAGGGGATGAAACTCTTGTGACTGTTTTTAAGTTTTGTCCCAAATCACCCAGACTTTCTGAAAGGGCAAGACAAGCAGGGAGAGACAACATGATGAACGCTTCCTATAACTTGGCTGGTTGCTGGTGGGAGAAATCACTTCCTAACGTGGGTACATGAAGAAAAAGGTGAAGACGTTCAGGTGAGGGAGGTGACTCAGTCACACAAGCTCAGCAGGACTTGCCTAGGTAGTGTAAACATTTTGAAGTCCACATGCAGGCGATGGTTTCCCAAAAGCCATTTTTGCCCATTGGGCCTGGGAGAAGATGAGAACAGGAAATGGGAGACTGATAATTCAGGCCTCAGTGTAAACAGCAGGCAGTGTAAATGTAATTTACAACCAAGGTTAAATTGAGTGTCTTAAACTGTGCCTTGATAAGCCCAGGCACTCTGGCTGTAAAGTAACTCCAGGCATGGCTGAATCAGCAGAAGGATCCAGTGTTCTTATTCCAAGTCACTGCAGCTGGGTAACTTCTTGATCTTTATCAAAAAAGGTACCTGCCTGAGTGCAGGGGCTGCTGTGAGTCATGGGCTGCCAAGCACCAAGCCTGGGTGGCTCTCCTGGAGGAAAGGAGGTGACTCTGGCTGGGCACATGGCAAAATCCCACCAGCTGTGGGGAGAGCAGGGGCTGGCCAGGCCTCAGTTCCACATGCTCTTGGGCAAGGCTTGGCTTTCTCCTGGCCCCTCAGGATGTCCTTCCCCTTCCATCAAGGTGCTAAGGGAATTAAAAAATACCAACACTCTAGGTGTTAAAAAAACCAGCTAAATGTCTTTCCTAAAAGAGCATTGGTGTTTTTTCAGCTTTACTTTGCAAGAACAGTCTCTCTCTTTCTTCCTAAAACAGCCAGCTCAGCACTGTGTGCCAGAAGGGCATCGTGTGGCCCGGGGCTGGGGATGCTGAACCTGCTCCGGAGGCAGCCTTTGGAGCCCCACTGGAGTGAAGCTGCTCCATGGTGCCCTTGGAACACTGCCTGCCCTCCCTGCACTGGCTGTTTTGGGGTCTGTTACTGCTTCTGTGGGCAGGCCTGGGTCTCTGCTCTCTGTGCCCAGGAGCTCACAATAAAGGAAAGAATTGTTGCAAAAGCAAAAAGCTGCGAAACCAAAGGAACTGCATCACTTCCTGGCACCTGTGGCTGCGGGGCCCTTCCTCCCCATGGCTCCTGGTGGGTGAGAGCCACCCTGACATGCTCGACAGCGCCCTCCAGCCTGTGGGTTGGGTGGGGGTTCTGTGCAATCCTGCACAAAATGCAGGCATTCCCTCACTTTTGGGGAGCTTCAATCCAACAGGTCAGGCGTGCTGGGCTGGGGAGAGTGACGATGCTGACAGGCTGAGGTCACCCGAGCCCTGGATTCACGCATTCCTCTACAGGTGCCACAAAGTCCGGGAAGATAAGATAAACCCCATGCTAATCCTGGCTGTGGGGCAAAAGTCTGCTTCCTGAGTTTGTCCCTCTAGGATGGGGAAACCAGCCCCATCTGCCACCTGTGCAGGGGGTGGCTCTCAGCTCCCTGTTTTCTTGGCCCTTTCTCTTACCTGAGCCCAGCTGAGTCACACCCAGTCCTCCCCCACCCTCTGTCATGGCCCCAAAAGCCACAGTGCTGAGGGAGGGACAGGATGTCCCAGTCCTGTGGGGTCCGGTGTGCAGTACAGGGGGTGGTCACACACTGGCCTTCCCCAGGAACAAAACGGAAGCAGGTCTGCCCCCCATCCTCCTTCCTGGCCTTGGCTCTTTGCACGCACTGGAGGGACCCAGGGGCCTTTTCCTCCCCCCTCTCAAATCCTGCTGATGTCAGCACTGGGCTCAGCAGGTTTATTGTGGGGAGACAGCCACCAAGCTGCCACGTGGCCTCTGCCATTTCCTAAGAAACCAGCTCAAAAATAAAAAAGAAAGGGAAAAAAAGGAAAGAATAAACAATAAAAGAAAGAAAAATTAAAAAAAATAAAAAGGAAAGCCTCAAGAAGAGGAGAACAGAGGGCTGGAGAGCCTGACAGTAACTGAGGGCCACCACCAGTACACAGCATCCACAAGGACAGATTACAGGGGAGCACCAAGGTTTAAAGCAAGCAGGGGGACCGGTCCCTATCCCCACCATGCCCTTACTGCCATGGCTAAAGTGTCAATCCCTGTGCCAACCCCCACACAGGGAGCCCAGCCCTGGATCATCAATGGGAAGGAATTGTTTCTCTCCTTTGTTTGTAGTGGATCAAAACCAGGGGATGGTTTCTGTGACATAGCAAGCAAGGGGGGAATAAAGAAGATGCTTCTGGCCAAAGCAGAGTCCTTCTTCAGTGACCCCAAAGCCCCACCTGGCTTGCAAACATAAAAAACACAACATGAACAAAACCCCAAGAAAAACAAAGCAATGACAAGCTCTCTTCACTACGCACTTTAATTGCATCGACACCCAGAAATACACGTGCCAAGAGCCACCCATCCCAGAGGGCATCCTTCCATGGTGGGTCTTACTTTCACACTCCTTTCACTCAAAAAAAAAAAAAAAAAAAAGAAAAAAAGGAAAAAATATATAATTATAATTGCACTGGTTGATGTACAAACACAGTCTTCCCTTTTCACACACTGGTGGGTTCTGCTGGAACAGGAGGGTGAAGCCTCAGCACGTGCCCGGCGTGGCCACAGCAGCTCCCCAAGAAACGAAGAGTTGTACAAAACAGTATGAAGATTTTCTTACAAACTGCAGTGTTTACTGGTTGTTTTTTTGGGCTTTTTTTTTTTTTTTTGTAGGTTTTCTTGTAAGTTTCAAAACTAGGTTTTGGGTCACTAATGGCTTGGTATCTTTTATCTACAGTAAATTTAGCATAAATTTTTATTTTTAGGAATGTGTAAGGCATTTTGGTAAGTTAACTGTAAGGTCCAGGGTGAAGACTCATCAAACTGAAGTCCCTTCCTTTGAACTGTCCTCTTTTCCCTGGAGAAGGAAAAAAGAAGTGGGTTACTTGACTGGCTCAACCTTTTTCTCATGGCAGCTCAAGCCCCAAAGCATTTCACAGATGGGCCAGGTCCTGCCTTTGGAGCAGGGAGAACCTTGATCACCATCTCATGTGGTCCCAGGGTTTCCCAAAAGCCACCCAAATGGTTTCTGACAGCAAAGCCTCCAGTTTTAAACCCCTGCCTGCTGCACACTGCCCCAGGGCCTCCACCAGCATCAAGGAGAGGGCCATGGCCACCACCAGTACCGTTTCCTGAAGCTGTTCTTTCAACTTCTTCACCATTTCTCTCTCTTTGGCCAGTTGGTCCTGGGTACCCTTCAGTAGCTCTTGCAGTTTGGTTGCTGCCTGGCCCAGGTCCTTTGTTAATTTTTTTTCTTTTTCAAGTCTTTCCTACATGGCAGTCAAAAGAAGGCACCTGCCTGAGCCTGCCTTTGCCACCTGGTGACCTTCCCCCCTTCAAAACACCTCAGGCCACCTCGGGTCTGCATCGAGCTGTCTCAGTGACCACAGGCCAGGGCAACACCCAGCTCCCTCCTCGACAGGAAGAACAGGCATCCCCCCCAAAGCTACAGCTCTCTCTGGCCCCCTGGAGATGCCGTGGGCTAGGACTGGATGGTTTCTCAGTGCATGAAAAGCCCAGCCTGTGAGTGTTTGCTCAGGGCATCACACTTGTCTCGGCCTGCAGGGATGCAGTGGCTGCGACCCTGCTGTCCTTCAGCCACGGTGGAGCTCTCAGCCCTCTCCTGCAGGGTAACCATGGGCCTCGCTCCCCCATCCTCAGAAGTGATAAATCCTGCCCTTAGTCCTGCTTGGATGTGACTCCTGCCGTCGTGGCACAGCCAAATCACCTTGAGATGCTGGGCCTCCTCCTGGTCTGAAGCTGCTGCATGTTCAGCCAGTCTCAGCTTTTCCAGCTCTGCTTGCAAGCTGCGTGCTAAGCTCTGGGCCTGCAAAGGGACACACTCAGTAAGCACAGAAGCCAGCGGTGCCGGCACCTCCCACACATCCTGCTCCAGCCATCCCCGAGTGCCTGCCGCGTGTGTCCTGCTGAAGAGCTGGGCAGTACAGACACACAAGGCATTGCTTGTGCTGATCTAGCTTCCACCAGGGAGATGGCATTTCTCACCAGGAGCAGCAGGAAACCCAGCTAAAGCCCTTAACCCTCAAAGGGAAAAGCTGGCACAAGACATGGGGGGCTGGAAGAGCTGAATTTGAGGGGCCAGTGATGCCACATGGCTTTAGCATAGCTGGGGTAAGAAGTCCTTCAGATGTGGGAGAGAATGTCTCACAGCCACGTCTGAGGTGTGGACAGCGATGGGGAAAAAGCCTTCAGACTAATTCTTGGGCTTCATTAGCAGCCAAGAACCCAGGAAGGCTTTGCAAACCGCAGTATCCTCCTTGCCCACACCCACCTCCTCCAGCTCCCGTGCCAGCTTTTGCCGCAGCATTTGCTCCTTCTCCGCCAGCGTTTCATTCTGCTCCAGCTGGGTTTTCAGCTGTGTTGAGAAGAGGGGAAAACACCCAGAAATTAAATTTTAAAAAGATTCAAGAAATGAGCTAGCAGGGACATCACCAAGAAAGCTGGGCTGGACAGGAGAAATAAAAACAGAAGCATTCACCAAGGCACCAAAGGGCAATGGGTACCAGCAACCTCCTCTGCTGAGAGGCTGCTGATGGCAAGCCTGGGGCTTGGCTTAGCACTGCCAAGTCTTGCTTGCTCCTCAGGCAGCAGCAGCTGGGATGTGGGATGAGAGGCATCCCATAGAGAAAGATGTGCCTGGCAGGCCCCCGTGAGTGGGAGAAGGCTCCACAGTTAACAGGATTAAAAGAAAGACAGAGCACTGCCACTGGCAAGAGGTGCCAGCCTGGAAGGGAACAGCTGCTGCAAATGCCCTCAGCCCAGCTCCAGCAAGATTTGTGGAGCCTCAGTAATCCTAATCCCCACTGGCTGGGAAGGGATCCCAGCACAGCTCTGTCAGGGTGCTGTCCCCTTCCTCTGAGGAGACTCAAGCTCTGAGCCCCACAGGGCACTGCCACATGGCAGTGCTGGCCCAAGGGCTCGCAGCACGTCCTGCCTGCATCCCCCAACCCTTGCCAGCCTGCTGCCAGGACAGAGGGCTTCCCAAGGGGAACAGCCTGGTGGAAGCCGACTGCTATATTCCCTATGGGAACAGGACACATGGTTGCTGGGGGGGGCTGGGCTGCCAGAGCAGGACAGTGGTACCTAACCCGGGCAGCTGGAGGCACAACAGCTCCCAGGGATGCAGAGCACATGCTTCCACCTCATCTGCTCAGAGATGGATGGATGGACATCCAAAGCCCTGCCCCAGAGTGGTGGTGTGGTGACAAGTGTCCAGTGGCAGGGCAGCTGGGTTTTTCTGCTACACACCAGCTGGAGCAAGCCTTGCTGCTCTCCCTTCCTTCCCACCCCCATCACAGGAGGAAAGACAGGCAAGTAAAAATCTCCTCCTGGGTCTCAAGCACTGCCTCTGAATGTGTGGTCCCCACCAAGCTTCCCCATGCAATGGCTGTGCCTTCCTGCCCTCCCTCAGCCCACAGGAGGGGTGCTGGCCCCACAGCTGGTTTGCAAACCAGCCCCAAGCACCCAGCAGGGCATCTCCCAGGGTCCCTCCTTACCAGGGCCAGCTCCTTGCTCTGCTTCTGCGTTTCAGTCTTTGCTGTCTCCAGCTGCTCCTGGGACTCTGACAAGAGCTGCCTCAACTGCCAAGGAAGAACAGAAAGGGAAAAAAAAAATTCCTTTTTTATGCACTTGGTTTTAGAACTCTGGCCCAAGGAAGCTTTCTTATGATGCAAGATCTTCACAAAGGTCATGGTGTCCTCATGTGCTGACCTGCCTGCTGATGCCTGCTCAGAGAGACACCCATGGGACAGGTCTGTCTCACCTGAGCCACAGAGACCACACAGGCCACCCAGGAGCAGCAGACAGCACCTCTGTACAGATCCCCCTGACCCATCACCTTGCCCATGGCTCTCCTGGCTTTAGGAGTCTGCAACCCAGACTGGAGCAACCATCTCCATCTGTTTTCTCCTTCTTTGCAAAGCTGCAGACCCCTGGGGCACTTCCCACAATCCCAGGGCACTCCTGAAATCCTCAGAACGTGCATTGCATGGGTGGTGAGCCAGGGTTAGAAGAAGGTGAAGAAGGCAGCAGCCACCACACTTACGGCTCCAACTTCTTTTGTGTAGTTCTGCCGCTCGGAGCTGGCTGTCTCCAAGTGATTTTCCAGTTGTGTTTCCAGAAGAGAGGTGTATTCCTTTAACTGGATTGAAAGAGAGGAGAAAGCAGGAGGGGGTTGATTGTTTGAGGTCCAACATATCCCAAACACCCTATGGTCAAAGCCTGCCCTCCCCAAAGCAAGTCAGGAGATGGGGCCTGACTCAACGCAAGCACAGCGTGCACCTCTCTGGCACCTGTGCAGAGACCTCCCCTCTCCGAAAACCTCACCTGATCTGTGCTCTGCAGATCTGCTTTCAACTTCTCCACCACACCTTCCAGGGATTTCAGCTGCAGGTGTGACTGAAGCAGAAAGGATCAGAGAAGGACACTGAGCACCTGTGGCTCAACCAAAAACCAGCTGCTGCTTCACTCCCACCTCTCCCACTTCATCTTGCACCCATCAGGTAGAGATCTGACATCCAAGTGGAGCTCCACAGCGGAGCTCTCCTTCCCTAACACACACAGGCCATAAATCATGGAGCAAGGCAACAGCTCTTGCCTGCAGTGTTTCAGGTGGCTGCAGTCAGGTTTCAACACCCAAGAAACTGACACCAGACTCAGCACAGGCTTCCTGCTGAAAGCACTTTTTGGTTTGGAAGCAGCAACTTTCTGATGAGGTGGCATGGACTTCATTATTAAGAGAGGCCAAGCTGCCAAAAAAAGCACTTAAACTCAGGCTGGTTTTTGAAGAGGACTCCACAGACGCTGAAGTTTTTGGAAAGGAGGAGTTCACCTCCTCTCCACCGAGAGGCAGGATTGCTCTGGGAGCTGCCCTAGGCACCAGACGTTCTTCCCATCACGCACACCATCAGCAGCCACGTCACCCTGTGCAATCCTACACCAGCCCTCAGCAGTGCTGGCGCTGCAGGAGCCAGCAGTGAGCTGAGACATCAAACATCTCCTGTACAACAGCTTCCCCCACCTCCCTGCAGCCCCAGTTAACTCCAAAACCCCATGTGATGGACAGGGAGCAGGCAGCCCATGGAAAATAGCTTCATCTCAGTTCTGCATTCAAGAGGGAACATTCTACATGAGGTGGGCTTTTCGTCAGCTGGCTTGGTGACAGAAGGGGTAGATCTGGGGAGGAAAGGAAGTCCCTGTGTCTCAGTGTTCACAGCTGGCAGCAACACTTAGGGTCACCAACCAATTTATAGCCTACAGACCCCCTCCTCCTGGAAGTCCAGCTCCAGGAGCACCAAGCCCAGGAGTGTCGCCAACACGCACCTTTTGGAGCTCCTCTTCAGAGGCTGTGAGCTTTGCCTTCCACACCTGCTCCTCCTCCTCCACGCTCTTCTGCAGGTTTCGCAGCATCCCCTCCTGCAGGCAAAGCCTCATCTAAGCCCAAACCTCCCCCAGCCCCCACAGGCCGAGCAGCGCGAGGGCCGGAAGCCTTGGCACACCCAAGGCCTCTCCAAGGATTTGGGCCAAACAACAGGTGACAGAATGAGATGCCTCAGGTGGGCCTGAGAGCTCCTAATCCCTATTCTGGCTCAACCACCCCTTGCTGTGTCTCATCCCATCACCACCAGCAAGGTTTCCAACACAATTAGGCTGAAGAGGAGCTCTAGAAACTCGCGTTTATCCCGTTCCCCTGTCTCACTGACAAATACTCTCCCTCGTGGCAGCCGCCCCAACACACCAAGGGATGCCCACCCTGAGCTCAGGGGCAGCCTGGGCTGTCAGGAGACCTCTCCTGAGGGATTTCCAGTGGGAAGCCAACGCAGTGCAAAGGGCAGGAACTTACTGTCTCTGCGAGGATTGTTCTGTACTGCTCACATTCTGCTTGTAAAGTGCTTTGCGCTTCCTCTGCCTCTTTTAATTTAAGAGCTGAATCCTAAAAGGAGAGGGAAGAGAAGGAGAGAGAGATGAGGAGAAGAAACATGTGACCTTCCAGCACTCCCTTGCCCCTCCACTTTCCAGCATTCACTTACTGATGGCTCTGCTGTGACCATCTGCTGCTTTAGCACACCCACGGTCTTCTCCTTAAACTCCTGTAGCCACGTGTCATAATCCTGAGATTGGGGAAAAGAGAACATGGAAGAAGGAGGATGCTTAGACATCTCTCCTTCCCATGTGGAGGAGGCCCTGGGGGGTCTGAGGAAGCCTGTCCCACCTGCTGTGAGGACACGGTGACTCCGGGGAGGGCGGAGAGCAGCGTCTGCTTGGTTCGCGTCTGGAGCGTGTCCAGCTGTTGGGCCAGCTCTTCCTGAAAGAGGGACAAACTGCAATGGATGGAGGTCCTGGGCACCTGCTGGCCAGCCTGGTAACACTGGTCCTGCCTTTCTGTGCCTACAGGGCTGGGGAAACCAGCCAACACAGAAATCTGCTGATGCTGGGAACCACAAAAGCGTCACTTCCAGTTCAACCACCTTCCAGGTTCCCCAACCATGACCAGTACCAGGGAGGCACTGCCCTCAAGACAAATTCTGGAGAAGCTCGCAGCACAGTTGGGCCAGCGCCGCTCCTAAGGAGGCAGGCAACCCAGGGCAAGCCACCCTGGTGGCTTGGGGAAGCTGAATGTTTCCCTTCCAACACCAGGGAAACGCCAGGCTCACCCTTGCTTTTGTAGCAGCAAGCAGTTTTTCCTCGCACGCCTTCTCCACCGTGGCCAGTGCTTCCATTGCCTTCCAGTTCTTTTCCCGAAGGTCCTGTGGAGATCACACAGAGAGGGCAATAAGCCACACGCCGTGCCAAGGGCCACAAAGCTGCTTGCTGGCACTGCAGGCGATTTCAAAGCCTCTGCCTAGGGAATTGGGTTTGGTCAGGAGTCTTCCACCCCATGCCCACATGCATTCCTTTCTCCCCGGTCTTTCCAGTGGCACCCCATTGTTCTGGCAGTGCCCTGGAGGGAGCAGGGCACAGCTGGACAGGGCAGGAGCTCCAGGAGGAGGCCCAGGATTCCCACAGGGGACACAGGCCAAGTGCAGGGACGCAGGGCGGCCTCCACACAACTGACACCACCTTGCAGCAGAGGGATAAGGAGCAGAGGAGCAGAGGAAGGTGTGAAGGAGCCTTCTCAGGGATTGCCTTGGCCCTACCAGGATCCCTCTGGCTTACCAGGTCCTAAACCTCCCAAGAGAACAGGGGACAGACATGTCACCTCAGGCAGCCCACCAGCTCCAGCTGCACAGCCTGCCAGGGGTATTCCTGCTCTCTGCCTCCAGAGCTCTGTGGGGCTGGAGAGCCTCTGGCCACACCCCGGAGCCATCAGCAGGTGACCACGATGGGTTGTCTGTCACTCACGTACGTTGTTTTTCACCTTCTGTTGCTCCACTGCCTCCCGCAGCTGCGTGGCTTCCCTTTCCAAGGCTGAGAGCTGGTTTGTCTTCTCCTGGAGTCTGGAAGGGCAGGGTGCAGGAGTGAGCCTGAGCAGTCACCTCCCTCACGGGCAGCAAGCTCCCGAGATGGAGACCACAGCCCTTCCTATCCTGGTCTGCTCTGGGATCTACACACAGCAGGAGGAAGAGGGAGCAGGACTGAAAACCACAGCCATGGCAGTACTGGAGCGGGATCTGGTTCTCTACCCCCTTACCAGCAATAACAAGCAATCAAGTAACTGGCTGGCTGTACACACACAAGAGGAGGAAGCAGCAACCTAATGCAAATGCCAGGAATTCCGGTTTGCACATCTGGGACTGCTCCTGTCCACGGCTCATCAGGCTGAGAGACCCCACAGCTCTGCATTTCGAAAGTATCATCCCACTATCTTGAGCAACCCTAAATCAGGGCTGCCAACTTGACACCAGAGAGCTGCAGCTTCCCTCCACACCCTCAGATCCCCCACCTGCCCTGAAGGGACCCTCAGTCTGAGCAAACCAAGGTTCAGGTCCTTGAGAAGAACTAAACAAGTCTCTTGGGGTCCCAGGACAACTCAACAGCTGCCTTCCTTTAGAGGGATGCTAGATGCCTGCTGGCAGTGGGGGCATCTGGGAAATCTTCCCCCCATCCAGAGCCTGGGCCTTCCTGGAGGTGCCCAGCACATGGACAAGGAGCAACAGGCAGGACTCAAGACATGGGAAACTCCAGTTAAATGCCAGGAAGCCTTCCTGTGCTGGGGTATGAGGTATGAGGTTATCAAACACTGGAACAGGGACCCAGAGTGCTGGTGAATCTCCATCCTTGGAGATACCTGGAAACATTTTAAAAGAACTTCCGCTGGTTGGCCCAGCCTTGAGCAAGGACTTGGACCAGAGACATCCCACACACAGCACCAACACCAGCAGAACCTCCTGTTCTGTAGGACTGGTCAGATTCCATGTGCCAGTCAGCAATTCAGCCCTACTTCAGAACAGAACTGGCTGTTACATGGGGCCAGCAACAGAGCCAATTCGTATTTTAAACAGCACTGCTGGCCAGGATTGACCTTGACTTCCCAGCTGGGCAGCCCCAAGCCTGCCTGGAAGGCAGGAAGCCCTCAGCCACAGGCTCAGTGCTCGAGGAAGCCTGGGACACATGGACAGCAAGCTGGAGGTGCCACTGCAAGACGTGCACCTGGACCCACCTTGACTGCAGCTGCTTCATTTCTGCTTCATTGGCTGCCTGGAAGAGAGAAAGCACTTTGATTATCCCAGAGCAAAGACAACACAGGGATTGTGTAAGCAGTGTCACCCACTCCCCTGCTCCCACCCCAATTAAACGAGCACACAACCTGCAGGTCTCTGTCTTTTTCTGCCTCCCGCATCTGTCCTGCCTCCAGCAGAGCTTCGATGGACTTGATCCTCTCCAGAAGCTTTGCATTCTCCGAGCTGGCATCCTGCAGTTTCCCCTTCACGCTGTCCAACTCCAGCAGCTTGCTTTTAACCTCTGCCTCGGAGCTCAGCAGCTTGGCCTGCAGCTCTGTTGGAGGGAAGGGTGACAAACACTGTAGGGCACACGCAAACAAACCTGGAGACTCCCCACCCTGCTCTGTCAAAGCAGGATCGTAGCCAAGGAAGCCCTGGCCGTGGGTGCTTTGAGGAGGCACAGAAAGGGCAGGCAGGGATGCAGGACAGCACAGAGGAGACGCGTTGGAGTAACATCCTGGGACAGAACCATGGACCAGCCCATGTCTTGCTCACACCAACACCGGGCAGCCTCACTCATCCCTGGATCTACTTGTCCCGCCCCAGCTGGCTCCTCCAAGCTCTCAGAGTCTCCAGTCTGCCACACAGCCCCCCCGTCCTGACCCCAGCTCCTTACCAGCAATGCTCTGCTGCTGCCCTTTGGTCTTCTCTGTGTCTGCCAACAGGCTCTTGTAGCTGCTCTGGGTTTTGCGGAGCTCGTCGCTGACCTCGTCCAGCCTCTTCTGCAGCATCACCTCCGCCTCCCGTTGGTAAGCCTGCACAGCAGGAAGAGGAGCTTTACTGGAGCGTGACAGACACCCCAGCCAATCTGAAGCAAAGCTTCATGTGTCACATAATCCTATTTTTAAGATGTGTTTTGGGGGATTAAAGTCATCCTCCCCACAAGCTCCCCCTGCGCACGAAGCATCCTGCGTCGTGCCCGCAGTTTATCCCGTGCCAGCCCTCACGTTGGGAAGCAGACAATACCCAAATGTCTCAGTTCTGGGCCAACTCCATGGCCAGCCTCCCCTCTGGAGAGCTCTGAGAAACCTCTCAGAGCCCTGGTTCAAGTTGCCCCAGCCCAGCACGGAGAGGTGCTGGCACAGGGCTTTGCAGAACAGAGATACCCAACCACGTTTCCACACGTGGAGGAATTTTCTGTGCAGTTAGGGCCAGGGAATACTTCTTTTTTTTCCATCATACAAAGCAGCAAGGAAGAGGCCTGGCCAGGGCAGGCGTTTTGAGAGGGAAGGCAAAGGAGGAGGAGGAGGATGAGTTGCAGCTTTACAGGTACAAGTGGCACCCTTGCAGAGGGAGAAAAATTGCTTTGCATGGAGGGGACAGGAAAAGGTAAACCAGCAGGCCTGGCTCTGTCCAAGGGATGCTTCCAGCACCACCAGGAAAGCAGAGCTGCTCTGTTTTTGAGGATTTGACTCAATACCCTCAGCTCAGAGCTCCAGGTGTTACTGTGGAACACATTCTCCCTAGCACCTTAAGCACATGACTTTAGAGTCTTCTAGCTAGTGTGATTTATTTCATTAGCACTAAGGTGTGCAGAGAGCTGACAGCCCTGGAGTTCTCCCAGAAGCTTGTCTAGGAACTCCTGCTATGAGCCAGGAAGGCAGGTCCTGCCTTCACACCGGCTGTGTGCTCACATCACCCTCCTTGCTCCTCACCTGCAAAAGCAGCAAAAGCCAAATGCAGCTCCACCCAAAGGAGATCCACATCCTCAGGGACATAAAAAATTAAGAGCAAGGACATGGAAAGCCCCTCGCTCTACGAACTCCTCTACAAAACCATTTTGGTGCAGAGAAAAGTCTCCTCCACCACAGCCCCTTCTTGAAGAGGCCAGAGCAATTCAGAGACCACAGCACATTCCTGAGGACATCCCTCACTCTGTCTGCTACACTGGGATTAATGCTCCCAGCACACAGCTTAGCAACATCCCAGCAGGATCCCAGCAGGAGCACTGCCAACATCCCAAGAAGATGCTCTTCCCTGTGTGAGTCCAGCCTGCCTGCCAGCAACACACCTCTGCGTGCTCAGAGGCTCTGCGTGGGAGGTGTCCTTTCAACACCCCTGAAAACCCCGAACCCAGCCACACCCTGGAAACAACCAAAAAAGCCACAAGCTCCATCTCCTGCACCAGGCAGAGCGAGCAACAGGCTAAAAACCATCTGATTTTGAGAGAGAGAGCACCTGCAGAAGAACGGCTTTGACCAGGGCATCCGGCTCCCTGGGCTCTGCTGGTGACGCTGCACAAGGGGCACACCGATGTGACAAGCTAATGGGGGCAGAGCACTTAGGAAGCCTGCCAGGCAGCTTCCTTCCCACCCATGGACATTCATCTCCCTCCCAGCCCTTCCCATGGCCAAGTGCATGGATCCCCTGCCATTCAGCCCCCCACCCCTGTGAGGGGAGCAGGTTTGCCGGCGCCTGCCTGACCTGCAGCTGCTCGATTCGCTTCTCCGAGGCCACCGCTTTGATCTCCCAGCTCTTCCTCTGCTGCTCCTCTTGCTGCAGCACCTCCGACTTCTCAGACAGCTCTTTCATCAGCTTGCTGCACTCCTGCCTCAACTTGGCCAGCTCAGCATTTTGCCTGCAGCAACAGAAGCAGGGTTCCTTCAGCCCACAGGCCAGCACAGCCTCTCTGGTGCTGGCTGGGGAAAACACATCCTCCTGTGGGCCTGGTACAGGATTTGGAATGGTGAACTTTGTTTGCCTGTCTCTAGGACACTCCTGGTCCTTCAGGGAGGGGGTGGAAAGAGCCAACAAATCACTTTAGAAAAGTCCTGTTTCAGTCACAGGAGACATTCCTTTCGTATGAAGTAGAGGACACAAGGATCTGTGTTCCCAGACACCAGAGGAAGCACTACAGCTGGAGTCCACTCCGTAATTATTTGCCTGCTGTTGATCACCAGTCATTTCAGACTGTCTATAAAAAGGAGTGTGAAATTCTTCTACCTAGCTCCTATTTGTTCTGCACACACTGGGCTGGGCTCTGTTCTCTGCAGCAT
Source organism: Oriolus oriolus (assembly GCA_013400235.1). NCBI lineage: Eukaryota > Metazoa > Chordata > Aves > Passeriformes > Corvidae > Oriolus > Oriolus oriolus. The sequence goes on from VXBT01001289.1 coordinate 44,814, forward strand.
CACTCCCATCAAAGAGCCAGCTGCATTTCTTCTCAAGTTTGAGAGTACGAGCTCCCCTTCGGGGGAAAAACACCACAGTGCCTTCTGATCTCCTCTCCCTGCTCCACTGCCTGCTGGTTCTGGCATCAGCACAGGTGACCCCAAAGGAGAGAGGGATTCCCTGCCCTTTCACTTGGGAAGAACATCCTTGTTTCTCCTGGTGCACCCCCAAAAGCCATTTGGCAAGCTCTTCCTCCCTCATTCCCTCCTCTACCTCCAGCTAGTTGTGGTGTCTGTAGAAGCACCTATTTGAGAAAGGGGGTGGCCAAGCCAGGGTTTGCCAGAAGGCAGCCCCATGCTCTGCCCCCCACCCCAGCCTTACTTGCTTTCCATCTGGCTCGTAGCCTGGTTGAGGGCATCCCTCAGGATGGAGTTCTCCTGCTGCAGGCGAGCCAGCTGCGTGTTGGGGCCGTTCTCCAGCTGCTCCTGCAGGGTCCGGATCTAGAGGAGCCCAGCAGGGGTTAATGCCACCACCAGCCCTTCTGCTCCCCCTGCTGAAGCCCAGGAGATGAGCAGGAGGGACTGGCAATGCAGGGGAGCGCCTGCCGATGCTGACAGCCCCCCAGGGGTGTGACATCCCATGAGGATGCTCCCACGTCCCTCTTCTCCCTCCAGCACCACTCCCAGGAGCACAGCAGGCTCTCGCCCCCTCCCACAGCTCAGCCTTCTCCAGAAGGTCACACATCTGCCACCAGCAGTGCCTGGCAGCAGCAGGAGGCAGGTGCAGAGCACGGCGTGGGGCTCACCTTGCCCTGGAGCTGCTGGGTCTCGCTGACGTGGTCCTGGTAGCTGGCCTGCATCCGTGCCTGCACCGCCACGATCTCCCGCTCGCGGGCCAGCAGCTGCTCCTTCAGCTTGCCCTCCACGGCCACCGCCTTGGCCCGCTCAGCCGCCAGCTCCTTCCAGGAAAGGAGGCCCCCAGTCAGTCCTCAGAGCACAGGTCTCCCCGTTTTAAGAGGATGTGGCCTCCTAGCTCAGCAGACTACAAAGTTTAGCCCTTTCATTGCTGCCCCCACGCCCAGGTACATTTAGCACTTACATTTCCTCCTGCATTTTGTTTTGGCCTCTGTGGCCACTGGATGCCACTGTTGTTCCATGTTGGGCCAGCTAAGAGAAAGGAGTTAAGACAGCCTGGAATTTTATTTTCCTCCCCCCAGGATAAATAACATCACACAACGTCTGGGGCAAAGCAGAAAAATTAAGCAGATGGACTTGACAGCCATAAGTTCAGCGTGGCAGGGATCTCTTCCGCCTCCAACAACCAGAAAGAGGTGGATGCAGGCGGCTGAGTCAGGGAAGGGTACTGTAAATAGGATCAGGCTCCTTACAAAGGCACCTTCTCAGCTCAGGGGATCTGAAACAAGGAAGGATTTGCTTTTCTCCCTGAAGGAGAAGAAAGCTGCAATCTCTTACAGAAAGGGTTTTCCCCTGCTTTTCCCATGGCTGCCAGCGGGCACAACCCTGCGGTTCTTTGGGCTGGCACCTCTCCAGACTGGAGCAGGCCCAAGAGAGGGGGGGCAGGTGGGGATCTCCACCCCTTTTTGGGAAGAAAACAGCCAACAGGTGAAGGGCCCAAAGAGCCCCTGGGCTTCACCTGCAAGGGGGCTGAGCTGTGGGGAGCAGGAGGCACGTGGAGAGCCACCATGAGCAGAGCCCACACCGGGGATGCCAGGAGGGCCACGCAGGGCTTACCTTGCTCAGCTCCCGCAGTTTGTTCCTGGCAGCAGCTGCATCCTCCTGCTCGGCAGAGAGCTGCTTCTCCTTCTCCTCCAGCTGGCGTTTCAGGACAGCAACGGGGTCACCCTTCTGCGTGGCCTGCCAGCATGGGGTGGCACATCAGTGGGGACCACCAGCTTCAGACCCATCCCCTCCACCCCACACACACGACATCCTGCTCTCTGCTCCAGGGGAAAATTCAGCTCCGCTCTCCAAGACACCCTCAGGGCCAGCCTGCCTGAAAATGGGGTGCCTTCCCTCCCCTTGCACCTCCTGAGGCTCAGCAGAGCCCTGGCAGAGCCCTACCGTGTGCCAGGTGTCCTGGATGATTCCTGCTTTCTCCGTCAGGATCTCAATGAGCTGCTGGGCCTCCCCCTCACTGAACACCATGCTGCTCACCGTGGAGACAAGGGTCTTGTAGGGCAGGTACAGGGCCCCATCCGAATCGGTGGGTGCTAGGGAGGAGAGAGGAGAGGTTGGGACTTCTGGGGACAACAGCAGAAATCTAGTATCATCTCAGCTGGCTTCAACCCCACAGCTGCCATCTCAAACCTTCATCCACCCAGATTTCCAGAGTCACATCCGGTACCTCTCTGAGTGAGAGTGGTAGGAAAAGTGCTGGAGATGACACCACACACCTGCTCCTTGAGTCAGCTGTCACCTCTGCCTGGCTCAACAACTGGTCCCAGCACCTGCCATCAGCCTCTATCAAACAGAGATTCTCAGCAGGAGATGGGAGCGCTTTGCCAATGCCAGGGGGCTCAGATGTGTTGGGTGTCAGAAGCTGGACTGCACCAGAACACAACCTTGCTGAAGGATGCCACTCCACGCAGTGGTGCCGGTGACAGCGAGTTCATCTCTCACCTTTCACCAGCCAAGCTCATTCCAGCTCTTTGCTAAGGGAGCAACATGATGACTCCAACCCTTCCTCTACCCCTCTGCTAAGCTGGGAAAGCCAGAGAGCACCAGGGACCATGATGCCGTTGTAGGAGCTCAGTGCACGTGGTCACGATGCACAGAGGGTGGCGTGCCGTGGTTTATCCATGTATCCATGGCCCAGTGGGCTCAATTTCTTAGAAAATCACAGAAGGAAAAGCAGCTTGGTAGCTCCAGTAGCTCCAGAGCCCCTGAAGTCCTTAACACCAGGGTCTCTTGAATACAAAGCTTTGGATGCCCCAAGCCGCAAGGTTCAAAGAAGAAGGAGAAGGAGGTGCTGCAGGTGTTGCAGCAGAGATTCTCCTCTGGAGAATGGAGCCCATGCTACAACAGGTTCCTCCTGAAGGGCTGCAGCCCATGGAAGGCCCAACACTGGAGCAGGAGAAAGGTGTGAGGAGGAAAGACTGCAGAGAGTGGCTGTAATAAACTGACCACAGTCCCTGTCCTCCTGCACCACTCAGGAAGGGGAGGTAGAGGAGTCAGGAGGGAAGGTGTGAAGTTGGGCCTGGGAATAAGGGCTGGGGGGAAAGGTGTTGTTTTAATTTTGTCTCTGTTTCTCACCTATTTTAACTGGGAATAAATCAGTTTTCCCCGAGTCGAGTCTGTTTGGCCAGTGACAGTAACTGCTGAGTGATCTCTGGCAGATCCATTTGGGATGGCAGTGCCAAGCCCCAGCAGCAGCCGAGCCCGCGTCCCCAGCCACAGCCACTTCCCAGCAGCACAGCCGGGGCAGCTCCATCTCCTCGTGCAACCGGGGCTGAGGCCTGCCTCACACTTTGCTCTTGCTGGCAACCGCAGGGCTGCAGGACAGCACTCGGCATCCCCTGGTTCAGTCCTGCTGCGTGCAGGGACGCACCAAGCGGAATTCTGCCCCTCTCCGGGTGGAGTGGCGGGAGGGAGCTTTGGAAAAGGCAGGCACTGTGCGAACCCCACCCTGCAGCTGGCACACGGAGCCAGGGCAGCCTGCCAGGCTGCGGCAAAAGGACACCGGTGCTCACACGGAGCCCAGGCTGTGGCACAAGGACGCCGGTGCTCACACGGAGCCCAGGCTGTGGCACAAGGACGCCGGTGCTCACATGGAGCCCAGGCTGCAGCACAAGGACACCAGTGCCGACACCAAGCCCACGTGCAGAGCAGGGAACCTTGCATCTCGCTGAGGGAGCAGCAGAACAAGGAGCAGCCACGTGGCAAAGCCGCCACGGGAAAGCACGGCTGGATGAACGGTCTGAAGAGCCACTTCGAACACCCAAAGGGATTTGGGAGACGTGGATGAAACAAACCACACAAGAGAAAAATACCCTAAGCCGCTCCCGTCAGTTTTGCCATGTTTCAGTGCTAAGGACGTGTCCTCGGACACTTTGAACGCCCATTTTTATCTGCCACAGGATAATCTGTTCCTTTGCATTTGAGGAGGAGAGACCACAGCTGCCCACAACATGCTGGTCAAACTGCAGTCAGCTTCACAGCACAAATCCTGCCGAGAGCTTTCCTTTGCAAAATCCCACAGGAGCAGCTGAGACACCACTCCTTGCTTCCAAGACATGTAGGATTGGCACTTCATACGCAAGGGGAATCTCAGTTTGGAGCAGCCAAAACCCTCCCAACTTAACAAATGCTAAAAGTTCGTCTCCGATCCACATGCCCTCAGCTGTTACAGCTTGGATTTAGGGCCGTGTTTTTCACATGGGTGCACACAACAAACCAGTCACCTCCAGTTTCCCCAACATCACCCCTGCAATACCCTCCAGGAGCAGCTTCTCCAATCGTTTCAAACCCCATCACCGTGTGGAGACAGCCTTTAGTAAAATCCTTCCCTCGGAAGAGCAGATCCAAGGGGTTTAACCCATCCTTGAAACCCAGCAGCTGCAAATGTCCTGCTGAGTAACAGGCCCTCTTCCAAAATGTGGGTGTGGGAACTGCCAGGCTGCACAGCAGGTTTGGATGTGCTGCAGATGGGCAGCAAGAAGGGATGTCTTTTAATTTGGTGGGTTGGGGTTTTTTTGGTAAAGAAAGAAAGAAATTAAACCTGTGCACATCACATGACATCTCTGAGAACACCTGAGAGATTTCTCCCATGTGTCCACACAGGAACTCTTCCACAGGTCTGAAAGCACTCACAGTTTTAGTGCCTGTAATTATCACTTAACCAAAAATAAATCCCAAACTGCTCCCACTGGTACAATGAGAGGCAAGAATCCAGCTAGAGGGCTGATTTTCCCCTCCCTACACCTTTTTATACCCTGCAGAGCTCAGGACCACCTGATCTCTTCCATCTCTGAGTCAATCAAGTGAGGCATGACTGATGATGGGCAAGTTTTCCCTTCCCTGTGACAGATCCAAAGTCACTTCCCTCTAATTACTCTACCATCAATCCCCTGCAGTATAAAACTCCATCAATCCTCTCTCCTTGAAGAACCCTTCTTCACCTCCACTAAAGGATGAGAAAATGCTAGCAGTGACCCAGCTCCATGTAAAAGTGTGGGAGAGCTCCTCTGTATTTTTAGAAGCCAGGGCTCTATGGGGAAAACACCTCATCCTGGCTTTCCACCCTGATGTGCAGCACCTCGGCAGCTGTCCCTCTCCCAGGACAGGGACACGCACCTCTCGTGCATTCCCACGTGCAGATCCCACAGCACAAATCCCAGAGGAACCTGTAACTCTCCAACACCCACGTGCTGGACCAAGGAGATACAGGCAGAGGAATTTGGCCTTACCTGGCTCGCTCTTCTTCTTGGATGCAGCCTTTTTCTTGGCAGGTGCCTCATGCTTCTGATCCTCCTGGGCTGGGAGGGCCTCGCTTTTCTTGACGGTGACAGCGCTGATGACTGGAGCGCTTTGCTGAGTGCCAACCGGGGGCACTGCCACCACAGGCACCTCCTTAGGGGCCGCCTCCCGCACCGGAGAGCTTTTGGGGACGCTGACAGGGGGTGCAGCCAACACCGGGCTAGGAGCTGGCTCTACCTTTGCCACCTTCTTCTCCTTCTTCCTCTTCTCCTTAGGTGACGGAACAGGTTTCTCCTTTTCCTGGGGGACAACTGCCACCGCTGCAACTGGAGTCGCGGCTGTGACAGGCTCAGGCACCACAGCAGGCTCAGGAACCACCTGCTTGGGAGGGTCCGTCACTTCCTGAGCAAGCTGCTGCTCTGGGATCTTTCCATTCGGTTTCTCTTCCTTTTTCTTTGCTTTTCCTTTTTTCTCAACTGGTTTCTCTTTCTTCTTTTTCTCTAATTTCTGCTGCTGGGTCTTCTCAAGCTCCTTGCGTTGCTTGGCCAAGGCTTCCTCGTATGAGGTCTCCTTCATGGAGAAGGTGGACACCAGGAAGATCCCGATGGCCGAGATCACCATGAAGCCTCCGAAGACCATGACACCCAGCGTTTGAGGGTCGTACACATCCATCCTGCCTTACTCTTCTGTGCCTGCAAGACACCAGGACAACAGTTAGGGGCGGGAGGGGAGGAAAGAAATGCAATCGCCTTTCTGAGCAGGAGTTTCACACGGACATCTGTGCCTTCCCGTGGCACTGTGCTCTGGCAAGAGGAACGCTCCAGATTCACATGACTCAGGTCGACCTGCCTGCACACCCCCAAGTGTGCGCTCCTCTGCTACACTGCTCGTGCACAGGGGTCCAGTTGTACCCCAGGGACTAAATTTCATCTCCAGAAGAACCAAAGAGAGGGAATTAAAAAACAGAGATGCAATCAGAGACAGCCACAAGCCTCATTCTTATGTCCAGTGGGGCAGTTTTGCATGACCCTAAGCCACACCTGCAGCAGTAAGAGAGCCCATTTTCAGACTGCTGAGTGCAAGTTGGCCAAAATCTGGGCTTTCCCTGGAGCACCTGGCTTTTTCACTGCACCCAGATGCACATCCAGGTGTCAGCTTTGGAGTAAAATATCCCCCTGGAAGGAGAAAGCTTTGCAGCAGCCTTTCCTTCCTCCCTTTGCTACCTGCACACCATGGCGCTGCTGCTGAGCAGCAGCAGAGACCACACTGCCAGTCTGAGGTCTGGAAAGCATGGCACAGCCACACCTGGGGAAAGATGCTGCCACCCCCCCTCCTCTTAATGGCTACTTGAACGCTGCCCTGCTTTTAAAGCCAACTTCTGTCCCATTCATGTGTTTCATCCACCAGAGCATCGCTTCCATGTGGCTCAGAGGTGCCTCATGGCCTCAGATGCTGGTGTCAAGCAGCTAATCTGGGAAGGGACACTCTCCAGGAGTTGCCATGGCTGTGGTTCTCATCACTGCGAATCAAAACAGCACGAGCAAAATGCAGAAAGTCCTCAGCTACCAGGAGTTCTCATCCCCACGCTTAACTGCTGACATGATCGAATTTCCTCTTTAAGGGGTTGTGGGTTGTGGAGGGAGGGAGGGGCTGGAAGGGGAGGAGGCAAAAATAAGAATAAACCTAAGGAGATCAGCATCTTTTCAAACCTGAGTGCTTGCAGGGAGACACCTCAGAGGCACTTCCCTTCTAAGAGCTGGAGCAGCAGACTTGAATCTGCAGCTCAAAGCTGCTCGAGGTGGGGACAGTGCAGTGAAAACTCATCTCCAGCGCCCAAGCAGGGGGAGCAGAGCTGGGAGGAGCTGCAAATCGCCCACTGCAAATACCGACCTGCCTGGGGAAGGATGCTCTAACCAGCAGCCCAGCTCTCCCCGCCCACCTCTCCAAGCATCCCAGGTAAAGCAGCAGAGAGAGAAGCTGGCAGGCAGGAGAGCTGTCCATGCCAGCTGGAACCAGCCTCTCCTGTCAGGGCCAATTTTCTACCCCAGGGCACTGCTGGAGATCCCAGCTGATACCACAGGCATCACTATTTCACATCCAGCCTGGCCATTTTGCATTTAAATGGCCTCAGCCCACTCTACCCCAGCGCATCTGGTGCCAAGTCATTGCCTCCCCGCTAGGGAGCATCGCTTTGGGGTGGCCCCAACCAGGACAGACATAATTCCTAACCCACAGGGTGAAAGGGACAGGAATTCCTCTCATTGGCAGGAAATAAAAAGTAGGGCTGGAGAACACAAACCCACGATCTTGTGCTGGGTTTAGGGCTACACCAAAGCACCCAGGAGCTGTTTTAGGGGCAGAACAAGGTGACCTACATTTCTCACCCAGCAACCTCACCATTTGTAAAAATAAACCCTTCCTGACCTCACAGCACCACAGTTTCAAATCTAGATAAAAATCAGCTGCTCCAGCTTGGGGCAAGGGCATCCCCAAGTGCTAACAAACGCACTCCAACCCCACCAGCTGGTACTGCCACCCTCAAAAGCAGCTTGATGGAGCCCACAGAGGATGGGAATCGGGGAAGAAATCCCAGCCTCCACTACAGAGGACGGATGAGAGGACAGAGGCAGGGGTGGTGAGGTGGGTGAGATAGCAGTGCTGGACGTGACACCACGGCACCAGAGCCCTGTGCCTGCCCACAGGACAGTCCCCCAGAAGCTCTTACAGAGCCTCATACCCTCTCTCCCTCGCAGAGAGCCTCACCCAGCCCCACGGGCTGCAGTAAAAGCTGCCTGTACCTTGCCTCCCGCCCGGCTTTACAGCCAGGGCGAGATAAGGATGTAAAAGAGCACTAAAGTCCTTCCCAGCAAAACAAAAGCACCCCAACAACCCCCTCCAGACCAAAAGCAATACAGGAACAAAGCAGCCAGAGCACTGAGGAGCTGTGGACCTGCAAAAGAGCCATGGCAGCAGCCAGAGCTCCTGAAAGCAGCTGAGATGCTCCAGAGGGGCCATCCAAGCTCCCACTGCTCAACCAGGGGACCACCACGCTGTTCCTAAGGACAGACGTGCCGGGAGAAAATCCACAGGAAGGAGTGAGAGGTGCCAGCCAGGACGCAATCACTGCCAGCAAACCTTGGCAAACTCTCGTGGCAAACCTTGGTCCTGCCCCAGTGCTCGCTCGTGCCCCGCAGCCCCGGCGCTGACTCCGAGGAGCGAGTTCCACCTGTAGGGCTCCTCCTGCGGTCGGCACTTGGCACAACCAGCCCAGCAGCTTGTTCAGGGAAGAGCCCGTCTCTCCAACGGTGCACAGACAGCCACATACGCTTAAATCAAGCCAGGCTGGCCTTGGCATTTGGAGGATAAGGAAAAGTCTTCCTACAGGAACTTCCTGGTTCAGAGGTGCCAGAAGCGTTTATGCCGCGGTGTCAGCACCCAGGAGAGAAGCTCTGCTTTGGCATTTCCTGACCTTGCCACCTTTGCCCTTCCAAGGGCTGGAAGTTTGCTCCTGGATTTGCAGGGTAAGACACAGTCCTCCTCAAAAGCATGGCAAGAGGAGCACGTGTGCCTTGCCTTTTAGCAGGAAAGCCTTCCATGCTTCCCACCTGCACAAAGCCCTAGCCAGGACATGGCAAAACAGGGCACCAAGGGTAGTCTCACATGTTCAGCCCAACAGCCACGCTTTCAAGAGGCTCAAAAACTTCAGGACCCTCCCTTCTGTAGCTTCTGGTCCTCCACGGGACTTGGCTCCTACGATGGCATTTTTCCATCTGCTTGGGAGAGGGTTGTGTGCCCAAGAGATGGGTGGATACCAGCAGTTATCAGAGTCCATGCTCAAAAAATCAAGTTCACATCCAACACTGAGCACATTTACTTCCATGAAGTTTCTGGAGCATCCTCCACTCCTCTCCCAGCCAAAACAGCAGAAATCATCAAATATCTCCATACACAAACTCCTTCCCCAAAGCAACTTGTCCAGGTAAAGCTTTTCCCCACCACCAGAACAGGAATAAGATGGACAACTGGTATTTCACTTGGCCTTCTCATGTACAGGAGCTGGCTGAAATGCTGTGCTCTGACTCTTCCACTCCTGTGGCATTTCCTTGTTATCCACAAAATCTCAGGTAACAGCCCAAGCGACCTGACCTCCCTCACCTCCCTGCACATGCAGCCACCTCTGTTTGACCTGAGCAAAAGTCCAACTGGCCCTAAGGAAGCAGAACCAGAAAAGCACTCAGCCTTGCTGGTTTTTCAGCACTAAACAATTTCCAGGATGAACCAACCCCAGACACGTGACATGACGGCGCCGGGGCCATGCTCAGTGTCTTGTGGTCACATTTGTCACTGACAGCTGTGTCAAAAACCAGGCTGGAACTTTGCCACCTGTTCAGACCGTCCTCCCCTCTGTGATAATACATGAAATCCACGGGAATTCAGCATCTTTAAGACCCAGCCCTCCACCAGCCCTGGTTTAAATCACCCCGGCCACGCAACAGGTGGGCAGGAGCAAAGGAAGAGACAGATTGTGTAGTAACTACAGAAATCTTGTTTCTTGTCACAGCCAGAGGAAAATACATATTATCTCCTCCTGGTGTCAACAGGTGCTGCAGACAGGAAAAGATGCTCTTTGCAAGCAGGACACTGCCCCCCCTGCACTCCAAGGCTTCCACTTTGCCATGGTGTCAAGGTGGCATCTCAGAGCAATGCAGGAGAAGTGATGGGGGGCAGAGAAAGAGAGAACTGGGCTCTGCATAACCCACAGCAATGCCTGCCTGTGAAGCACCTGCAGCGTCCTTTACCCCACATATCCCAGCAGGTTGAAAAAAAAGCAGGGAAAGGGCAAGGACGAGGGAACTGGGAGGCCTGATCCTGTGAACAGCAGGGCAGAGCAGCAGCAGGAAAAGGCAGCAGCACTGCCAGCAGATAAAAAAAACAAACACCAGATACTTCTCCTGGAGTTTTTCTCTCCGCCCTGTTGCAATAGAGAGAGACAAAAATTAAAAACAAACGAGAAAAGCCTGCACGCCGCGAGCAGATCCTGCCCACGTTGCCAGCAGCCTCTGTTTAAATACATTTTCTGTGTAAGCGACTGTGCGCTTCCAGCCTCCCGGCAGCATGTGCCACTCCACGCAGCAGCTCCAGATCAGCCCATCGTCAACAGTTACAGCTCGACTTAATTGAACGTGTCTTAGTGCTCCATTAGCTCTGGCAGCAGCAGCCAGCTGGCTTGCGCTTCCCAGCAGTGCTGCCAGCTCCCTTCCTGAGCGCAGGAGTGAAAAAACAGGCAGAAAATACACGTATATATAGGAGAAGAGTGTAACAGCACCACAACACAGCTGCAGCTTGACTAATCTGTGCGGCGGCTATTACAAATTTTCTCTCCCCTCCCTGGCCCGAAGAGGCATTTCACCGCCGGTCCTCATCGGCTCCTCCCTGGGGCTCACATCCCAGGTAGCCCCGACTCCTTCCAGCCATTTCCCGCTGATGTGGGGCTTCGACGAAGGTGAGAGCTGGCATTCCAGGCGCGGACACTTCTCCATCCCGCTCGGCCACGTGTGCAGCACACGCTCTTCCGCTGGACCGCTTCCCCGGCAGGGCGAGGAGCGGGGCAGACCGCGGCAAGGCTGCTCATGTCCAGGCTGGGAAGACCCCACGGTGGGCGAGCGGTCTGCGCTTACGAGGTCGATGCCTCTGTCTAAAAGCTCGGGGACCCCGCGCTGCCGGGGGTCTCCGGGTGCCAGCAGAGTTTTGTCGGGGGGCTTAGTTAAGGGAAAAAAACCGGACAAGGGACAGCAGCCCGAGCGCCGGGACCTTCTGTAAGCGCGGTTAATCAGATTAATAATTGTCATCCGGCCGGCGCTGGGCAGGACGGCGGCGCTCGAGGGGCCGGGGGCAGCGCGGGGCCCGGACCTCGCCCTGCCCGCACACGCCGCCATTCCGCGCTCGGGGCCATTCATCCGCCCGGCCCCCGGCGCACGGACCGGACCCCGGGCCGGGATCTCCCCCACTGCCCGGGCCGCTCCCCGCGGGACACCGCTC
>VXBT01001289.1:56732-126353 GCA_013400235.1 Oriolus oriolus
GCCCAGGGTGTCAGCGTCATCCCCGGGGCACAGCGGGAACAGGGTGCCTGGGGAATCCGGGGAGCTCCCAGCCGGCGTTGGGGGTGCTGCTCCACGCTGGGGACCCTCCTCAAGAGTTGGGTGTGGGCACCCATGGAGCAGATCGGACCCGAAAGATGCCTGGCCCCAGCGGGACCCTTTTTTCAGCGGTTGCAAGCGCTTTGTGGTCAAACGGCGCTGGGGCTGGTCCATCACCCACCAGCTTGCAGGTCCTAGGACAGGAAGAAAGCTGTGGCCACGATGGCCAGTGCCACCCAGGATGGTGGCTGCCCTCTTGGCATATGCCTTCCGTGTGTCTCCTGGCCTGCTCATGACTTCCCATGGCAAGATCTATCACTCAAGTGCCTGTTCGCGCCAGAGGGGGTTTGCTATCTGGAGGTGATTTGGATGCCACAGTACCTTGGAAATTAAAAAGTAAGGGTTGGAAGGGACTCCACATCAGAACCAACCGCTAGGCTGAACCATTGGAGAAGAGCCAGACCATCTTCAGGAGACGCTGCAACCTGCCAGTCTGCAATAAGAACATGAGAACTATGTCAGGCCCATCTTCCTAGGAACGTGCATCCAAAACCAACCAACCCCCCTGACACCCAACCAAGCAGGAGTGTGAGGGCTGGCAAAGAGGGTTGGTCTGACAGAGCAGAGGTTTGCTGACTGCTCTACAACACACAGGTGGCATTGGCTATGCTTTTTATCCCAAAACAGACAAAAGGTCTGGTCTTGCATGGGAATATGTCTCCCATGCCTCCACATCTTCAGCCAAACTCAGAGCCGTCTCTTTCCCTACCCTGCATTCTCCTTGGCCGCACTGTGGTGCACAACCAAGCTTCTGCACTGGCTGTGGAGTAAGAAAGGAATCTATTAAAAAAGCGTCAGTGAGGGAGTGGTAATTCACCATCACAGCACAGGCTGTTGGGACCTTTCAGCCTCCTGGCTTGGCACATCAACATTATTGTATCTCAGTGGCCAGATCTGCTCGGGGGGTGGCCATTGGGGCAGCGCTTGGTGGTGTTGCTGGGATTTACATCAGCTGCCACTGGATTGTCACCCCTGCACGGAGAACAAGCCGTGCTATTGAGGCCAGGCTGGGGAGGGCAGCAGGTCCTGCCCGCAGCCTGGTACATCTCGACACAATGGCAAGGGGAGAATGAGTGACTGTTCCGTGGGGGCTGGTGTGGTGGGAGAATGGGAGAAATATGCCGATGGAGAAACATTTCAGCTAATTATGATCACACAGCTTCTGCAGAGAGACCTGAAATAGGCGCAAATACTTCTCGGCACTCATGAGAACGTGGAGGCTCTTTTGGGTTTTCTTTTGGGGCAGGGCAGGGCTCCCCACTTCGAGCAGGACCTGGGCTGGGAAAACCCATGATGGCCATAACGCCTCCAGGCAAAGGCATAAACGTTTGGGATCCATCTCTGCCTCAGTCCACCCGGGATCATCGGCTCATTAAGCTCCCCAAGGATCTTCTCCAAACTGAAGCACTTGGATGCAGGAATGCAGGAGCTGAACAGCACCGATGTCCCAAGCCCTGAGAGTCCCCATTTCCCTGGCTACATCCATGGTGGAGCATGCAGCCAGGCACCCCTTCCAGCCCCTTGCCTTGCCATGAGCATCCTGGGGCACCAGGGCTGTTCTCTTATGCCTGCTGGCTGTGAGAGACCCGAGGCTGGGCTCTCTCGAGCTCTCTTAGCAAGGCACTGAGTACTTCAGTTTTTGCTGGGGCAGGGTCTGGCGTGCACAGCCCCAGCCAAGCACCCAGGCTGTGGAGAGCTGGGCTCACTCTCACTGTCTCCAGCCAGATGAACAATTGAGTGTCTGCTTCAGCATGGAACAATAATGAGGGCAGAGCAGTGGGGAATGCACAGTGTGAGGTGAAACCCCAGGCAGAAAGAGCTGAGATGTGAGCCTGGGTGTCCTCTGCCACCGTGGCACAGATGTGCTCAGGGGATGGCTCCCTCCGCTCCTTCCTCAGCTGCATTTGGGGTCTGTAGGCAGATGTCTGAAACCCTTGCTTGCTCTCTGTTCCTCAGCCCCTGTGCAGCTGGAAGCTGACTCATTCCACAGTGTTCCTCCCAGCACCCACAGTCACCGTTGGTCTATTCTTGGGTCTTTCCCCCCAACTTTTTAAGACATCAAGTATATATCTCCCATCATGGTGTTTCCCTCTGATTCTTGCACGTATGCTGTTGATCCAGGCCACTGGGATAACATATTATCAGTGTAATTTGATTTCACCTTCATAATGAAGGCATTCTCCTTAAATACTAGTTCTCCCAGCTCCTGCCCAGAGGCAGTATCCAGCCTAAATCCAGCCTAAACAGTCTGTGTACCCTGTTGTTAAAACAACCAAGTGCTGACAATTTTCCACGGTCATCTTCAGTACTAGAAAGTTTTTTTTGGGCTCAGTTTGCAAATCACTTGCTCCAGCTCAAGTTTTTCAGTTTCTAGTTATTTTTGCATCCACAAGTCTTTGGCTGTTGGTGAAGAAGCTGTTGTTTAGCCCTGGAACGACTCCAAATCTTTCCACTGGGTGTATTAGTTATCCTGAGCTCCTAACCGTAGCTGGGGTATTTTTAGCTCTGCACAGCAGCCATCGAACAAATGCTGCCATAAGGTCTGCAGGACTCCCTGAGGTCCCCCGCAGCCCAGCTCCTTCTGAAGCTCCAGGCTCAGTTGTGCAGAGGTGACCATGAAATCCCACCTGGGGAGCCAGCCAGGGCTGTGACCATCCCCATGTGATCCACATCCAGGCTGTGGCCGAGCACACGGACAGGCACAGCTCGTGCTTTCTTACAGGAGAGCAGGGAGCTCTGCCTGGCCTTGGTGGTGCCCTTGTGGAGGTGTAGAGGTGCTTTCTCCCCCGACTCCCACCATGGAATACTTCTTGCTGCAGAAATGCACCAAAAAGCTGGTAGGAACAAGACCAGAGTAGCCCTTTGCTCGAGACTCGCCTGCTGCCTGCTCTGTGGACACGATGTGATGCTGCGTTGTCTCCTGGCCAGGCTGATCCTCCAAGCAGCACCACATCCACGCTCGATCCCTTTGGAGATTCTGGAAGCAGCCTCTCCTTTTTCGTAAAAGAAGAAATCAGTCTGTCTGGCCTCCCCTTGGCTCCCTGGTGGTTCCTCCCAGCCTGCGTGCCGTGCCAAGCCCTTGCTGGTCTGGGTTTAATAAGCAGCAGCTCTGCTCCAGGGATGGAAATTAGAGGTGGATGCTGCAGCAGAGCGAAGTGCAGGGACACGGTGGCAAGAGCTTCTGGATCCCTCCTCGCCTGTGTTTCTACAGTGGCACAGCCGAGGCCTGGCTTAGGAAATGCACCGTGCCACAGCTGGATTTGCTTCTGGAGCAGGGTTTAGCTCCTGCTCGGTCTCCTTGTTTTTCCACCTAACTCCACACGGTATTGGGAAATACCACTGGAATATGAAATATGAACCAGGACCTGCAGGATGACCCCACGTCAGTGGGCTAGCAGCCAGAGCCCAGTGGGACAGCCCAGTTCCCAGCAGACACTAAATCCCTGTGTCTCAGCAGCTGGGCTTTGCCCTGGGCGTTTGAAAAATAACACTTTTCCAAGAGCACTCCTGGTGTTCATGCCTTAGATCTCTGTTCTGCTGTTCCCCTGTCCTGACAGCTCTGCTCTGCAAGGTGCCCCAAATGCTGGCAGGAGGAGTGCAAGGCAGGCAGTCACCAGGAGCCAAAAGTTCAATGAGTTCATCTTTGGGTCCACTGACGGCCGAACTATTGTTAGAGAAGTAGATCAGTAAGGAGCTTGGAGCCAAATCAGCTAATGAAGGGTTTGAGAAGGGAACCTCTCTCCTTCCTCCCCAGCTATTTCCCATGCTGCCCACTGCCCTCATTGTGGCATCCTTCCTTCTGCCCTCGTGGCCGTAACTGAGGTCCCATTCAGATGGAAGCCGGATTCCACCATTCAGATGGTGGAATATTGCTCTGGGCCATCTCAAGGCATGGTGACAAATGTGCTTTGTAATGGGGCAAAGTCAAATATCCATGTGCTTCATCCGTTCCTCCATCCCTCACTGAAGATGTTTTCAGCAGAACCTAAACCTGTTCTGTGGGAGAATTTACCTAAACAGCTTCATCTCCACAGAGGGAGGGTTGTGAAGCTACACCACCCGCTGCGGCTCAGCCAGCAGTGAAGGAGTGTTAAAACCATCTGATTTCAGAGCCCCAGATGTATCTTCTGTGGGTAAGGCTTGACACCAAAGAGATCTGCCAACCAGTAACTTCATGCAAGCAGCTCCTGCTCTCCATGGCACTCAAGAGTCATGAAATCAGGGCCCCTGATTACTTGCTCTGTGTGTGTCTGTCTTGTTGGCACCTGGAAAATATTTCACGTTCTCCTCTTAATTCTTTCCCAGAACTTTGCATTGTTTCAGCTGGGAATGATTCTTGGCAGGAGGAAAGCAGGAGCAGGTGAGTGACTGGCAGAGGATGTGCTGGACAGGCTCAGACCCGTTTGGGATGGCTTGAGGTACCAGGGATGTGCACCTCAGCCCGTGCCAGAAGTTAACATTCCCTCTGCCACGATGACAGGGAGCGGGATGCACCCGTGTCCTGTCTGCTGCTTGTCTCCATCCAGCACATACCATGTTCCCCCAAGCTTCACAAGAAAATTTGGGCTGTTTGGGGGTTTCCATGCATTGGTGACCTGCAGGGCTGTAGGACCAGCTCTCTGTAGCCTCAGCATCAGCCTAAGGTTACTCAGAAAGGGCAGCTGGTGGACTGAGTGTGGCTGGATCTGTCCAGATGTGAGCTGTGATGCTGCAGTGGAAAACGGTATCCCTGTGCCAGAGCGGGCTTGTAACAGGAAAAGCCAGCCTGAGGGCAAAGCAGGAACACAAGCTAATTTGGGAGCACAATGGTTATGCTAATCAAAACACCTTCCAGAGGAGAAGGGAAGGAAATTACCTAATCCTTCACTATGCAGCCTGGTGTCCCTGTGCCCAGGCTGAAGGACCAGGGCTATGTACAGCTTGGAAGAAAGGGCATTTCCATCTGGGCAAGGAAAAAATCCCTGGGACCTCTTCCCTCCAGACCCTCTCCATCCACACTGGATGGAGGAGAGTCCTCCTCTTCCCATTCTCAAACTGGCTTTAGGTCCAGAAAAATTCATGCTTCTCTTGACAGTTTGGCTGGACACAAACTTACGTGACTCAGGAGCTTAGCAAGAAACTTCATCAGAATTTGGAAGATCAGCTGAGAAGGGTTGAAGCAGTTCAGGGATGTGCAGCCTGTCTTGCTCCACTGCCAGCAGACTGGGATGGGGCAATCACTGGCTCTGTCAAGGGAACTCTTCCCACTTCCCATGGATGATCTTAGCAGGGTTCATGCTCATTGCCTGACTCAACATCTGGAAACTGTAATCCAACTGAAAACAGCCCAGGAAGGCTCTCCTAACAAGCCAGGAACAAGCACAGCTCCCAGCTTTGAGAAATCCCAGGCCATGGCTCCAAATGGAGAATGTAAGGTATTTTGGGGATGCTGATGCTACAGAGCATGAGTAGAGGACAACAGTGCACTTTCAGCATTAAATAAAAACCCACAAAGTGCCTCTGGCTTAGAAGAAACACACCTCAGCTGAGGACAGGCTTCCCTGGTTGAGGCTCTCCCATGTTCCCAAGGTTCCTCTGCCTATTGTCCCCACACCTCCAACGTGAAACCCGTGTGATGCCTTTCATCCCCTGGCTGAAGCCGGGAGCTAACAGGGAGAAAGTGTGAGCCATGTCCAGAGTCAGAGGTTTGGATGCACCTGGAGGGACTGCAAAATACAGATACAAGAGCCATGAAGGGAAAGCCAAGAGCTGAGCGGGTTTTTCTTCTGTTCCATGAAGAAATACACTCTGTAAGTGGCATAGTTTTTTGGAGGAGAAGAACCCCTTCATAGAATATGGAATTTTCTTCTCCTTTCATCACTCCAAATTTTATGTGGCTTTCTATGGGGAAAAAAGAATTGACTTGCAATTTTTTTCCCTTTGTTTTTGTCCTGTTTGAATGTTTCTCCAGCCCACAAAGGGACACCTATGGAGGGTGGCACTGGTCTGCCAGACAGCACTGGAGGGGAGATGGGAAGTCATCCCTCTGGTCTGATGGGGAGGGGACAGAAACCTTCACTCTCTGAGCTCAACACCACCTGGGCTAACACAGCTCCCACCCCACTGCTCATTCCTCTGCTCCTGTGCACCAGCAAAACCCATCCAAGCCTTCCACCTGCATTTTGTTAACCCTCTTTATCTCCGTGTCACTTCAAGCCCCCTCCCCCCCCCATGAATCTTAGAGTGAATTTCTCTAGCTGGGTGCAGGCATCCAACACGCACCCACTGTTGCAATGAGGACTTTGCAAAGGGCCAACAGCCCCTCTCTGTCTCTGCAGAAAAAAACCTTACTTTAAGTGTCCTGGGACCTGCCACATCAGCACTGAAATGTATCAGACGGTCTCTAAAACAAACACACCTAGGGATGGTTATTTACCCAGAGAAGCAGGAGAAAAAGAAGAAAAAAGAAAAAAAGAAACAAAAGGAGAAATTTTTTAAAATTTTTAAAATTAATTCAAAATTTTTTAAGCAGTTTTTCTTCCAAAAAATGTAGCTGGAAACCTCAGGCTTGGGGTTAAATGTGCGTGTGAGGTGGCACTGAATAATTCCAAGGTAAATCCTAGCTCTGAATTAGTCTCCTTAGAGCAGAACCGTGTACCTGCACATTGCTGTCCAAGAACATGCTGTGCTCTCTGGCTGCACACAACACTTTGTACTCAGAATCCTGCCTCTGAGCAGAAAAGGTATTTTTATATTAGCAAATTAAAAAAAAAAAACAACCAAAAAACCAAAACCTCTCCAAGTACATATACAGTTACACCTAGGTGCCAGGCTGACATTTTGGCCAGGTGAGGGGCTTGAACCTGTTGCTGAACGTGGGTCAAAGCAAGCCCCAGAACTTGCCACAGCAGCACAATGTGAAAGCTCATACTGGAGTGTCAAAACATCATGTTTGGGACTTGGGGAATGTCTCTGGGTGTGCAGGGGGAAGCTGGAAGTTGTGAGAGGAATTCATCGTCCAGTTTCAGGTTTGCCAGAGGTATCTCTGTTGTGCCCCCACCGCGGCACAGCAGTCGCACTGACGCTCCAGGGTGGTTGCTTTTGCCATCCCTGTGCTTGGCTCATTTGCTGCTCACATTTTAAGTTCCCTGGATACTCCTGCACCTCCTCACACACCGGTGACTCCAGCCTGGCCTGACACCTCGCAGCTATCACCTTGTTTTCCAGGTGTGCTGAAACAAAACCTGCCCTGGAGGGGAAGGCATGTCCCTGACCACTCACTGGGCTCTGCTCTCCCAGCATGGCCCTGAGCACTGGAAAACCTTCAGCTCACACTTAAAGAGAACTTTTGGCCAGCAGTCGCCTTGGCAAGGGGCAGTGTTATTTGGTATTTGACAAGGGCTTTAAAACTAAAACTGGAGCAGAGGAGGTTGAATGGCAGAGCTGGGAATCAGGTCACCATGACTCTGGTCAGTTTGAAGTGCTCTGACACAGCAGAGCCGTCCCGTGGACAATGGCCTTTGGCGTGCTCATTCCTCCCGGGAGCTGAGCGTGGATCGCTCCCAGCCAGCAGAAGTGCCTCCCATTTCCACTGCCAGGGGCAGTGACTCTTGTAAATCTCTTCATATGGCCTAATTAACCTCTGGGAATGGCTTATAAAGAACAACGTGTTGTAAAATTCAAACATTTAGAGGTGACATAAGTGCCAAGACTATCTTTAAAAGCCCCCGCTGTGAATCCTTTCACATAACACGTTTTGGGGTCTCTCTGACATAGCAGCACGTGCTTAAAATTTAACAGAGGGCAGGGAGTTACACTTCTCAGACTTTTTCTCAGCTGTCCTGGGTAGACACACAGATATGTATTCATACTGTAAGCTGCACTTTGACTCTGTGTACTCAAGAGAAATACAATGTAAAGCTTGTCTGCATTGCTGCCTCCACTCCTGTTTGTATTTTAAGGACCTATCTTGACTCGTGGCTGAGGTGCATTCTCCTAAAAGTGTCACATTTCCATCAATACCTAAAAAAGCAAGAACAGGCACTTGTCAGCCTGCCCTGGTTCAAGTGGAGAAGCAAGTCACAGACTTGTTTGCAAGTCTGTAAGCATTACAGAGGGCACTTGTGATCATCAAAGCCTTGCTCAACCGTCAGCACCTGTGCTTCTGGGTGGAAGGTTGGTGTTTCCAGTCATGGCTCTCCATCGTCCGATGGGGCTCCAAGGAGGAGGATCCACAGGAAGCACAGTGACTCAGATCTGCCCAGCCTCTGCTCTCCAAACTCCCCCCTCACTTTGGGTTCCTCTATTTTTAAATGTCAGGCCACGTTCTTCTGTTCTTCAGAAGCTGCTAAACACCCACAGCCAGGGCTTTCGATGGAAAATTTTCCTCATTTAATAGTAGCCAACCAGAACATCTGATTGACCCTTGCTTATTTATTCATTGAGTGTATTGGTGAGGCTACATTAATTAATTCAGGTAGTTGAATGTTCTGCCCTCCTCATGTGACCAAATAAACAGGGAATAATCTCCGAGCAAACATCTCTTCCAGGGAGCCCATGCCTTTGTAAAAGGCTGTCTGAGGCTCAAAAAGAAAGGAAAAATACTAATAATGCTGCCTGATGCCCCGGAACCTTCTCTAACTGCACCAAATAATTTGCAAGGGACAAGTTCATAGTGGATCTTCTGAAGTTTTAAGTTCTACGTGGGGCCAGCTGGAGAAGGGGACACCCAGGGACGCGCACAGCCAATTTTGAGAGAGCGACGCCGCTCCTGTACCAGCAGCTGCCGGGAACAAAAAGTTTTTGCAATCAGCCAGCGGGAGTTAAAGAAGAAAGCAGCCTGGCAGTAAATATACTTAGCAAATTCAAACAGTGAAAGAGTTCCAGGAAACTGAGATAACCCAGCAGGCACAAAGATCCTGATCCAAAGCCCACGGAAGTTGGTGGAAAAGAAAATCCTGTTACCTTTTAGATGAAGCCCAAGGAAAGTCAAATAAGAGGTCTGGTCCCAATGAGTCTGTAATTCTTCCCAACTAAACAGCCACCCAAATGTCACACACCTTCCCTGGCAGCCCCTCCCTTGCAGCTTGGCCCCCACAATGGGAATTTGTACTCATGTATGTACCTACACATGCATTTTTTACTCACAAACTGCTCCCCTGGCAGCTCTCTGGTGTCTGTGACTTTGTCACAAGACTGAGCATTTGGTGTTTCTCCTTGAGCTTCCTGTAGTTACATGGGTATTTAAAGATTTCCAAAGGCAGGAAAAAAGCCCTGAACCACCCCAAAAGTAGCACATTTCTGTGTAAGCTCACAGTGCTCAAAGCCAGGGTGTGGGATCCATGGGTCACACAGCGGGGACCAGCATCCCACAGCATGGAGAGGACACACGACAGGAGCAGCCAGACAGCTGCCGGGTTGAAGAAGGCACACTTTGCACCAGGGTGCAAAATCCTGGCTCAAGTAGGACCCTTGTTTTGGCTGCTCAGCAGCCAGTGGACCTGGCTGAGCACTTTGCTTTTAAAATAAAATGTGAGGGGTTTTACTTCGCTCCTTTTAACTGCAATTGCCTGGAATAAAAATTAGCAGTTACACAGCGCCTGCTCCAGAGACCACTGACATCAACAGCAAATTGTTCCTGCCTTCAGTGGGCTTTGAATCTGATCCTAAAAATGCAGCCCAGCCCATCCACATCTGCAATACCACAGTCAGAAATGAGTTCAAGCATCCTAGTAATCCAGGGAGGAGGGGGGAAAAATCCCCAAGGTGACATCTAGGAAAAGAAATGTGCCACAAGCCAGCAGCTGCCTTGGAGCTCTGAAGTGGGATCAGGAGCATGGGAGGGGATTGCTTGGCACTGCCGAATTAGAAGGACAATTGCCCTCTTAATACCAACATCATCCAGTTCCAGCCTGGCCACTCAGTTTCCCCATGCTGACAAGTTTTACTGTCCCTGGGCTGTCAGGGCAAAGCTAAGCAATGGTTTTCCAACAGAAGGACCCTTGTCAAAGAAGAAAGTGTCTTCCTGAGAACGATATGTTTGTATGAGAAAATACAGACATTTGCTTTTTAAGCGTCCCCTTCCTCCTCTGGATTTATAGCGTTAAAATGAATTGGAGAAAAGATAAGAGTGCTGGGTTTTTAAATTACAATCTTTATCAAAGAGCAGCTTTCATGACACTGGAAAGGAAATCAAATGAGAATTTGGAAAACTTTTCCTGGAAAAAACTCCTTTTTTTATGTATAGTTTCTTAAGGCCATTAAAACTAAAGCAAGAGCTGCATCTGCACAGCATTCCCCCTCTTTTTAACCCACTGAGCCCTTTCAAACAGATTGTGTAAAGAGTGATAGAGTTTTCTGGGGAAAGGACTCTGAAGAAGAGCTCCTACAAAGCCTTCCCTTCTAACCAGAGAGGCAGCTGGGTTGTGAGGACATCCAGCATGGCACAGCTCAGCTACCACAACACCCAGCAGAAGGCCAGTGTGTGATCAAGGAAAAAAAATAATCCTTCTTCAAGGCAGAGGTGCCTCAGGTTCTCCCTGACTGTGACTGACTCCCTGGAGATCAGGTCCCCAGTGAATGAGGCAGGCAGTGGTTTGCAACCCACGTGCTTCCCACCCATCACGCTTTCACCTCATAGCAGAGCCAGTCTCGCCCTGCTCGCTCATATTTGCCCATCGTGGAAAGAAAGCATCCCTTGGCTGGCAGCAGGGAAAGCCCCAGCAGGTGCCCTGCCCTGGCTGGGGGTAGCCACTGCTGCCTGCTGACGTGAAGAGGATGTGAGCTACAGCTCTTCTGAGGGGACAAGCCCTGCTGCAAACTCACCTGCCTCCTGCCCACTGGTTTTGCTCCACCACAGTTCACTCTTCACCAAACCAGAGACAGCAGGTCAGGTCTTATTGCTCTGGCCAGGTCTGCCTCGTTCCTGTATTCCCTGGTCAAAGGCAGCTCTCCAGCAGCACACATGGGTGTCAGTAAGGCTGCTGTTTGTCTCCCACCTCGGCAGTGGCTCAGACCATGTGCCTGCCAGGACTTCTCTGAAGGCCAAGGCCAAAGGGTCCCACCCCTGAAGGAGATTACTCAGCCAGAAGACCTGAGCACGGCATCTCCTCCACTTTTCTAGGCTCATAATTTCTACTTTAACCACCCCCAGAGGCAGCTCACATTTACAGGTGTTCAGCTTTGATGCTGCCTTGGTGCAGCCCTGGGCTCACCCTTGCTTTTTGAGCACATTCCTGCCTGAACACAAAGGTTTCCAGCTCCTTGCAGCATCTCAGGGAGCCACACCAGTAGGTGCTAGAAATCCTTGGGCCAGACCGCCTGCAGCTACATCTCTGCCTCTCTGTAAGCTGATGTGCTTCTGCTCATCCACCAGATCACTGGAGAATGACCTGGTCTGCTCTGTTTTCTTACAGTTATTTCCTTTTTCCTGTAGGATTTTGAAGCATTTTGAAGGAGGTTTTTTCTCTACACAAAATAATGCTTTTCCCCCATCCTCAGGCAGCTCAACACCTAAGAGTAATTCTTTTACAGAAGCCTTGTGGGTTAAATTATGTGGTGTCTGTTCTGATTGTCATTAATAATACTGGATTATTATTGTCCTTAATATGTCCCTACGGAGATTCCTGTTCCCTGGGGCTCTGCTGAACTCATGTGCTCACAATTTCCCTCTGGAGAAATCAAGACAGGGATGTAAAAAAGGTCTGAGGGAAACATCCTTTCCTCCTCACCAACTAGCCAGGAGGAGTTGGCAATTAAAGACCAGTTATGGCTGCTCCCTGGTGCTCCATTTTATTTGTCTTTCCAGCACGTGGAAAGAGACTTTTGGTGGGAACAGAAGTATTTTGAAAGGCTGAGCTTACAGTCCATCAACCAGGTACTGCTGAGGGTTTGAAAAAGATATCAGTGGCCACCCAGAGTACACAAAAGGGAGGGACTGACTGAGGTCAAGCTGCAGCACAGAGCTTAAGAAGGGGAGTAGGAGAAGAAGAAGCAGCTGGATTTTCAAATACAGATAATTAGTCGTCTGTGGACTTCACATGCTGTGTTAAATTACATTATTTAAGCCATTGTCTGAAACCAATCACATCCAAAGGTCCTGTGCAGGTTCTCCTCATTCATGTCCAGCCTGAGCACAGCCATTCATGCAGATACACCAGGAAACACTGCAGAGCACTGCTGCCCCTTTCTCCGACAAGTTCCTATATTAAAAGTAAATCCTGGGGAAAAGATGCACCCTCTGGGGTTGGGAAGGATGTTTGTATGAAAGCAGCACCTCAACAGCAGAGCATTAAACCAGCTGAATTCTTGTCAGCACTGCCAGAAGCCTTGACCATCAAGGTAATTCCCAACTGGCACATAAAGCAAAAGCCTTCACAAAATCACACAGCCAGCCCAAATCCTGGCCTCTGCCCATATCACTGACAGTTCAGTGATAGCAATTTGCCCTTCTGGGAGGAGGAAACAGGAGCTGACACAAGAACCACATCACTGCTGGTAGCTGCAGCCATCAGCAGCTGCCGAGCTCATTCCCTTTCTCTGCCTCAAAGGAACCTGCACACCCAGAGTGGCCAAGAAAGCCAGGACCAAGTTCAGATAAGCCTGTGAGCATGCAGGTTACCAAATCAGCAAGGCCAGCCTGCAGAAGAGCTGTGGCACCCTGCCTGGGAACAAGAGCATGTCAGGCTGGGGAAGGGAGCCCTGAGCTGGGAAGAAGAGAGGTCTGGGATAAGGGGAAGCTTCCTCAGAAACACAGAAAAAAATATTATCAGGAAATAGTCTAGTCAGCAATGCAGCATTTAGCCAGTGAAAAGCACAGAAATGGTGCTGACCAAATAGCCATAAGCAGCTGGGAGCATTGCCATAATTAATAAGAATTGCAGGTTACACTTGATAAACTTGAAAAGAAGCAGACGCACTCCCACTGAGAATCAGCCCCCAAGAGAAGCCACTGCTGAGAAAAGCCTGTCCTGTACCTCACCACAACCTGTGCAGAGTGGGGCCACACCCCTGAGGTGTGAAAAGCCTCAAACTCCCCTTCCAAAAGCACAAAAATCTGTCTGAAGGGCAGCCACCTTTCAGGAAAAGGGACCTTTACTGTAATAGCTCCACCCCACTCACCCCAAATTCTCCCTCAGGGGCAATCAAGATGTCACCTAAAGCATCAAGACACGTGTGCTTTTCTTGCACTGGAATGGCACAGATGATTTTGGCCACTACAGTGCTTCACTGAGGAGAGTCCAGGCTGTGCTTGCTTGGAGAAAGAGGGTGTCCCCAGCAGGGATAAACCACTGCTCCCCACTGGTGCTCAGAGTGGCAGTCACTTCTGACAGCTGGCAACAGGGATGGCCAAGCCTGGGTCGCACAGAGGTCTCCCTGGCACCGCCTTTCCTCAAAAAAAACCTGAAAGGAAAGAGTGCTGGTAAAAGCCTTGCCCCCAGGAGAGGGGTGAGCAAGGAGCTCTTCCATCCTGCCCTGCTCTTGGCCCATACTGGAAGCCCAAGTGGCTGCCAGCAAACCTGCAGCCGAAATCATGCCCATGATGGGAAATTCTGAAGGTCACAGCTGGAAACAAATATTTGATTTGTTGATACAACGCAGCCTTGACCAGTGCATGTCCAGCATCGGGGAGGACCCCCCTGTGCCGTGGCTGAGTGTGAATGCTCTCCAGCAAACCACCCACACTGTGTTTGAGCTGCCTGCTGTGTGCACGCCACTTGCTTTGTTAATGTTTAGACTTCCCCCCAGAAGGCCTGTCTGGGCTCAGTGGGCAGGAATCAGCAACAGGAATTAGCAGGAGACAAAGTGTCCACAAAGACTGCTATTATCTCTCTTCTCTCTAGGTGGAGGAGCCACATTCCTCCTTTCTCTAGGTGACCTTTCCCTTCTCAGCTCACCCTCTCCTGGGATCATCTGACCCATGTTTCACCCACTCTGGCCACCAGAATCCCACCTGGCCACCTTCTTTCCAACCCTCCTTCCGAGCCTGGCCAGCCACAGCCCAGCTCCTGAAAGTATCTGAAGGGCATTGAGGGGAAAAACACGCCGGCCCTGCTTTGATGACTGCAATGCTGGTGTACGTGTGACTTTGCCCTCAGGATGCATGAGACTGCTCACAGAGGCATGAGGGTCCAGAGCAGTCTCGGGTTGTACTTGAACTACTGTTGCTGAAAAACATGGATTTTGTCCCTGTAAAGTCATGGAGTTTTGTACAAGATGCCAGGAAACACGATTTTGACATGCTCAGTAACCTGTTCAATATCTCAGTCTCTCCTTGTACCCAGCTCTCTGTCTCTCTCCATCTTTGCTTTGCCTCTTCCCTCCCTTGTCTCCTTCCAGTCCCTGTGGGATTTCTTTCAGTCTGACTCCAAGGACAACCAGCAGCCTTGGACCCTGATGCAGGAATATCATCACTTTGAGTGCAGGCTTTTTGTTCCCTCAGGACCTGCAAAATGGGGAAAACTTTCCTTCCCTCTAAATTTTGTTGTGGGAGGCCTACAAATTGCAGGTCAAAGTGCTCTCACATCAGGAAAACCTCCTTCATTACATGAAGAAGAAGAAAGCATTTTCCTGAAAGAAGAGACTTGGTGGGATGGAGTTTGTGTTGTGTTTCCTTACTCTGAAAACTTGGGTGCACCCAAGTGTGGACGTGCCTCAAGCGACTGCTTGCTCTGCTGGGGGTTTTGTGCAAAGCTAGAAGAGGGAAGTTTTAGGGTTGCTTTACCCCCTGTTCCTTGCAAATTTTCGTATAGAAAATAAGCCTGGCCACCCCACAGGCCCTCCAGCCAAATTTCCTGCCTCATCACTGTATGGCAGGAGAGAATGAGACCCACCAGTTTCCTCCACCTCCCCCCCAGCACCTCAGCACAGCTCATCCAACCACAGCACAAACTCAGGGTTCTGCTGCAGCTGTCCTGAGGAAAGTCCAGTTTAAAAGGAATTAAGAGGATGTTACAGCATTTTTAGAGGATTAGTTTAACTGATATCTGTACCTTAGACAAGCCCCAGTGCCCTGGTGAGCTGTAAAACCCCTCGCTGCAGGAGCTGGCCATTTATTCTCACTCAATCCCCCCAAACCCTCCTCAGCACTGAGGTGCAAGAGCAACAAAATGCCCCTTGGACCATTTTTTCCCCTGGCTCTGCCTCATCTTCCCAGCAAACCAGGTTTGCAACAGGTTGTGTTTGAATTCTCCAGCTACGTGGCTTTTTCTTTTTTAATGCCTGGCTGCCCAAGCACAGCCGTGGGGCTCAGCAAAGCAGGCTTGACTTTCAGCCTTTGAGGTGGTTTCAGACTTAAACCACCTAAAATCCCGGTGCTAAAAATACACCTTGCAACTTTCAAGAAATAAAAAAAGTGGCTGGTAGTGGTGTTAATTCACCTGTTGCCTGGCTTTAGCATCCCCACGTGTCTGCAAGGAGCTATTTCCCACTCTGAAGAGGCGTGTTCTCTTGCATCTTTTTTCACTTTTGGTGTTAGCTTGTAATCTGTGATGGAGGGGCCATTTTAAAAAGCATCCTGCTCTTCTGCAGCAGTTTCAGGTGGTCCAGCTTCTCCAAGCCATACAGCTGCATGGGTCTCTGGGCAGAGGCCCGTGTATAATAACTATTTTTCTTGAAAGCTTCTCAGAAATGCCAATGGGCAGCCCAGCACCAGGATTTCCAGGCTGACAAACGGGTGTGATCCCAACCTGCCAGCCTCAAGCACACTGGGGCTGGTGCCTCCCATCTGGGTTTGGGGCAAATCTTTCACTTGTGGATCCTGTCCAGTCCAAAACCACCAGGACTAACTGACCTTAGGCAGAAGGAATTCCCGTGTTTCCCTCTATGTGACAACCTGCCCATGCTGCGTGGTCCAACCAAAGCTTGATGCACCCAGCTGCAGAGCACAGGGAGGACGTGAAACCTGGCTCAAGGGCTGGATTTGTGAGCAGGAGTATCCCAGCCTGCAGATCACCAGCACTTCCCACACCCACCTGGGCACCAGCTCAGCACCAGCAGACCTCAGCGTGGCTGCTGCGAGCATTGCGGTTGTCACACAAGTATTGTCACAGCACTGAGCAGCCCCATCTGCAGGGTCACTGACATACCTAGAAGACTAATTATTCAGTCTCAGCTGTTTCTACACATTTAGGCCGAGTTCATCTTGTATCACTCCGGGATCTGCGCCGTGGGAATGCCCTGCAGTTACTGAGGTGACACCACAGATGTGATGGAGCACTAAAATTGGAGTCGTGCATCAGGGGCAGTGGCCTGGCTGCAAACAGTGTTTTAACATTCTTGCATTTTAGCTCCTTGCCTGGGAGTTCTTCTGTAGCCTAGTGGAATTCAAGCAAAATTGGACAACAGCTGCAGAAGGGACATTCCCCAGCCCTACTCTGCAATAAAACCCGCCAACAGGCGGGAATCACCCTGACACGCTGCAGCACAACCCTTAGGGAAGGAGAGGGGTCCACCAGCAGAAGTGTGGAGTGACTCCCCTCCTGGAGCCCCTCTGGCACTCTGCAAGCTGGGTCTCAGCCTTTGCCTCCGTAGCCCCACTCTGGTGGTGGGTTTAGGTCTTAGGTGGTCTTAAGAGGCAGCTTAGCTGTAGGAGCTGTCTCCGTGTTTTATCACCCCGGCAGGCACCGTCTGGAAAAACAGCAGCAGATGTCTGTCTGCAGAGGCTGAGGCAGAGATTAACATGCTCAGGGCCAGGGGAAGGCAGCAAGGGCAACTCTGGCCATAGGTTTCCCAGCAACACGCCTTGCATGAACATGTGCACCCTGTCACCAGGGCAGAGGCAGCAGCAGAGAGCCGAGAACATCCCCTGCTCTCATTACTCACTGATGTAAACGTGTGAGAAAAGAGTGAGAAACCATTTAGCTCAAGCAAAATGAAAACTGATATTTTGAGAGAGAAATTGTAAAAGCAATTGCTCGTACAGTTGTCCCTGCAACCAAGAGAGGAGGCAGCTGCAGAGGCTTTGGTGGGTTTTTTTTATGTTCAACCAAGCAGAGGAAGTGTGAATCAAAACCTCACGGAGTCGAGATTTTGCATATTTACACGGAATTGCAATATACAAGGTGTGCCTTCCTAGGTATTCCCCCATCTTTCCTGGGACCTCTGACTCCAGCCTGCAACAGTTGCAGTCTTCAGCAGCCAGCTATGCTTTTGGTGACTCTAAGTGACATCCAGGAACCACCATCAACCTAGGGCTGAGTCAGATCCCTGGCACACCCTTAGGGCACCTACCTCCCCTCTGGAGCTATCACAATTAAGCATCCTGGGGTCTTGCTTCCTTGTCCTGGCTCTTACCCTCTCCCAGTCCCAGTCCTTTCGAGGGACCACGCCAGCAGAGCTGCTCCCCACCTCCTGCTTGGCTTTGCCTCCACGCCGGGGCCACGTCACCACCCACAAAGAAGGGCCTGTGCAGGAGCTGGGGCTCGTGCTGTGCTGAGAGGAGTTATAAAGCTCCTTTTAAGATGTCCAGCACAAAGCTGAGCCTGTTCAGCTGCAGGTTGGGGGCTGCTGCCTCCCCTTCCTGCCTCTGCCAGGCACTGAGTCATCGCCCTGCCATGGTGCTGCCAGCCCAGCACTGCAGAGAGGGCCAGGGCTGGTGGCCGAGAGCAGCAAACCTGCCCCACTCACCGCTGCGACAGCCAAAACCTGTGCCTCAAAATACTGCTTCTTTCCAGAGATGCAAATAGGAAATATTATGGAAAAGACCCAGGGAAAGGGGTGGCCACATGGAAGCGGGCATCATCCGTGGGGAAGAAGTCATATGACATCTTCCTTGGGTTTGTGTTTTCCACCACAAATCGCTCTCAATGCTCTTTTTGACACAAGGAAAGAAGTGAAGGTTTCTACCTGTGTCCTTCTACAAGGCAAGAGAGGGAAAGTTGGAGATATTTTCCATCTTGCAAGACCCATGGGTTTTGTGGAGTGGGCTTCTTCCTCAAAGACCAGAGCCAGGACTGCAAAAAATCTCTGCTGTCGTCTAAAGCAGCACAAGTACAAGAGACACACAATCTTGTGCTCGCAGAGAAAAAAATTGTTAAAGAGTGGATCTCAGCACTCTTTCAAGTTTTTAAAGCACTTTCATGGCTCTGTGATTTTTTAAGACCCTCTGAGCTGGCAGGAAAGCTCACAGGTCAGGGATTTTGCTGGTGCCCAAGGAATCGAGGTGCAGGTTCTTTAGCTCACTCAGAAAGTAAAGTCTGGTTCCCTAAGCGTGGATGGAGACCTCCATAGAGATGTGATGCCCGTCATGAGCAGACAGGAAGCAGAGCCAGAGATACGCACTGTGATTCCAATCTGCTGTCTGTTAAGTCATAGAAATATAAAAAATAAATAAAAGGCAGGATAAAGCTGGGAAAAGGGTCCTGCTCAGGGCCAGGAATATGAGGTGGGTTGGAGAAATGCACTCCTGACTCCTTTAGCCTCCCATGCCTGCAGTCCAGGTGCACACTCCCTTAAACACCAGTTAGAAACAACAGGAAACAGCAGCAGCCAATTTAAATTGAGGGAAGTAAGAGACTTGGAGAGAAAAAAATAAACTCCTTGAGCACCTCACCTGTGCCCAGCTGTACAAGTTCAGCAGCTGGCAGCCTTGGGCACTCGCTGGTGCAAAGGCTGAGTCACACTCCAAAGGATGTCCCAACTGCCTGGTTTCACTGAGTAATTGCCTTTTCAGATCAAAGAATTGAAAGCAGGAGGTGAGGGGGGAGACAAGCCAAGCAGCTTAGAAGTCTGCAAGCTGAGAGAAAGTAACTTCAGCAGAGCAAAAAGAGAGACTCAATGCCAGGCAGG
The DNA here is from genome assembly GCA_013400235.1 of Oriolus oriolus. Classification (NCBI taxonomy): domain Eukaryota; kingdom Metazoa; phylum Chordata; class Aves; order Passeriformes; family Corvidae; genus Oriolus; species Oriolus oriolus. The sequence goes on from VXBT01001289.1 coordinate 75,615, forward strand.
AGATCCATCCTCTCCATTTATGTTTTATCTGCCTGATTCTGCTTTTTGTCTCTTTTTAAAAGTTATTTGAGACAGGAGAGCTTCTGCCAGCGTCACCCCGATGTCCTTCTGAAAATCTAAAGGCAAGGCAAGCACCAAGGACCAATTTATAAATTGGCATCAGTGCTGCATGAGCTGACAAAGGCTTCCCACAGTCTGGACTGCGCTGCACCCAAATCCACACCATTTCTGGACCCACAGATGTCACGTGTGCTCTCTGACAAAGAAGTAGGGGTTTGTCTGATGCCGTGATCCTGCCTGGACTCAAGCACAGGTCCTGTTCTTCTTACAAGGATCACAGATTTTAGTGTTGAGCTCCCTGGTCACAAGAGGTGGATCAGCCTTGACACACGCACACCCCCACACATCCTTTCTTGTATTCTTAACTGAATTAACTGGTTTTTAACTGATTTTGCAGGGACACGGGCTGGAATAGGACTCACCAACAAAGCTATTTCAAACCAGGCTTCCCTTTGCTTTCCAATGGTCAGCAATTCCCTTCTCCCAGGAGGATGCTCTGCCCACGCAGCCCACAATGCACTGGAGCACTGAGGCACAGCGGGGAGGGAGGACTGCACAGCCGCTGGACCATCCCGGGCTCCCAGCAGCCCTTGGCTCAGCCGCCCCTTCCCAGCCCCCAGCTCCACTCTCTGCTCAGAGCCCTGGGGATGCTGGCCCTGGCTGGGAATCTCAAGCTGCAGCCATGCCAGCAAGGCTTCCTGAAGATCCCTTAGCCCCTCCATCGCAGCCAGCCAGGAATGGTCTCCCCCAAAACACATCTGGCGAATCCAAGCTGGATCGTTTCAGGTGGACCAAAGCAGGATTTGCCATTCAATGAGCTCCTTCAACAGCACTGCAAAGTGTTGCAGTCAAGAGTGGAACAACCAGCTGAGTCACTCCTTGCCACCCTCAATTTGCCAGTGGTCCAAATTAACCTCACTGCAGTCCTTCCCCCTCTGCAGCTTCTGGAAGTCACTGCATGCTGCTCCCTGAGCCCTGGCATCCACCTCTCCCAGGCCTCCTCTCAAAGGGCATTTCCTTTCAAGGAAAAGCCCAGGCAAACCATATCCTCTCCCTCCCTTTAAACACACTGCTGTTTAACTTCATAACCTTGCTGGGGCTGGCTGTGCTCCACAGAAAATCCATGTGGATTTGTATGTATTCCCACCTCTGGGCAATGCTTCACTCAACAGGAGATGTGTGAGATTTTGTGGGGAGGTCTGTGCTACTTAGAGCCAGACACTTGGTACGGAAGAGAGAGAGAAAGAGGGCCAGAGGGTGGTTTCTGAGCTGGTTCAAATTTGCTGCAGGTGAGCACTTGGCCATCACATGTAGCTTTACATTAAAAGCTACTTGATTTTGGTGGCAATTCTTTCCTTTCCCGTCATAAAAAGTGAAGCCAACCCTGCTGCTCATGGCAGTAACTTTTAACACCTTTCCTTAGAAAAGAACTTGACAATGTATTCCATTTCAGGCACACAATATGCACAGAAATCAGATGGGAGCCTGCTCAGGGAACCTCCAGGCACTGATGTACAGAAACTCCTCGCCTGGCTGAGCCCCTTGCAAGGGCCTGACCCGCAGCACCTGCATGGAAGCACTTCCAAGCACCAGTAACTGCTGCTGACAGCCCCGCACCAAGTCCTGGTCAGGATGTCAGGAGCAATCAGTGAGCGTGCAGCAGCCAGGACAGAGAGCACACCCCCCCGGGTGGATGCAGTCTGCTCCCAAGGCACCTGCAGAGGGACCGAGGACGGTGACCCTTGGGAGGTGCTCCAGTAGGACACTTCAGCAAGAAGACCCTGCCCTGTCACACTGCCCTAAGAGCTGTGCTTTGCCAGCAGGCAGTGGGGATGGACCTGCAGCTTGGCTTCCCACACAAGTGACTGAGTTTTGCAGGGTAAAAGCCACCAGCAGGCACAGGTTTGATTTGGAGAAACTGCAAAATTTCTGTCCAGGCACTGCAAGAGAAGGAGTGGCCCAGGCTTGGCATTTGCAGAAGGCACTGAGGTGAAGAGCCTAATCCCTACCCTATAAAGGCAGCTATCAGCTCAGGAGTGACACTGCCTCCACCCCTCTGCCTCCCCAGTCTCTCTTCAGGGTACTTTCCTGAAGCTCTTTCCCAGATATAAATGTCCAAGCGAAGGCAGCCCCGACTTCAGGGATGAAGAAACCTGGTCTTCTGCATCCCACTCACCCAGAAAGTCTTAGAAAGTCCCAGAAATTCTTCCCAAGGGAGATAAGAAACTGATACACACAGTGACTGAAACATTCTTCCAGATCCCCTCCTCCACCCCCCATATCAGTTGTTTTCCTTCTTCCCCCACTTTATCCCCGAACCTTCACTTTTCACATAGTTTCAACCATGCTCACTAGGGATGCTCTGGCTAACCACTCTCATGGGAGTGGAAAACTCCACCTCAAACAGGACTGGGATCTGAAAAGAAGCCACAAGCCCCCAACAAGGGTGTGGAGTCTGAGGGGAGAAGAGTTCAGTGTTTTTCAGAGTAGCTGGTATGTGCTGCCTGATGAGGTTCCTTGGCCTACAGAGACCTTCCCGCTCATCCCCTAGGACAAGGAAATCCTCCTTGAAACCCTGCTTTTGGGCAATGAGCAGGGTGGGGTGGACCTCTATCAGCTTTGGTCCAGTTGGGAGGCAGCGATTCAGCCACCCTGAAAATGTGCCCCGTGCTGCTCTCATCTCTTGCCAGCTGGAAATGAAAAGGAAGGACCAAGTGTCTGTGTGCCAGAGATCCTTCCCTTCCTCAGCACACTGACACTGGCAATCACCTTCAGCCTCCCTTCCTCCTACTTACTGTAATTTTCCTTTCACTTTTAAAGATTTTTCTCACCCCCCTGCCCCTCCTTCAGGCCCCAGATTGCCTCTGTGCCTCATTTCTGCATGGAGGTAATTCTGCAGACCAGCCCTCACACGTGTTTTGCAACAGGCCGACAGCCACAACAGCAAAGAGTGCAGTGAGTGCCTGCAGTCCTGGCCCAGAGAGAACAGCACAGTCTGTTTGGCTGCAGAAGGATGACAGAAGACACTGAAAGAGCTCATTACACTACTTAGGTCGTGCTCCAAAGCATGTTGAAAGTCAGGAGAGAGAGTCCCCCGTTGACACGAACAGGGTTTGGATTGGGGTTAATGCCATTAACCTGGGTGCTTGGTAGCTGCTGAGCCCAGCTGAGTCCTGGGGTTATTACTGTGCATGTAAGCTGTCCCTAATAAAATAAAGAAGACAAACTGGCCACCTGTGTTTAATAATCCGTGGTGATTTATGAATCATCTGTGTTTGTTAAGTCCCATCTCGTACACAGACTTGTCTCTCTCTCGCTAGCACCCAGCCCATCCTTCCCTGTGGAAAGCACAGCCAGCTTTCCTGCACAAGGTGAATTCCTTTCAGAGTTGCATTTAATCTGCTGCAAGCTACCCCTTTAAATCCAGGCTTTTACATCCAGTTACTCCAGAGAATATGAGGAATGCCTCTGCTGGTTTTTCACTGAGCCTATTTAGCCTTTTTTGGACAGAAGGAAGCATCTGAGAGGGAGGGCGCATTTTTCCCTCTTTAAATCACAGAAGGAACACCACAGCTCATTCCTCAGGTCCAGACTGCTTAACTCTTCCCATATCCTAGCAGTCCTCAGCTGCTGCTCTGATGGTACTGGAGCCCCTGGCTATCACTTTGCCTCCTGGTCTGAAAGCCTGGCACACATCTGAGGGACCCTGGGACACAAAGGTGTGGGGTTTTCCATCCTTTCAGGTCTGTAGCCAAGACACTTGTCCCCATCCTGATCCAGCCTGACATGCAGCCCCGCATGGCCTGACAGCAGGGCCCCAGGCAAGAGAGATTCTTCTCTCTCTGAAACAAGGAAAGAGTGTTTTTCCCTTCCCACTCGTTTATCCGCTGCCACAACAGCTGCTCTCCACGGGCTTACTGCAGAGCCCTCAGGCTTAGCTCGCTTTTCAAGAGCACTAAATTTGCATCCACGCCACATGACCCAGGCTTTAAGCCTGCCCACATGGCTGGCAATGAGCTCCTGAGTGTAAGTTTGGCTGCAGGGACCGACTTTCTGATGACCATAGCATTACTAAGAGATTCCCTCACCCTCTTCTCCTCCTCACGCTCCCATGGGGTGGTGTGCCATGCCAAATTTCTGGGCTGGAGAGAACAGGGAAGGGCAGAGCACCAGCTGTGGGGCTCCGATTTTATGTATACATGGAAGGTGTCCTATATAATGTTTTTCCTAGTGTTCAAGTAGATGTTAAATTATCCATACAAGCAAAATTAAGGATGCAAATGAAGCAGATCACATCTCTCTGCCAGGGCCTGAAGAGTGACAAAAGCTGCCCACACTCTATAATCATAGATTCTGGGCGGGGTTTGTACGGCATCCTTAAGTTAAAGCATTCCCCAAGATGACTTCAGGTAAGCTGACCCTGAGATGTACTTTTTTAACCGAGATGGTGACTGAGATGCTTGTTTGGTAAAAGCCCTGCTCTTAATAAATAGAAAATTCCACATGACAAAGCACTGACAGCAGGGAAATCTGACCGATGTGCCTGTTTGAAAGGCTGCAAAGCGAAATTATGTAGCAACACTTTCACAGTGAAAGAAACAATTGATTTCAGATGCTGCAAGCCGTGGGGACTTAAAGAATTCTCACATCTCAGCCGCGCCACACCAGCAGCTGCACCTGCACTCCCAGCAGCGGGGAGAACCCAGGGATGGAGCAGCACTGCCTGCTGTGAGACACGATCACAACCAGCCTCTCATCCCAGCAGGCTGTGCCAAGACACATGGAGAGCATCCAAGTGCCAGGGCTTAATGTCCACCATCAGGAGCACAGCATCTGTGCACCAGAGCACTCAACAGCATACATTTCATCTCAGTTTTGCATGAGCAGAACATCTAATTTCTACCCAATTAGACATGGTTGATGGAGTTTATGTTGTCTCCGTGCAGGAAAACAGGCAGTCCTTGGTCCAGCATGCAGTCAGTGGGACGTGGAGACAGGCAGCTCCTGATGTGGCACAGGGCCTTCCAGTCAGACAAAAATATTTAACGAATCTGAACCAGAAAAATGAGTTTGCATCGGTCATTAGTGCCTTGCTTCACAGGGCTGGGATATTTTCTGATGTGGTTCCCAGGAGCCTTGAAACCACAGCCTGCAGCCCAGGGAAGGAGCATGGCAAAGGACAGGAGGTGGCACAGGATTCACCACGTGACAAAACAGCACTGCTGCCCTCCCTTCATTCTGGAGGGCAGAGCCTTGGAATATGGTTATGGGAGGACCACACAGATAACAAACAAATTTCAGCTCCTCCAACATGCTTCCAGAAGAGCCTAAGACACTTAAAACAGTAAAAAAAAAACCAGCAGGAAAAAAAAATACCTACAAGGTTAGAGATACCCAAGATGGCACAGCAGATGTGCAAAACACTTCTAACCTGCTCAGACTTCTGCAGTTGTGATGGTTTCTGCAGGTGGCCAAAAGGACAAGAACAGTCTGTTTCCCTTAACAGCTTCACCAGCCCAAGGCCAGGACCCCACCTCTGAAGGGACCCTGCAGTGTGGTGTGCTGAGGGAAGGGGCTTTCCCAGCACTTTCCCTTTCAGGAGGAAAACAGGTGCCCCATAAACCAGCAATGCAAGTACCCGACAGATTTGTAGCTCCCCAGTTGCCACCATTTTTCAAGGGCAGGCACCGAGCAACCAAGGAGAACAAGAGGAGGAAAGGTTACCTCCAGCATACTCTGGCATCTCCTCTGGAAGAGGAAAACCTGCTAGAGAACAGCAACAGCACTTCCAGCTCTTCCCAGGGGTTTCCACACTTCCTCAGGTTCTAAATAAAGAGAGGCTGGAGACCAACCTGTGGCGGAGGCAGAGATGTGGCTTAGTTGTGCCATGTTCCAGCAGGCAGGAATTGCCCTGAGCCCCGCACTGTGCTGCTGTGGCCCCAATTACCCACTCCTTTAATCACTTGAAGGCTGCAGCCCTCCTGGCAAGCAGGTTTGATTGCCCTGGTGAGGGGTGGTTGTGACCCTGTGGCTGTCACACACGTGCCGCGTCCCTGAGCAGCCTGCTACCTGCCACCACCTCCAGGCACGCCCCAGCTGTGACTGGAAGAGCACTGCTGGGCTTCACTGGGCTACAAACCAAGCCACATGGGCAACCAGGCTGGAGATGGGCTGGCCTTGCCTCGTTTAGCAGGACATGCAGACCTAACCTTTCTCCCACAGGCCAGGCTGTCCCTGCTCACAATCAGGCGAACAAGAAGAGCCAGTTCCTCACCCGGGTCATCCCAAGGTGAACCCACAAGGAAGGCGACAAATGGGGAGAACTAAACAAAAAAAAAACCCTAAAAAGTCTTTCTCCCAGTGCCTTGAGACAGGCAAAAAATATGGGCAGAGCATGGCTGGACTTGCCAAGACGGGGCCATCAGCTGTTATGCACCGAGCAAAAAAAAAGTGAGAACCCATTTCTGAAAGAGCAGTATCCCTCCTTTCAACCCAGAAGAGCCATTAATAAAACTGCTACTACACTCAAAAGAATGAGCACTTCCTGGGGAAGTGGGAATACACTGTGTGAAACATGCAAGGGGAGGAGGCAGAGACCTACCAGTAAAAACACCAGCTGCCTCCTTGCCTCTTTGTAGGCCAACCCCTTCTGCTGCTGCCTTTCCCTTCACTAGGTCAAAATAGAGAGTTCCTGACTCTGTGACAGTGTTACACCCCTCTAACCAGGGCAAACGTCTCCCCAACAAGACAATCAGAAAATGGAACAATGTCAGGCTCCATCTGGTGCACCACTCACACTCATTTTGGCCAATTCTGGGTGTAATTAAGGGTTTGGGGCTTCCTTGCCCTGAGATACGCTGTCATTACCTTCAAAAGCTGACATGCAAATAGAGACAGCTGCACATTTCTCAAAACCCTTCTCTGATACCAGGACTGTAAATTTTCAGGCAAAATATGCCTGTACCCAAAACCCTAGAGCAGTTCTTAGGAAGTCCACCTGATGTCTCTGACCATGGCCACAATCTCTCAAGTGGTGTGACACCTAAACTGCTGGTTTCACCAGGTTATTTTTAGCCTGGATCACTTCCCTGTTCTGTTTTACTCCTGGCCTCACAAAATGGTGTTGTGGATAAAAAGTGAGGCAAGAAGATGGAGTTAAGGTTGTGTTGCTGCAAAGAGAAACATTTGGCACATGTTTCCTGAAAAGCTTCTTTTGTTTCAGCAGGGAGAGTGTGGGTATTCCTGAACAGCACCAGGAAAAAGGCTGGAAAGGAAATCTTGTCAAGCAGACCCCAGCAGAGGTGAGCAGGGCATTAACACCCAGGGATGCTTCCCTTTGCTTCACCCCAGGAGCAGCCATCCTGCTTGGGATGCCTGACATGCTCTGGGCTGCTGCGAGGGTGGCATTAGCAGTCCATACACCACGCCACAAACCAAAGGCTGCAATGGAGATGTGTCCTAAAGGTGCATGTTACACCTGCTACAGTGATTGCAGCAGTTTGGAGATGAAGAAATTAGGATAATGATTTTCACTGTGCCTGGTTTGTCTCCTCATCCCTCTCCCTTCTTTCATCTCTGAATGGGATCAAGACACCATGACAGTTTGAAAACTATCAGACACTTTTTTGATATGATGGAACAAGGTACATCTGGGTTTTGAGAGGATGATGAAGGATCCATCAGGAGTGAAGAGCGTTTTAAGCTGGAGCAGATCCCTGATCCAATCCACCACACAGCCACTGATGGGGCAAGGCTGGGCAGCAAATCACATGGGTGACAACCCTCATGTTGTGGATCCAAAGTAATGCTGATTTATCCATGCACGTGGAAGGGAGGGTGGTGTTCAGGCAGGAACTGCCAAGTGAGGCCCCCGAGAAGTTCAAGCTGCTGAGCCTCCAATCAGAGCTCCACCACCTTCCTTTGCTCCACATGGCAGCAGAAACCTGCCCGTAGCACTGGGAATGTTGCTGATCCCAGAGGGGCCGTGGCTCTGCAGGAGCACTGGCAGGGGCTGCCTGCCCACCTTATCCTGCCCCTGGGCAGCTGCCACAGACCCATGGTGAGGCTTAGAAAAATAAACTGTAAATCTGTAACCACTGGGACTGGCTGACTCAGGAAAGCACCAGGAGATGAGAGATTAGACACGTCATTAGCAAGAGCCCTGCTCTTTGCAGCTGCCTGCAAACCCCTGTACTTCAAGCCTAGAGCACCTCCTGTTTTGCAGGCAGGTGATAAGCTCAGTGCTCCATAAATCCCCAAAGGAACATTGCTGAGACCGTGCCCCCTGGCATCATCACACAGCAGAAGGAATCACTGCTGCTCCCTCCGCTTTGTTATCCCACAGTCCCACCAAGAATCCTTCCTACACAGCTCCTGTGAACGGGCTGCACAGAAAATTAATTCTTCAAATATCTGTTGCCTTCTCCCTGTGCAAATACCAGGCTGTTGACTGACCAGGGAAGGATACAAATATTTACAGACAAGATGAGGGTGGGAGCTCTGCCACACATTGTGATTGTGGCTGCAGCTGGGCAGCAAACAGAGCTGCCAGGGTACCTGTGGCCTGTGCCTGCAGCATAGACAGACCTGGCAAGCCCCAGATCCAGCAACAAATGTTCTTTTCTTGGACAGATGTCAGAGCATTTGGTTTAAAGCTCGGATGCTGATCTATATACAGCTGAAGTGGGAAAACAATCCCACTAACGTGCCAAACAATCACAGGCCCTAGTGATACACGAGGTTCTCCAGCACAGGAGCCTCACCTCAACACCCCACACCAGGCATTGGGGCCACAAGGAGCCTGCTGCCCAGCAGGAAAGGCTGGCACCATTGCAAGAAAGATGAGCAGCCACAGGAACCCCACCACCACCTCCCAGACACCACCAAATGCCCCAAAGACCCTCCTTTAGTTCAGTCTTTTCCTTGTCCTGGAACTTGAATATTCCCGTGTCCTCACACAGATCAGCTGGGACAAACCAGCCTCCCACTGGATCAAAGGAAGGAGGAGGCAGTTCCTGGGTTGGCTGGGAGCTGGAACCATGACTGTTAGGATGGTCCCTGGTGTGGCTTCAGCCCATGCCAAGGAGCTTCATTCTGCAGGTATCCAAGATCTGGGAGACAGCATGGGTCAGCCAGCACTTCCAGCAGCAGCAGGGACAGAGCTACCCTGTTCTGGAGGTAATCTGATAACACACAGACTTGGCCAGACCTGACCACAAAACACCCTTACATACCCTTAACATCCTTCTAGCAGTGCAGCCCCCTGCAGGCTCCTTTCTCCATTTGGAGACCCAAGAAAAAGCACCCTGGGGTGAGTGGACTCTTTCTCATCCCAGTTTTTGCAAGCACATTTATGGATTCCTCTTTGATCTGACCTTTGCAGCCATCCAAAGCATGAGGCCATTTTCCCAGGGTTTCTCCTTTTCCTGAGGCTGGAAAGCAAGTTGCACTTGCCAGGGAACCACAGCCTGCCTTTGATGCTTAATAGGGAGAGTTTCACTCAGCCTTGCCTCAGTGAAACAGCACATTCCTCCCAAATTTACAGCAGGACCTTGTAGAATGGAAACACACACTTTAAAAAACTCCTCTCCTACCTGCTGCAGTGCCCTTGTCACAGCTCATCACCCTCCACTTTCTGCTCTCCATTCCCCAGCCTGGTGCTACGCTACAAGAAGCGCCTCACTGAAACACGCCAAGTTATTTTTCCAATCCCTGTCCTAACTGGCTCCAGGAAATCAGCCGTGATAGTGCTTCCATGTATCAGATTTCTGGGCTCGATCATTCACGGCAAAAACACCCATATGGAAAAAACACACCCTGCACTGCCCAGCCAGGAGGCACAGGAGGCCTAGTGGAGTGGCCAGGCAGGGATACAAGGAATGATGGAGCCCACAGGGAGGTTCAGGGCAGAGCAAAGGTCTTCTTTACCCTCTCCTTCCAGCAGGCAAACAGCTTGTCCTCCATCTGGGAACCGAGTGGCTGGCACATGGACACTCCTCATCAGCAAACACGACAGTTATGGATATGGAGGGATACACCTCTCTGTGCTTGGATGAGAACACTGAAGACACATTATTCCTGCAGCCAGGGATTCCTTGATTTATTCCAGCGTTGTGGGTGGCACTGTCTCTCCCTTCCATTTTCCTCCCTTCAATCTGCACTTGTTCACTGCAGCATTACAACTCGTTCCTTTAAGCATTCCTACAATTCCAGGCCAAGGGGATGGACCCATTTTCTCTGGTTCAGCTCTGCAGAGCAAAGAGCCCCAAGGGTCCAGAGGGCTCAGGAAGCACCTGCTCCTGGGATGACCACTTAGAGCTGGGATTGGGACTCCTGTCCACAAGGTGTTACACAAACACTACCAAAGGTCCTGTCTTGAGCAGCTTTGCAGCTGAGAACGCTGAGAAACAGCTTTCTGTAAGGCCAGGGTACCCATGATGTATCCATGCTCTGCTGTGCATCCAGGCTGACATTCCAGGGACTGAAAATGCCTCTTCCATAGAGCTCAGGAGGATTCAACCTGCTCCTGAACCTACTGTGCAGCCCAAGGCATTGACTGATTCGCTGACCAATTCCCCATGGCATGCCCTGGGCAAAGCAGCTCGAACACGTGTCCCTCCTCACCTGCTTGGGACAGCAAGGGAAACCAGCTCTGAGCACTGAAAAGTCACAGGACTGTGCTGCTGGAGAGTGCTGGAGCTGGGGGGTACTGCCACACCTCTGGCCAAATTAGTGAGGAATCAGGACCCATCATGTGGCTGTCCCTTTGCAATCCCCTGGGGGACAGACACCTCCCCACCTCTCCCCTGCCTGCTTTGTCACATCTTTGCAGAGCTGCAGGACAGCCACTTCAACAAGGATTGTGTAATTTCAGCCCAGAGCTCAGTCACATACCCAGAAAACAAGTCTCCTTCCAGGGATGCCTTATCTTGTGGCTTTGGTAGGCACAGGATATGCACACACTGGCACAGAGGAGCAGGCAGAGGACAGGAGGTGCACTCAGAGCTCCCATTTCCTCCTCTCTGTTGTGCTTTTAAAAGAAATGATCCCTTTTTATACCTCCCACAGTGTCCCCAGAAGTGCTCTCCCTGTCCAGCCCACAGGGGAGCTGCCAGAAGAGCCCAGATCCATTGCTCCAGGAGCAAGGAATGGATCTGGGGCTATCCACTGAGCCTGCTCCCCAAGCCACACTTGCAGGCCCCTTCTTATCTGCACCACCCACTCTGGAGCGGGTTACTGAACACCAAGCAGGAATATTCAACAGCACAATGCCAACATGCGATAACGAGATTCCTACGTCCTTCCTGCGGTGGCTGAAGTCGGGGGAGGAAAGAGGGCAGGAAGCTGTCACCACCTCCATCTCTCCCCAGAGCAATCCATCTCTCACCAGCCACCAGTCAGCAGTGTCCTCCCAGTGTCCTTGCTCCTTTTTTAGCTGCTCAGTAACCAAACAGAGCCAGGTGGTTTATTTGCAAAGATTTCTCCAGTAAGGCACTGGGGTGCCTGTCTCACACAGAGCACTCCCTGTTTGCGCTGTCCCTCCCCCTGCGTGTTGTGTGCACCAAGGAAGCTTTGGCAGTTTAAGCCTTGTGTCCTCGCACACCACATGGCTTTTATGATTAACCAGCTTCTCTAGACCAAATTATCCTGCCTGAGGAAAGCTTTTCAGCCAAGCGTCGTGTTTCTCCCTCCAGAGCACATCCTCCAGCCTGCCATTTCACTCAAGAACACAAAAATTATGTGCACAGTCCCAAGGAGAGCAAATAAATCTTTCATTTTCCCCTCTTCCACTCGAGCGAAGGCCAAGCCGTGCACAGCACCCAGGTGCCACATGACATTTGGCACTTGGTTTTTTGCAGCCCAAAGGATTTTCTAAGTCATCCCCTCCAGAGCCCCTCAAAGTGTCTGACATAAAGAGTGGTGTGTGTATCCAAAAGGCAAAAGATGGACAGACACACGAGCATCCAGCACTGGTTCCATTAGCATTGCCTCCAGCCTTTCTCCTGCAGAGCACCAAGCTCTTGATGTCCTTTTTGCCAATCCGTGCCACAAAGGAAGAAGATGCTGTCCTGAGGTCTAATGTGAGAGACTTGTTTGCCCCCCTGAGCCAAGTTCTTTAGCCCCTTCTTTTAACAAAAGGATGACCTGGTCCTCTAGAAAATTAAAAGAACAGGCTCCATGCAACACACAGTTTCCAGAATGGTTGTCATTGACAACCGAATTGAAGATGAGCAAGACCATCTCTGTTTTTATTTATTGCCTTTGATTCCTCCTTTTGCACACACATAAGGGACAGGCAGGAGTTTTCTTCTTCACGTTGTCTTGTTCATATCAGTGAGTAGTTTCCGTGTCACCTTGCACATTTTGCAGGCCAAAGGACTAGAAACACTCTGAGAATCAGATAGCCCTAAAGAAACCCAGCCAGGCCCTACACCAGTGCCAAACTGTGCCATAACGGCCCCAGAATGCTGTGCCTGGGGTTAAGCAGGCTTTCTGCAATAGATGGATATGAAGCCTAAAAAGCCCAGCTTCACATCAGGGAAGAGGAACCCCATCCCAACAAGGTGAAGACACCTAAAACACACAGGATCCCCAGCTATGGATGGGAAAATAAAGCGGCAGAGAGGATGGGACTCGACTTGTGCAAATATACCTAGGGAGGGCTGGTGGTGGAAAGGAGGGGGTGGCACTTTGTGGTCAGTCATAAAAGGAAGACACAGATCAGGTGGCCTCGTGTTGACTCCAGACAGACGTCAGAACCTGCTGTATTCAGGGCTGGGCAAACACAGCCAGGGGGCCCTGCTGGTGTAAATCAGCCTTGCGTCGATGCGAGTCAACACAGCCACGCCAGGTGACGTCAGAAGACTCTCTCCCAACGTGAGAAGAAGCAGAGCAAGAGGGTCCTTTGAACATTCTGTGCTGCATAAAAGCTGGGCTGTGGCAAGGCTGGGAACAGCTGCAAGGGAAATCCTGGAGCAGCTTCAGGAAGGATACAGGAGTTTTGGGATTTTGACACCGTTCCCAGCACACTGGGTGCCAAAGGTATCTTAAATTCACCCACAATGTCCCTATGAGCAATTCCAAGAGGGATCTCCAGAGACCTTGCTGCTGATTTAACATATCATGTTGAAAGCAGTGACTGGTGTACGATGAGAAGTTGATGAGCACAGCTCCCTTTCCTCTCCAGCTAGAATACTTCCCAGAACACCATGGTCTATTTGCAGGAATATCTTCTGGAGCCTTGAAACAAGTCCAGCTTCACGAGCATCAGCTCAAAAACTTGGCCCAGAAAACATTGCCAAGCAAAGGCTAAAGCTCACCAAGTCAGACACGGCCTTCTCTTTTTGTGTTCAAAACACAACTTGGGACTGCGATGGTGTGGGCAGAGAGGACAGCAGTGGGACAGGACCAGACCTGAATTAAACAACTGACAAACCTGTCTCTGGAAGAAGGGAAACTCCTGATCTAGTGGTGATCAGGATCTACAGGTGATCAATAACCACTGCTGTACCATCAGTGGTAACCTGCTCATCTGGCCTCTGAAGCAGTCCATAGGGAAGAATGACAACCCTGGTGATGGATTAGGTATTCATGGGCTGGCAGCATCCAGGAAGCAGCTCAGCCTTTATACAGCTTGATTATGTTAATTAACAGTGATGGCTTGACAAAGTTAGTTAACCCACCACAGACTTGTCTGGTCTCAGCTCCTGAGGGAAGTAGATCCTCCCACAAAGCCTGGAAAGATGGCACCAACATGTCCTGAAAGATCTGCCTCAAGTCTCACCTCTTACCCATCTCGTAAGGACAGGCCAGCCCTAAACATCTGGGTATTTGCAGGAACAGATGGCCAGCTGCTCGATCTGCACACATGGCCCAAACTGGTGTTCCCACCGCCAGCAACAGCAGCCAGGATATGCTAAAGATTCCAGGCAGAGAACACAGAGCCAGCACAGCACAGAGGCCTGCTGCTCCAAGAGGTCTGAGGCAAGAAAAGGCAGAGAGGGAAGGTAGAGGGAAACAGGAATGAGAGGAGCTGCCGAGTTAAACCGAGAGGCATACACTGAAAGTTTGTTAAGTATCTTACTTCCAAGTGAAAATCCCTCCTGCTTCTCACATTAATCAGGGCACTTAAAACTAGTCCTAACCAGCTGCTCTCACTTCCTTTGTCCAGCTCTTCTTAAACGCACAAGCAGCCCACTAGAAACAGAGCAAATATGTGCCAAGATTTGCAGACAAAAACAGAGACCTTTGGAAAACACTCCGTAGAAGTGAGCACCCCTCTCCCAGCACAGAGGCAGCTGTGCTTTACAGTAGGACAGTTTCCAATGTTTTCTTTCTCTGTGCAGACGAGGGATTTCCTGTCCTCCATGGCAACCACTTTGCATTTACTGAAGGAGGCTGTGCCAATAATCTCCAGAGCAGAATGAAAAATTTTAAAGTGGCACTGCCTGTTAGCTCCTGGCTCTAACTCGCTGATGTTTTCCATACCTATGGTCCCAATGCACTCTGCCACCCTCCTTTAAAAGGTTTGCCAGTGGGGGTAAATCTCCAGTGCTGCACTGCCCATGCAGAGGGAGTTTCTCAAGCACTGATGATGCAAGTTTTCTGAAGAAGTCACCAACCACCAGCACCTCCCAGTAAGAGCTGTCTGTGCACCTTCCAAAGGACAAGGTTTTCGCTTTTTCCAACAAGGCACAGCTCCCAGTTCAAAGACAGTCCCTGTCATGAAGACAGCCCTGGACTTTGATGGCCCAGGTCTCCCTGTTACAGGTTTAGACATAATCTTGCCACTCCTTCCTGGAAGGGAAGCACTCACTGGACCACTGCTGGTCCAGCAGTTCAAAACCACAGCTGAGCCAAACTAAGCCTCTCCAGCAAGGTGTCCTTCTCCATCCCCTCTGAGCTGCCGTTGCATAGGTCTGTGTGCTTCTCAGCTCCAAGGACACAGATTCAGTGCACTGACTTGGCAAAAAGCCTTTGTTTTGTTTTGGCCCATCTCATGCCATTTTAGTGAGTTACATCAGCTTGGCCTGAGGCCACACGAACATCAGGACCAGCCCAAGGGATGCAAGAAAAACAAAATATGAGGGGAAGTGAAGCCATCCCCTTTCAGTGGCAGTGAGCTCATGATGAAAGTACATCCATTGCTGTCTCAAACTTTACGGTACTAGAACATTTCTCATTAACCTCTTACGCTTAAAGAGGTTTTGTTTAGCAAGGCCTTCAAGGAGGAGAAGTTCAAAAAAGAGCTAGAAGCTCTTGACTAAATTATATTAAACCTGAGGTACATTTTTGGGCTCAGCCACAGGTGCAATCTAAACCTGTGCTGTTTTAGAGTTGGGCATTCTTCTTTCTACTTTTTTTTTTTAATGACTTAGCAAGGGAGCAGAACAAACTTGATCCTAACTAAACCAGAAATAATAAAGCAGGACATTGTTTTCAAAGCAGGCAGTAGACTAGCATTAAACAGGAACTTTAAAGTTCTTTTTTACTCCTGTTTTATATCAGCGAGTCAGGGGCACGGAACAGGAAAGTTTCTGAGTAACAGCAAAGCAACATAAAACACAAGGAACAAAAAGGGAATGAGAATCCCTTAACTGATAGGGAAGACTTCTGCAGTCTTACCTAAAAGAGGTTAAGGTGCTGCAAGCAGTAAGTGCACACAATCCACTGTTCTCTAGCTTTGAGTGCTGACAAGAAGCCAAAGCACCAGCACAGGAGCTCTCACAATGCATTTCTACCTGCCCAGCAGCCTCTCTTGCAGAAAGCAACCTTGCAATTCTACTGCCAAGGGAAACAGACCCACAGAAGAGAGCACTAAAAGTCACTTAAACTGACTGAAATGTTCCACTGCACTGGAGCAAAGGCAGAACAGTGACATTGGCAGTTGCCACATCTGCACAGAAGGGCAGCAAACTTCAGCCAAGGAACAGCCAAACTCAAAACCACCAGCACTCATTTAAGCACTTCCAAGAGCAGCTGATCAAGACAGCAGGAGCCCTGGAGTGGAATTTCAGATGCAAGTTAAATTCCTGGCTCTGACAAAAACTCCCCATGGAACCACAGGCAAGTCACCTTTTCTGTACACTACCTGAATTTGCTGTCCTGTAGAACAGGCACCGTTCCTGCTGGTCTGTTTGAGTTACAAAGCACTCCTAGCAGGGACTATTTTTAGCATGCAAGCATGAAAACCCAGCTGAGCTGGACTCTGATCTCATCTGGGCCTTCTCATTGGCTTTGTAATATTAAAAGTAAACAAAAAGCAAGGCTGAGCCCACACCAGAGCTCACCCACCGGGCAGCATTTTGATAGCAGATGAAATACAATTTTTGGTAAACAGTGAGCTGCAGGTCCAAAGCTGGAGCCAGGCAACAATCCGAGGGATTAATTGGATCACCAGTGCCTGCACTCGTTCACTGCTGAGCAGCGATCTGCCAATGGGCCGACTTCAAATCCATTTCAGATATTCCACTGTCACCAAGCAATGACGCAGGTGTTTAGGAGGACAAACTGAAATCACTCTTAACTGTGCTTTCAACCATAGCAGCAAGTGCTGGGAGAGCAGGGAAGAATTGAAAACTCCTTCTAAGAACAGGAACTCTGCAGAGCTCTCTGCTTCACAGCACAAACATGCAGCTTCTCCCAATCTGTTGAAAGAGAGAGCAAGCCAGAAACCTAATACCTGCTGAGAAAACCTCCCAAAGTCCATGTTTTGAGAAATTCACATTTGCTACCAGAAGTGTAGCACAAGGCAGGGCCTCAGATCAGAGCTCCCCTACAGAGCATGCAATCCAGAAGAAACAGGATGGGATGGAAAAAAGCAGAATAAATTTGGAGCACATTAAAAGCAAAACCAAATAGAGAACACCGCCCCCTCCAAACAGTTATATGAATCCCTAATTAAAACATCAGTAATCATCCCAAGATAATTTGGATGGCAGATGAATTTCTGCTCCCAGTCAGGCCAGGGTGGTAGCAGAGTGTCTGGCTTGTAAAGCCAGTCATAGGTGCAGAATCACTGTGGGAAGCACAGAGCCAGCACCAACCAGCATAAAGAGTCCATGCCCACAGCTCTTCCAGGCTTTATATATCCCAAAGGCACGCAAGATGTTCTCAGCATCAGTGATGTGTCTTCTTAGAATCATGACTGCTTGCATACGTCAGGGCAAACCAGTTCCTTCCTGAAGTACATTTGGTCCTTAATCATTCCCTTTCTATGGCTACAAATCCATTTTACCGCACCACCTGGAATCACAGCCTTGTACAAGAGGACACGTTTTTGAGCCTCTGTTATGGGATGAGGTTGGTTCCCACCTGCAGTTTTTCTACAGCTGGATGTTTAACAAACCACAGTAAACTTGACCAAACTGTAGATTTTCCTCTGCCCTCATTCAAATAGGGGAGAAGAACTGACATCTGTAGTGTGTGGCTTTTCACAGCAGCTACCATCACAGTGATAAGGCCTGTGCCTGTTCTCAAAAGCCAATTTTTAACTCATAAACTAGAGGCACAAGCTTGTAAAGTTAAAGTTAACCTGCTTTACAGATGGGATCAGTAAATGTACATTAGTCAATCCATGCTTGGGACATCCAAGAAACTCTGCTCTCATCCACCCCAACCAGCCTTTTAAATTAAGTCTCAGCAATATTTGTAAAAAAACTTATTTTCATATTGATGATAACCTGCCTTATCACACTGATTTGCCCAACCTGATTTCCATTCTGCTCTGGCTTTATTCAAGGCCCTGCTATAAGAAAAGTCAGATCCAGTGATATTACATGCATTAAAGGAATATTTCTGTCATTCCTTATGAGCAGGCTGCCTACACACACAGCTAATTTCTCTTATGTATCAGCATCTGTCCAGATACCAGGTAAGAAACTGGGGGATGCAGCAGCGTTTCCAGGACTTCATCTTAACTCAGCCTGAAGGGAAACGTGGGAGCAGGTAACCGGTGGCTGTTGCAGCCTGCCACCCACTGGCCTCCAGACGCGTGAGCTGTGCTGTGGCTTGTTTTCCAAGCCACCACGTTGAAGCTGACTGCAATGCACTCTGCTGGCAGCAGTTGACACACAGCAGCTTCCTCCAGAGCAGCAGAGGCATTGGCAGAGACTGCTTTACAGCTTTCTTGCAGTTATTGTAAATTAACTGTAACTAAATAACTGCAATATCAGTATAAAGCCATAATTACAGCCACTCGAAGTGTTTGACATACTTTTAATCTGTTCACATTAGTACCTTGGATTAAGGTATGTCAAGAATTTAGAGTACTAACCACACAAGAAAAAGCATCTCATGGTAAAGCTCTGAAAGGATATTTGAAACAGAAAAAGGGTCTCTCGCTTACCTTCAAACACACTGCTGCTGGCAGGGCATGAAACCCACCATAGTCTGGGCCACTTCTGGAGTAGGGACATAAAGTTTTGCTTGCCATGGCAAAAACAACTGCACCCTTTCTCTGGAGAAAATAAGAAGAGCCTTTGAACCAGGTGGAACTAGTTTAGGATAAACAGGGTGCTTTTTCAGGAAAAGCCAAATCTTTGCCAGTCCAGTTTGGGACCATTAATGGCCCCAGGACAAGCAGCAAGGAGCTTACCTGACACCTGTCATAGGAATCGTCACTGTCACCTATCAGCTACATAGAGGCCACACATGCACAAACAACGTGCTTATGGCAAACAACCACAAGTTGAAACTATTCCTGCCAAACAAAGGAAAAAGGAGTTCAGACACTTTTCAGCTACTCTGCTGCAGGATGGGGTGGCTGGCAAAAGCTAGTTTTCATGAGGTATCAAGAAGGAAAAGCAGTGGGTCACAGGAAAGTAAACCCTTAAAAACTGCCACTGAGCTGCCCATTCTCAGAGCTTCTTTGGCTGAAGCTGCTTCAGGCAGTCTGCCCAGAGCACAGCCACAGAGCCTACTTCGAGCATGATTAGAAGTTTAGTCACATGAAATGAAGCAAGGCTGAGACACTCATCTCACCCAAAAAGCTGCCTTCAGGAGGATCTGACTCACTGACCTCTATCTATAGGTGCCAACTGACAGTAAACTGTCCAGCCATGCCCTGGGGTTTATGGGCTGAGCCACCTCAGCTACGGCAGTGTGAGCCCAGCTGGTCATGCAAAGTTTCAGGAGGTTTATATCTCACAGAAGACTGTCCAGGCCTATGCTTCCAGAAGCCCTGAAGATTTAAACAGCCTCTTGTTGCTAGCAGGAGGTGTAAGGATTACTTTACAATGCTGTATGTGCAGCACATTAGAAGTAAAAGTTGCAGACAGCCACTCAAATAGCAATGTGACTTGAAATCCACACATTTCATTTCATCACCCCTGCCAAGAACAATCCTCTTGAGTCAAATATTTCTCTCTAGTGCTCTGAAGAGCTCCAGGTGATGAGTAATTTGTGATAGCTCTGTGTCTGAAGCCTCTTTGTCACTTTACATCCCACACAAATTCTTGCCATACAACAGCTCGTTGTGTCAGACATCTTTATTTGCTGTGTTGCCCAAGTGTACAAATAGTGAATGTAGTTATAGAAATTCAAAATATATCGTAGTAGAAATCTGTCTGGGAAGTGGAATGCTGCAATATTCACTTTATAAAATTATTACCCTTTGCAAGTTTTAAATATATCAGGGCCATGAAGAGACAGATTATGATCCTGCAAAAAAGGAGTTCTCAGTAAACTTTTTCTGCTAGATGAAGTCAGTCAACAGCAAATTAATTTCTTACATTTGACTCATTTTGAGTTATCAGCCAACAGGATGTTAGCTACATCCAGACAATTCATACACAAGTCAGCTCCCATTTATACCAATAAAGTCAATCTATCAACATATTTAAGTATTAGTGAAACAATCTCAGTGACAATATTTATTTTAAGCTAATGAAGTCAAGCCAATAAGTTGCCCCTGGCCATTGAGTGCAATTGATGCTTTTGTCACATTTTCAGAGTAAGACTCCTCAGTTCTTGAACAAGTCAATACAGCTCTGCAGGAGAGACACATTGTTCTGCAAAGGAAGAGAATTAGTTTCAGATGGGGGTGACTGATAATTCAAATCCTGCCTTTCACAATGAAGTAGCTTCCCAAACAGGGGGTCCATCACAGGATTTTGTAGCCTGTGCCAATGCTAAAGATCTCCTACTGCAAAGACAAGCATTCAAGCAGTAAAGAACCAAAACCAGATCATACAGTCTGCAATCTGCCTCTTCCTGCAGGCCTGCAACCATGACTCAGTTTGTGGTAAGGAGAGGGGCAAGAGACAACAGGAAGCTTTTAAAGAGGGCCAAACTGAGCAGTGTTTGTCAATGCTGAACATTCCAGTTCAGCACTGAAGCAGCTGGCTGTGGTAAAAGTCCAGTACTCTCAGGAAGTGGGACATTAGACTTTCTTTCTTCAAAAGAAGCTGAGGATGTACAGTTACTGCTTTGCTCTCTACATTAAGTTAACAGACCCTTCAAGCCTGCCTAGCAAAGCTTGGCAGAGGCTGCTACGAAGCCAGCATCCCCTCCACTGACAAGCCAAGTGACAAGTATTGACAGCCTGATCCCAAGCTGCAGGATGTGCTCTTGTCACAGCACTCCAGAGCACTGGAAAGCAGCAGCTGCTTTTAGACACAGCAGGGGTCAAACCCCACAGATGAGGCTGCCTGATGAGAAGTCAGGTGACCCAGCAAATCTTCCCAGTTATACAATACTCATATCAACCCATGCCTGTAAAATTCCAAAGAACACACCTTTGCATGTTTTATTTCCAGTTCTGCCATTTCAATTAAGTTTTTGCGGAATGCTGCTATTCTCTTCTGTTTGAAGCTCATCAGTTCTGTAGAGAAGGAAAAAACAAAGATAAGAGATATACAAAGTGTGACAGGTTTCAGTAATGCCCCATATGTTTCAGGAGTTCTGTTGTGCAGGTCAAATTACAGTATTTGATCAATAAACAGTTCAAGAGTTAGTCTTGCTGTTTCTAGACCGAGATGCAGTCATCACATGATACACAGACAGCCTAAGACAGAAAAGCTTTGTAGGAAGACAGCTGGAATAAAACAGAAATAAGCCACACAGGCTCTGTGAGCACCCAGAACATTTAAAAGCCAGATACATTAAAGGAGTAGCATGTATACCATGAAAGCATGTTTTCTCTGCTTTATATTGTTCAAATATATATACACACACACACATATACATGTGTATACTTATATTTACTCTTCTAGTAAGAACCAGTGTTTGAAACGCTGTATAAGGCACTCAGCTGTACAGGGACAGAGCAAAAGCCTGTTTGCACAGCTCTGAGTGAGATAATTAGTTACCTTCTGCTCCCTAAGTAGTTACATTCACATACAGTTATGGAGGCTGAGTTCAGTGCAGAAAGCAAGTACTAGGGGCTTATAAATACAGTTGGTGTAGTACTGACACTGCTCTGCTACAGAGAATTGTTTTTAAAAACATTTAGCTGCATTATTTTTACAGGCATCTATACCGTCCTTGGGATGTCCAGACTATTTGTTCAGGAGCCTTCAGCAGCTGAAGGTCAGATGGAGACCTCAGCTGTATTAAGCTCTCCTTTAAGCATAAGTACAGCAAAGCCTGTTTTACCTTGTTTTGCAGATTCTGAAATCTTTTCAAACTTCTGACAGCAATCCTGTTGATGTGCCTCAGCCAGCCTGACGTCCTTGCTCTTTAGTCTGGCTTTGTCTAGAGCTTTGTTCGAGTTCTCATAGTCAACAAGAGCCCTGGTTCGTCTGTACAGAAGATCCTGAATAGACAGAAATAGCACACCAGAGCCTTAGCAGGACTACTTCCCAAACTGAGGTTACAATTACCTTAGCAGCAGGAGGTTTCACTTCTTTCAGCACCAGATTCTGCTTTTTCCAACAAGCTATTAGAGCCTGCTCTTGGCAGCCTTTCACAGTGCAACACTACATTTTCAGGACAGCCACTTATGCCTTAGTGAAGGAAGTCTAAGAGCTGCTATAGGCATCATTTCTTCCCTTGAAGTAGTTTATCCCTGCTGTAGTTTATCTTAGTGGATCTCTCCACTAAGAGGGATTAGCACTTTCTGAATTCCCTCAGTCTACTTCCAGCAGACATTTAATTCATTGGAGATCTGACAGTTTGACTGAAGCACTGCACTAACCTACACAGGAGAAGTAGCACAGGTCTCTGAGCCAATCCCTTTTTAATCTGGCAGCAGTACAGTTGTGATGTCTAAATAACAGTACATCACACTGAGGGAGGCTGTAGTGGATGTTGTGGGGTACCTGTCATTACAGGTAAGACTCTAGATGAAGAGGCCCAGTAGGTTATACCTAGATACCTTTTTTTCAGCATAGTCATCCCCTATCAAATCAAGTTTTGATTAGAAAAGAGTTGCCAGCAAGGCTTTTGCAGTCACATCAATCTACCAAAGCCCTCTTGGAAGTCCAGACTCCAATAGCCCTCATAAGTTACCACATATTTGTGCTAAGGTACTCTAAAAATCCTGAAGTCAATCCCAACTAGTAATTAGCCATCATTGATTTTACTGGCAAGTCCATGAGTACTCAGGCAGGGGACAGGAAAGAAATTGCTGCACACTTAAATTCAGTTTGCTCTAACTTACAGAAATTTAAAGAGTTCTTCCACTTTACATGCCAAAGAAAAATTGGTCCAAGGTCTTCTGTAAGTGGCTATGCTCCAGCTAGCTAATATACAGCTTCTATATTCTGCTGTGGTTTAAGAGTGTCAGGTTTCTTAGGCAAAACAAGAGTCCACTTTCCTGTCTTCTTAAAGCACAAAGAATACCATGAGTGAGTCACGTTGCCCATAACAAAACTAAGCAAAAAAGAAAACTGTTCTCACCTTAGCAGCTTCTATATTGAGCATGTAGTATCTCAACAGTTCAGAGAGCTTTAAGTCTTCATCAGATGAAACTCTACTCTCTACCTTCTGCAAAAGGAAAAGAAAAAAAGTCAGATAGTTGGTGTGTAACAGAGAACAGCAACACCAAGAGTCAGATTCTTTTTCCCCCCACCTGACCCTGGCAAAGCTTCTCTTACCCTGAGTTTCTCAAAGAGCTCTGCAACTTTCAACAAGTACCTAGTGAGAGGAAAAAAAATGCAT
Source organism: Oriolus oriolus (assembly GCA_013400235.1). NCBI lineage: Eukaryota > Metazoa > Chordata > Aves > Passeriformes > Corvidae > Oriolus > Oriolus oriolus. Next base: position 98,775 of record VXBT01001289.1, read on the forward strand.
AAGTAAGTTTTAGATACTTCTCAGTCTGATAAATGCCAGGATCAACTGGCAGGAGACCAGAAACCTGAAGGCTGGAGTTTACTCCTGTATACAGATCCAAACAAGGGCTCGAAAAAAACTCATTTAGGCAAAGACCTGGACAAAAGGTTCAATGTGCTGGATTCCAGCCTACTAGAGAAGTACAGCTGAGCAGCTCAACACCATTTAATGTAACAATGCTGATCCTCAGAGCATAAAGGTCTTGTGGAGAATTTCCCTGCTGCTATCCAAGAGGGAAGAGCTGACTTGTTTATTCAGCTACACACTCTGTTTTAACAAGGTCTTGGTAAATTGGTAGCAAAGTCAAAAGGTGGAAGAAGTCACCTCAGAAAAGGCAAATGGGTTTTCCCAGCTTAAAAATCCCCTACTATTCTGGAAGTGCAAAGGTCCAGAAGATAGTACAGAGCTAGTGTAAGCTGACCTAGTGCAGTTACATTTAACAGCACAGTAGAACACACGTGCATAAATCCTTTCTTCAAGGGTCTTTAGCAGTTTGTGACCTGAAGAGAATCAAGGAGATTTCTGTTTAGGAGTTTTGATGACCAGCACAAGTAACCTCTAGGCCACAACTGGCAAGAGATCAACTAGTTCAGAATTAGGTGCAATTGATAACATTAGGTTTGCCACAGCAGGAGTGCCAGAGGAAGGAAAACTGTAATGCCACTTGCTCGCAATTCAAGAAACTCAAACCACCTATGACTCAACCCTCTGGATTTTACAGAAGTTTGGTATTGCCAGACTCAGGATATGTTTATGAACAGTTCGAATTGCTTACTTTTTGATAACTGTAGGCTCTTCTAATGCCAGGCTGTTCAAACAAGCTGAAGTATAAATATAGTCATCTGCAACATCTGCAAGAACAAGACAAGGTTTTCAGGCTGAAATCAGCAAAACTGCATGATCTTTCGAAAGGGCTTTGAAAAGATTCACTTTTATGAGATCTTGTCATCTTATCTGCTTTTGCACATGCATCCTTGATTCTGTTGTAGTAGTTCACAAGAAAAGTCTTCTCTTGCTCAAAAAAATCTTCTACTTCCTGAAAAAGAATATGACCTGTTAAGTCAGTGACTGCAGAATACAAGCTTTTCCCTATTTTGGGAAGGGCCAAAGAAACAACCATAGCCTGGGCCTGAGCATGAGGCCCATCGATCCCTATTGAAAAACAGTTCAAGACAAGATGTGAGCCAAGGGTTTGACAAACCAAGCCACTTGGCAAGTTTCTTCCTCACTATGCAGTGAAGATGAAGTTGACACTCAAATACTGATGCAGGTTGTCTGAAGCAGCCAGTAAGTTGGGATGGGACAGACCTCAGGACTCCCAGCTGCTGGAATTTTATTTCCTAGGCCTGCTGCAACACTCTAGCTAAGGACTAAGCAGTTTACAAGCTTGTTTCTCATCCACACCAAACATGATACATATTGTAATGTTTCATAACACTGTGGATAGGATAACAAGCTTATTGGGAAGTGCTGCTGTGGCAACATGACACAAAAGCTGGAGCAAGACCAGTTACAGGAGTCTTGGGTATTCAATCTTGTCTAGTATAAGCAGAAACCCATAAATCATGTCTGTTCAGAGCTCCAAAGTAGGCAAAATCCACAAGCACATTTCCTGAAGGTGTAATTCCTTCCTCTCCACCAGTATTAGGTATTAAGGCAACTCTTCTGCATCCAGAAACTTTGCTTATACACTGTTAAATTATAAATTCAACAGCCTAAAGCTCCAATGTCTTATTTCTATAGATGTCAAAATTAATACAGGCTCCTCCCCTCAAGCTGGGAGAGCAGTAACAAGGCAGGTTAATGTCAGTACTGAGCCTCATGCACAGCAAGCCTGAAGCAGACAGGAGTAACTTCCCTGGAGCAGGAAGCAAAAAACAATCAAGATTAGGGTAAGAGACAAAGCAAGAACCTTACCTTGACTCCAGAGAAGAGGACCTCATCAGCGCTCTTCACTACACTTTTTAAAAAGCCACCAAACATCTCTTTAGTGTTTTTCCTCCGAACACTCAGCTGCAAGAGAGAGGCCAAAGCAGCATTAAAGTTATACCCAGGGAGAAAAAAAACGTGACTGTTTTGGCACTTGCAGTGTAGTAATATCCTTTATACCTAGCATATGTCAGAGCAGGTTGATTTCCAAGCCCTCCACAATACCCCTCTAAAAATGTAACATGTAACAAATGGCTTGGCTACAAGTAGTTCAACTATTCTGTGCCAGGGATTTTTCCCATTCCCAGAAACAGCTTAGTTTCTCCTTGCATATCTTGGATCAGCATCTATCACTCATAATTAGGTGTGACAAAACAGATGCAGGACTGACTTTAATACACCTCCATTCCTCCATTTTAGGACCATGCAATACAGCACAGGTACACCTGAGCCATACATGTTCCCAAGATAAAGACATGCAAAGGTGGCTTCCTAACAAATTTGACAAGGATTTAGAAACACTGTGAGATTTATAACAGAGAAAGGTCTAAAGGTCAGGCTTTCATCCTTCGGTCACCTCACAGAAATGCTTGCAATATCTACTTGCTGATGCTGCACAGATTCACAGAACATTCTGAGTGTGCCCAGCAAAAACAACAGCACTCCTAACAGTTTGCCTCACTTGGAAAGGGAAACAAGGAAAAAAAAAATCTTACATCCTGGTCATACTCCAGGAAAACATGGAAATTGCGATCTTTGCTGAGCACAGGATGAGAAGCAATCCGCTGCAGGAAGATCTCATGTGATGAGACAGTCTTCTTGAAGACAGCGAGGTATTCACTGCAAGGAAACAACAGACTGAGATCATCCCTTGTACTGCCTTCTTCAATATACAAAGAATTGCTTTAAGTTTATCCCATGAAAATATTCAACTGCAGGCTTCTGAAATAGCCAGCTCATGCCAGCGAAGCTACTTTCCATCTCTTTAGCTAGGAAGTTTTCCAGCTCGAAAGCCGGAAAAGCTGGGCAACTCCCCAGCTGCAGGATTTTCAAGACACCCTTCAAAACAGTGACACTCAAGATCATTTATCACCAAATAAGTTGCTCTCCCAGGAGGCTTCTCTAAATGCAGCTTTTGGCAGTGGACTCATTTTACTTACGCTTCCAGCTCTTGCTTCATTTTGGCAAACTCTTCTTTTGTCATAGACACTTCTCCTTCCCCCAGCTTCTGCATCTTCTCTCTGGGACCATCAAAGTCAGGCTTGGAAGGTGCTGGAGGTATCTAGGCAAGGAATTGGTTAGTCATGGATATTAGCAAATAAAGTCTTCCAAGATCACTTCTAGCCTTCTCTGGAAGGAGGCTCTTTTGCCTGGTCATGGGAAAGTGTGGTAAAGAGTGCATGACCCAGGAATTCTAGAGGCACGTTGACGTCTAGGTCCCTGGTTTGTGTTAGCCCTGCCCCAGAAGGGAAACCAACCTGGAGAAACAGCTTCTGTAATCCACCCCACAGCCAGCCATCTCCTAAGGAACCATGATAGGAAGGAAAGACCATATTTAACAGATTATTTCAGTGTGCCACCTTCAGGCAAATATTAATACCACCATAGAGTCAAGGACTCTCAAAGCACCTTTTGCTGCTCTAAGCTATTTGGAAAGTTGACATAAATGCCATACCACTCAAGTTGTTCAGGAATTAAGGCAACAGGAAGCATAGGGAACACCCAAGTCACAAACCACCAGAACACTGGTAAAACATATTTCATGTCCTTATTAGTAGGCACTTTAGATTGCTACAGTTTTTCAGTTAGAATCGGATTCTTTAGGAAGTACTTACAATGAGTCCTGCATACTCTTCAGTTTCAGTGAGCGTATCATGTAACCACACAAAGTCTTCGTGCTGCCTTGTAACTGAAAACTCAGGGCTTTGAAAAGCTGGCAGTGTAGTCTGGAAGAGAATATATAGAAGCCCTACTGTTTTGTAAATCAGTGCTTTTAGAAACAGTTCTGTCCATTTCCAAAGGAAGCTATTTTGCTTAGTAAGAGCCTTGCCCACTCCCTTTTAGCTGAGCTGGCACTTATTCAACAGTACCACTAAGGAGACTGTTAGAAAAAAAAGTACTGTTGTAGAACAGCATTAATGCAGTTTGTTTTGTGACATTTCACAGTAGCTCATTTCCTACCCCCCCAGACTTCTGGTGTCTAGCTAGGATTCCTTAGCAAAGCCAACCCAACCATCAGCTACTCGTCTCTGTTTAGAGTTCAAGTCCTTGGAACTCTGAAGTTTCTGCATATATATACAAATCCTCAGGCCACCTTTAAGTGGAAAATCTCCATCTAATTAGATTTTCTTCATTGCCAAGCCCATCTTTGCAGGTATGTGTACTGCAAATACATCTCTTACTTGCACAGCCTCTTTTTGACTGTGACCTTACCTTAGTGTGCACAGTGAACTTCACTCTGTCCTTTTCACTTAGGGCATCAGGGATATCAATTTGGAGAGAAGGATCAACATTCAGATCCACAGAGACAGACCTCAGCTGCAAGAGAATTCACAGAATAATTCTTGGTCAAGCATCAAGCAGGTTTAGTGAAGCTCATTGATCATCAGCCATGAACAAGAACCACACTACACTACACTCCTGCCTTCAGGTACATCCCAAATGACCAGAATTGCTTTCCCAGTGCTTCAAAGAGCCTTAAACTGAGCCAGCATCTTCCTTTGGGGGCTTATTACTTCATTCATTCCAAGAGCCTAGACCCAGAACATCACTTCAAGCCTACTTAAACTTTTAAAGAGCAGCGGAACAGCTTTCTCAGTTGAAGATCCTCCAGCTTATACAGGAAGACTGTCTTCTGAGAGGCCCTCCCTTGAGTGCTGCAGCCTAACAAATCATTGCTCTTTGCTGCACAAGGGAGAAACCACCAGAGATCAAGGTCACAGCACAGGAAGTTTGCTGAAGAGCAACTGTATGAGCCAGGAGGAATGCTGAGGTTATCCTTCTGAGATAATTCTGAAGGCCTTCTCAGAAAAACAGGCTACAGAACTGCACCAGCACTGCTACCTCACCACTCTGCAGCACAGACCACACCAGCCAGGAGCCTGCTCCTACTGCTGCTGTGTACACTGAGTTTCAGCACCCAAGCCCACAAGCAAATGGTGCCAGGATCTGAGCAATCCTATCATATCACAGATGGCTAAATGCTGCCTCAAGCCTCTGTAAAGCTGCCTAAGAACTGTTGATAGGCTGCCTGTTATAAGGTGAAGCTTTGCTTCCGAAAGGCTCTGAAAGCTCCCTCTCCCTAGGCTGGCCATCTGCAGCCCACATCTGGTATGTGACAAGTCTCTCTGGCTGCCTGCAAAGGACACAGCTGCCAGGACAGGGAGCATTTGCCCCTGCCACTGCTCTCCCCTATGGTCAGACATAAGTGCATAAGTGAGGGATACCCCAGCCACTGCACCCTCCAGCCATGCTAAAAACACTTCTGTCTGCTGCGTCCTCACTGTTAGCTAGAATTAAAAGGAGACAAGTACTAGATAAAACTTTTTAAGACTTATGACTGTGGAATGACCTCGCATGCAGCACATTAAGCTTCCCAGAAGATGGGAAGGACAGAAGACTTTTAGCCCATCCTGGGCATTGCCTTGGCAGCAAGCACACTTACAGAGCATGCCCTGTTCCTAGCAGTCCCAGGCACGGTTCACATCCAAAAGGACATCGGGGGACTCCAAACTCTACAGGGATTCCAGCAGTAAGCACTTCCCTCCAGTCACCACTTAGGACAGACTATTATGCTCCCATACAGGCAGGCAATTCTGGTCCTTGCTAGGCAGGCACAGGCCAAACAGAGGTGCACGGGTTCAGAGGTCAGTGACACGGGTTTGGGCAGAAGCTGCCCCACTCATGCACTGCAGGAAGGACAGGTAGAAGGCCACCAGTCAGCCACCAGCTTCACTGAGAGCACAGCTCACTGTCTGTTGCCAAATGAAAGGCAAGTTGGTTGGTGTTTCCCATTTCCCAGCCAAATAACACCACCAGCCAAAGCAGCAAGATGCAGACCCCAGTGTTTTACATCCTGCTTACTTCTATTTGCTGTCCAAACAGGATCAGCAGTGCTAACAATATGAACTGCTGAGTCTGGAAAGTATGATAAGCCAAAGGAAACGGTTTCCTCTCAGCTAAACTAAGGAAAGGATTGCACAAATCAGACAGTCCTGAATTTGGGAGCTTTCTTACTAAGTTTTGTGGAGAAAGTAACCTATGATTAGATGCTGTCTGCACACCCCTCCATGCCTAGTAGATGCCTACATAAGAGACAGACAAGCATGGACACAAGGCGGTCCTGCTTGGTCAGATTAAAGAAGTTAACATGTCACAAGCATGTGTCTCCTGGCACCCTACACAAACTGCAAGTAGGACCTGGAGCTATATGCAACCAAGGACTGTAAGACCCCTGGTCTGCTCTAGTCCTGTGAAGGTCACTGTGGGCTCCTAACTCCAGGCCAGAGACCTTTAGGATTACACAATCATGGCTCAGACTACAAAGGGAACATTCACGCTGTCTGACTTCAGGAGGAGGGAGTGCTTTGTTGCCCGACAAAAAGTGCTGGAGTAGCATTTGTCCCCTGAATGGGAAGCAGGAAGCTCCACTCCTGTCAGCACAGCTCTATAAAACACAAACTCAGTGAGCACCCACGGCAGATGTCCCACACCACCCCCTGACCAACACAAGCACCCGCTCTGCAGCACCAGCGGCTCCGCACGCAGGACCTTTTGTGCCACCATCCCTGCAACACCCATCCCACGAGCAGGAATGGGGACCAGCGTGCTTATGGTCACGTGAAGGCTGCGCAGAGCAAAGGAATTAAACTTCCATCTCCAGACCCCAGGCTTGTTCTTTTACCACAGCAGGCATCTGACCCAAGGCTTTCCCAGGTCACCACTCCACCTGAACTCCCTGGCAGCTCCTTCATATCCAGAGGCATTTCTCTGCGAGGACATCACTGCTTCCTCCCTGGACTCCAGGGAGCAGGGCAAGAGAACTGAAGTTTCCCCATCCAGTTACCAGAAACCAGTCTGTCACTTCACACCCTCAAGGGATATAATCCAAGCTCAGCAGCCGGGAAGGGATTATTCCTTACTTGCAGCAGATGCCCACATAGGTACAGAGGACACACAGAGGGGAAACAGCTGGGCTGGGCTGCCAACTGAAACACTCAGCCAGAGCCAGCACAGTACTCTCACTTTCAACTCTCATTTCTCTTTCCCAGAAGCAGCTTCTGGTTAGCAATGACTACAGAAACTGTTACAGCTTCTCTGACACCTCCCACTTCTAGACTCAGGACTCGTCAGTGACTTTTTTTCAGGATTCCTCAGGTTTCTTGAGGATTCAAGCAAACCTACTCCCTGTTCAGTACAGATACTGCCCACCTGTCCAAATTGGAAATCAGTACAAGACAAAGCAGAGCCCTTCACAATAGCATAGATATCATATTGGTTACCATTTCTAGGTTTCAGGACCAGAAGACTAAAAATAGATATTATGGTACTAATTAGGACACCATGATAAACACCTGATCTAGAAGCCCAGGAAGCAGCAGAGATCATTACTGTACCAACTCCAGGTAGAATTTTAGAATTTCGCTTTTTTTACATTTGTTAGAGATGCTAGGGGGGAAAACAAAAGTTGGATCACTCAAGTACAAGGTAGTGACGACCATCAGCTACCCAGACTTCTGCCTGACAGACATCACATTTCTGACCAGGCCTCAGCCAAATGCAAACACATCTTGACACTTGCAGGCACCCAGTGGGAGGAAATGCCCTCAACTACTGAAGTTTCTTAGTTCTGGTGAGAGGCCTGAGCTGCTGCTTTTACAGTTCCACCCTTTGCAGCTTTAACATCAGCTCTGGATGACTCGGTGTCACTTCTGCATTCTAACAAAAGAATCTGCCAGTGCAAGCAACTGTGTACAACTTCTGACTGCCAGTGAAATATGTATTTGTTCTCAGATTAATCCAGGGGTTTTCTACATAGCCAGGCTCTTGGAAGGAGCAAGGAGCCCTTCCACAAGGGCTCACATGTCAAGTGTTCTGCTTATTGTCAGCTACCTTATAAAATCCTTCTCCCCTTACTGATCATCTCCCTGCTGTCATTCAAACAACAGCCCACAAACAAGAATTCAGTAGTAATTACTTCTGCCACTACCTAGAATCCATTACTTTTTACAGAGCAGGCTTTCTAATTAAAGCTGTTTACGTGCTCTCCAGAGAGCACTAAAAGATCATGATGTTTCCTAGCAGTTTATACAGAGCCCTCAGTTCCAGAGGGCCTTGTTTCGGCCCCCAGGAGTTAACCAGCAGAGGATCTGGCCCGCAGATAGCAGCAGCATTAGCTGCTGGAACTACATTTTAGTCATATTCAGCACAAGCAGCTTAAGTTTCCTTTTAGCATCCTGGCTAAAAGGACATCTGAAAGTGCACTGCAGGCATGCAGCACCACAGAGCCAACAGAGTACATGGGAAGCTTGGATTTCGCAGCCTTTTTGGCAAGTTTGCTGTTACCGCTCTGACACCGAGCTGAACAGTCCTGAAGTGGTCTGGTTACACACAACCAGGAGAATTGAACCAGTGCTTACTTGTGCTATAGAAAATGCTTCCCCAAGTTGGTGACTTTGGACTGGAGAACTCCAGTGGTGCAAAAGTTTAATTATTTTGCTTAAAACACTGATAAAGAGGGAATAACAGCTCAGTGTAGTCACACTGAAATGGCATTTCTCAGCAAGTACAGTGCTTGCCAAAGAAACAGAAGGCCCAGAGCACCTGTTGCCTCTGGCTGTGCAATAAACTGGCCCTCTCCTGGCAGAGAGATCTCTGCATCACTCTCTGCAGAAACCAGCAGGTCACATGCCTCCTGACAGAGGGAAGGACACTATAAACATTCAAGGATGCCACATTCCAAGCAAAAACCTCACTGGCTCACCCTGTTCCACCAGCAGCACACAGGACACCTCCACCCAAGCCACAGCTTCTTCCTCAGCTCGAGGGGTCCAGCAGCAGCTTTGGCCATGCAGGCAAGCCCCCATGTGCCTGCAGAGCACAGCCTGAGGCTGAGCACTCCTAGCCCAGCTCAAATGGAAATTGTGCAACAGCAGCAAACCCCCCAGGCCACAGTCAGCATCCCCAAGAATGCTTTGCTGACCTACAGTGAGGCCAGAGCTGGTGGCAGGGAATCTCAGGAATACAGCAGCCTCACTGTGCTGGCTTCACCTTTCATTAGCCCAAACTGCTGGGCCAGCTTCGCGGAGGCTGCATGTCCTTGAGAGTGCATTATCCCTACCCAGGAGCTGTCACCTTGCTAGCAGCTCACCTCCCCACTTGATTTCAGGCCCAGCAGCATGCAGAAGCAGGATTTTTGCTAAGCACAGGCAAGATCCAGTATGGCCTCATTCCTTCCAGAATGTGCAGCAGAATTTGTCCATCGGAGAATCACCATTTGTGAGTGATAACAGCAAGTCCCAGGTCATGACACAACATTTTGTCTTCCACTGATTGCTTTGAGAAAGAGGGGCTACAATACATGCTCTCAGGATTTTGATCTAGAAAACTTTAACTGCAGACTGAAGCCTTGAAATACCATGAAGTCACTGGTATTAAAAAATACAAAGGTATTTACTCAAATAGCTTGGAAGTCCCACTACTCGCTTCAAATTCTGAAGTGCCTTTTCCTCCCTCATGACAGATTACACCTCACTTTCCACTGCACTTCCAGTCACCCTTATCCTACCCTCCCTTCCTCTTCCTACATATCCTGATCCTCTCCTGCTTTGCCACCTCAGGGTCAGTTTTTAGTTTATACTTAACAGTGGCTCCTATTTAAGTTAATGCCTAATGAAGTTTCCTTTACAGGCATGGGTTTTATCTACTGGTCACACACCAGTTCCATGTAGCTGTTTCTTTGCCTAAACAGGAACAGACAAGATAGGGGCATTTCTATCCTCCCCCGTGCTGCTGCAATCCCAAGACAGTCCTACAACCTAAAACAAGCTAATCTTCATCCACTAAGCATCAGAGTTTAAAGCTACTCCAGCCCCCACCACAAGAACATTTTCCCCTCCCCCCAATATTCCTGTCTGACTTAGGAAAGCACATAAACACTCAAAAGTTACCAATTGCTGCAAGAGAGTTGATATTTGACCTCCTCCTCACCTGCAGATCCTGCAGGCCTGTAAAGACTCACACTCACAGTATTCTCCAAGGGCAGACACTTTAATACAAAGAGTTTCACATGCAGCAGAAAAGACTTAAAGCACTGGCCAGCTCACAGCTCAAAGCAAGCTACTAGAAAATGCTTCTTCTACAAACTTCTGCCTGTCCTACTGACTCAGGATTGTTTCAAAACAAGATTCATATGGAAGAGAAGCAGAGAAAAGGAAATTATGCGGAAGAAGTTAATAAAGGCTGGTGTATTTCTTGCTTCAGCTAATATACATGCTCCAAAAAGCTGGAGAAAACACAGACTGAAGAGACTTTCAGCACACCTAACAGCTTAAACAAAGTCATCTTCCTGCCAGTGAAGCTTAGTCACAATGCAAAACCACATGCAGATGTGACAATGTGAAAGGCAAATAGGCAACTTACTGGCTCTTGCAGGGCTGCCTTGCCTTCTTTTCAAGGTGTGTTGAGGGTAGCTATTAAACCAGGGAGTTTAGGTAGGTTAACCCAGGCAGCTCGTCCAGTAGAAGAGATAATTCCAATCACTGTCTACACTACATGAACATTAATTCACAAAGTTCCTGTTTTAGCATTCAACTTGCATTTCCTCTGAGAAGTTGAGAGTCTTCACATTAGGAAACACCCTGCGCTGCTTTAAAGGGAAGACATGAAGCTCCTTGGCACTTACGGTTTTAACACTTCTCCGGAGAAAGGGAAACCAAGCGAGCTGCTGATGTGACAGCCAAGGGAAAGGGGCACCGCAGGTGAAGTGACGGCTGACAGCCTGATTAACCCAGAGCACACAGCCAGGAAGGCCGGTCACAGACACGCAGGGCAGCTGAGCCACGGAGGAAGAGCAAGTTTAACCCCGCGCAGCACTCCGCCGGCAGTGCCCAGGGACAGGTCCTGGCGAGCAGGTCCCGCTCCTGCATCACCTGCCAGGCCCAGTTCCCGCGGCTCCAGGGCCCCGGTTATCACCCTGCTCCTGCCTCGGCACAGGAGTGCAGCCCGCACTGGCTCACGGCAGCTGCACAGCCCTTCCCTCCTTCCTCCTCGTCCTTCCTACTCCGGCTTTAATCCTCCCTACCCCCTGATCTTTCCCTGGGCACCCCTCCCTTCAGGCGCTGCTCCCCACGCTCACCCCGGGCACCCTGACCCGCTGCCCTCAGGAGACCTCGGTGCGCCAAAGGCACGAGGACTACGGCGACTATTTTAAAAACAAACACTAAACGAAGCAAAAAATAAAAACCGGTCACTGTCCCAGCGCTGCCGGGGGCAGAGGGAGCAGGGAGCTCCCTCTCACGCCGCGGGGCCAGCTCGGCTGCGCTCTCACCGCCCGCCCCAGCCGGACCCGGGCCGCCGCCCTCACCTTGTCCTGCGCGTCCCCACGGAGCAGAGCCATATCTCCGGGCGCAGACAACCACCCTCCACCTTTCTCTTTCTCCTCCTCCCCGCCACCTCCTCCTCATATAGCCCGGGCGGAGCCGCCACCGCCACACCCCCCGAGGGGCACTCGCCATCTTTGGTGAGGGCAGGGCGCTGCTTGCCTTCATCCAAGATGGCACCACAACGCTTTATTTTTTTGTCTTGCATTTAGGGACTTGGGTTCTTTTCCTTAGAGCCTTTCAAAGAACACCCAGAGAGCGAGAGATAGACCGGGCGCGCCCCTCTAGACACCCTTCGAGGCTCTCCAGCCAAGGCGAAAGGGCTGGGGGCTTGTGGTGCGAAGGAACTACAAGTCCCATGAGGCAGCGCGCGGCTCATGCGCAATGAATGCGGAGCGGGCCATGGGCGGGGCGCGCTTGCGCGCTGGCGCCCGCGGCTGAGGCGGGAAGCGCGGCTGAGGTAACGCGGGGCTGCGGCTCGCGAGGGCCCCGGGGCCGGGCGGGCCTGAGGGCGAGGGAAGGCCAAGGGAGAGGGAAAGGGAAAGAGGAAAGGGGCTGGTGCTGGTGCTTACCTGGCCCCCTCTGCCCCCGGGTCCGTCAGCGAACGGGCCGCAATGGCCGGGCTGCCGTGGCTGGGCATGCCCGCCTCCAGCGGGGCTTCTTGTCCAGAGTGGTTTATCCCCCTGTGCACAAGGGCGGGCTATCCGGCACTGGGATTTTCAGGCACCTGGTGCCCATGCAGAAGGGTCTGACTGCTAGAAGGCCCTTGGTGGTCACTAGTGTTGGCCCAGCTCTTTCACAGATCTTAAAAAACGCTGACTTCGTGTTACAGCCCTATTCCGTACTAATTCCATTCCCAGTGCTGATCTGGGAATGAAGCTTGAACTGGGAGCTGAAGCTTGTTGAAGCTACCCTTTGGTTCAGGGTCGCTCTGTGGGCTTGTGCCTTAAACAGGGTTGCTAAATTGTCTCTTTGTGCTCTAAACATCCCAAAAGAGGGAGGTGTATTTGTAACCTGGAAAGGTTCAATAATGTAGTTTGCAAACTGCAGGGAACTCGAAATTATACCTTCATCAGTGGGTTTGTTCTCCTCAAATTAGGGACACGGGTTAACAGATCTGTAGGTGTGTTTAGTAGTGCTCTTTTTCTGAAGTAAGCTAGTGCTTTTTTTTCTTGCTGGATAGGTGGCTGTGGAGAAAAAGCCATACTGGTTATTGTCTGAAACCACAGTTGGAGGTTGGTTTATATGGATGTGAACTTTTCCTTAAGTAATCCTTTCTATTTCCTTCAGTTAAACCATTCCTATCCCAGAAAAAAACTTCCTCAGTTGTGTTAGCTCAGTTATTGTTTGAGCTGCCAAGTCAGCTTGCTTGGGAAAGTTTAAGTCCTCCTGGGTTTTTTTTACCTCCAGATTATTTTAATTTTTTTCTGTTCTCCAGTGTGGCTCATCATGCAACACTTGAAGCAATTCTGCCAGTCTTCAACCACAAATGCTTTCAGAGAGAAGGGAGACACTTCCCTAGAGGGAAATTTCAATTAAATTCTGTTCTTTGTGTACAAGAGTAGATCCCAATCACTCAATTTCTTTCTTGTAAGTTATCTGCACAGAAATGCCACTGTGATTTATTGAAAAACACATGATTCTTTATTCAGCTGGCCACAAGGGTTCCTTATTTCTTAGCGATCCTAGAACCTCTTTCCTTTTGTATAACAGGACAGCAGCTGGCAAACTCTCCCTTTCCTGGTGATTTGGTTCATACAGTGCACAAACATTTCCTCAGGTATTGGAAATTCCACAGGTGTATTCCCCAGCACAATATAGGCTGTTACATCAAAATTCATGCTATTCACTGAAGCACTGTGTTGCACTAAATTAATTCTAGAGCTCATAATATTCCATGTTTCAACAGCTCCATGATTCAAAACACTGATCTGGCATAACTTTATTCCTTAGAAAGTGTGGAGGGAGCAGCTTACTACAAGTAAATTTATGCTGAATCGGTTATCCTCTTGCTTCCTGCAGCTGGCACAAAGCCAGAATAAACTTCTTCTTTTGTGCTGTGGCTTTACGTAACAAAGCCACAGCCACTGGCCCGACTTTTGCACTGTTCTGATTAGTGCATGTCCACAGTGACCATTGATGAGCCTGTTAATAATCATCAAACCATAGCCCAAGAAACTACAAGCTTGGATACTGTTACACTGGAATAAGAATATATTTTTCCTCTTTTGTTTAAATCACAGCTCTAGCAGTTCTATTTACAGGTAAGCCCCAAGAGAGAAGAGATTAATTTTTCTGCGCTGCTCTTTAGGATTTGCTGTTGACAGGTTACTTTTGTATCAGTTGCATGCCACCAGGTTACAGCACCGCTTGTGTTTGCCCGAGCCACCCAAACAGGGTGAGAATGCACAGCCAGTGAGGAGAAAAGCAGTGTATCTGCCTGCTCCTGATTAAACTGGTGCCACCGGATGGCTTTGTCCTTCACAGATGGAGGACAATATTTATGGATCCCGAGTCCAAGGTCTCAGCCTCCTGCTGCGAGGTGCCTTGTTCTAATCAGCTGCCCCGTTTTCGGAAATTGTTCTGTGTGGCAGGTGCTCACCCCCACGCTGTGGCCACTGCAGCTGTGGGATCTGTCCACACAAAATAGCTCCCCGTGGTTTTGTTACCTCGAGGAGTGTGGGGAAGGAAGAGAGCAACGTGGAAGGATTGTCAGGAACTGAATGCTGCTGTTAGCTGGCAGTGAGCAGGGATTCTGTCTTTGCAGTGGATGGAGGAAGCTTTGGAATGGTAAACAGGTAACTTCAGTAGCAGGATAGGGCCTCAGTTCTGCGTGTGAAATGCTGCTGTGGAAGTGTTACATTTTATCCATGTGCAAAAACCTTCCCAGGGCTCTGTGCTGCAGTTCCAGTCCAGCTCTGGGAGGTTTGCTGAGCATAGCATTGCTTGTATGCTGTTCTTGCTTTTAAATTTCCTAAGTGTCTTAGAGCACAGCTATGTTTGAAACTTGGTTTAGAAAAATACTTTTATATTTTATCCTGAACTTTAAAAAATTTATTTGAATCTGAAAATATTTGCAGTGCATCTGGTTTCTCTTCGGCTTTTCTAGCTTCAAATCTCACAATTGTATATCCTGCTGCTGTTTTCTCCTAGGTATACAAAAGAAAAACGTGGGTTTATACCCCATAAGGTACCTTGTCCCCACAAACCCCTTAAGTTGGTCATTCACTATAAACTTAAAAGTTTTAATATCTCACAGCAATGGATTTGCTTCAGTGTCCTCTGTGTAGCTTTTATTTCCCCTTCTCTCTTTTGGGGGCTTGTTTGTGGCAGATCTGATTTTTGTGCCTTCTTCCATGGCAGTTCTGATACTGTTACTGTAGGGATGTCCTCTGATGCAACTTTTGCTACTTGCAACAAATCTTCAAATGTTTCAGATTTCGCAGGCCAGCAGCTGTTCTTTTCAGGAGCATTTCCCCTTTTCCTTGCTAAATGGTTCTTTCTCTTATTTATCTGAAGAATGAAGGTGGTACAAGGTGTATGAAGACACTTTGGCCATAGCAATTCTTGGTTTGGCAAAAGGCGAGAATAGGACAGTGGCAGAGTTTATGACTCTGGAAATCACAAATCTCTTTTTCCACAGGAGGAAAAAATATGGTAACCCACAGGCTGTTCCTGACAGAAGAAAGAAAACTCTAACTGCTCACAAACACTTCTTGTCAGGATGCAATTCCTACAAATCCTGTCCAGGAATCTGGGGAGCCTGGAAATGCTTTTTCAAATACCATTTTGCCAAAAGCAATTCCCATATATGTGTCTGTCTACCTCTGCATGTGTTTATAGTAAAAAGAGAAAAGGAAACAGTTATGAACAAGTTGACCAAGAAAAATACAAGAACTTGGTCCACTCTGTTACATCTTACAAAACCAGTGCCCAAACACCAGAGACAATACTTGAGGAAGACAATTTGTTATATGGGCCACCAAGTAAACACAGACCTCCAATTAAAGCTGGGACAAAAACTCCCAAGAACTGGGTTCCTTTAATAAACCCCAGCAAGAGAATTCTTCCTGTCAGCAGTGACTCAAATGTCCCCATGAAAATTGGCTTACAAAGAACGAGGATGCCCAGCGTTACCCGCATCCTTCAACAAACCCTCTCTCCACAGCAAGTCTTTTATCTGGAAAGATGGAAGCAGAAAATGATAGAGGAACTTGGAAAAGAGGGATTTGAAGAGTATACCAAAAGTAAGTCCAGCCACAATGTGATTGCACAGTAGAAGCACTAGTGTGGATTGCTGGCAGGTATGTTAGGCCAAGTGGTTTGGAAATCCATGAAGTTGTCCATTTCATGAGAGCATGTTGTGAGTGTACCTGTTACCAATGAGCCTAAGCTCTGGTCTTTGTTCTAGGGCCACTAAAATGGATTTAGAAATTTGTGGAAAATGAGAATTAGACTGTAGACATACTTTGCTCAGTCCTGTCTGACTTTCCTTTAGTTCTCCATTTGCCATTATCTATTTAGAAATCGATATTTTCCAGCTGATGTTACTGAGCTTCTTTGCAGTTACAAAGCTACTTTGTAACAAGATGGAAATAGGTGTTTTGAACTCACATAATCCTGAGTGTTTAAAAACCAATGTGCCCTGCTGTTTATGGTGAAGTTTTTGAGTAGCTGTTTGATTTATCTAGTGTATGTGTGAGTAACCAGTGAGACTGAAAAAAAAAAGTAAGCATTGATGTAAGGGATACCAATTTTACTACTGACAATTTACTTTGGTTTTTTCCCTTCTCCCCATACCCTCAAACTTTCAGTACAAAAACCAGGACTGGTTTAAGAGCTACATTGTGTAATGTGTAGGATACATATCTAAAGTAGTGTCCAAAATGTGAGAGGGTTTTCCCATTTTTCTTAGATCTTTTTCTCCAAGGAGAGCTCTTCCATTCAGCTTTGGAATCGATATTCCTGTCTGAAGAGAGGGCAGCTAAGGAGCAGGGCGAAGATGATGTCGTGGCTGGCTACTTATCCAGTGTGAAACATGTCTTGGAAGACATCAGCGAGGTGAAGGCTCTGGAAAGTGGAGTTCAGCACAAGACCCTGCAGTACCTGGGCCTGGTCGACTGCGTGGCCAAGTATCGGTGAGGTGCCCGTCCCTCAGACTCCTGTGGTGCCCCTGGTGCTGTGGGGGCCGGGGTGTGATTGAGTGGCTGGGGGAAGCTGGACAGAGCTCTAGGACTGGCAAAATGGAGGAACTTCCCTGGATGAATCTGATGGCAGAAGTGCTGTTTTTCCTGGTGGAGAGTTCCTTACTGGAGAAGGGACAGGTTTAAGCAGTCGTCAGTATTTTCCAGGAACTGCGGCAGGTTTTAGTAAGCTTTGGTTTTTAGGCTCTAAACTGCCAGGGAAAGAGACTTGTTTAGACATAATAATGAGCAACATGACATCAGGGTGAAACAGGCTGAGAGTGAGAAGTCTTTATGTGCTGTCTCATCCCTTATTTCTTACTTGTGACCAAACTTAAGTTTAAAGCATTGTCCTATCTTGTTCTCTGGTGCAGGGGCCGATTGTGTGTGATCGACTGGAAGACTTCAGAGAAACCAAAGCCATTTCTGCAGAATACTTATGACAACCCATTACAGGTTGCAGCATATATTGGAGCCATAAATCATGATGCCAATTACAACTTCCAGGTCAGTAGGCCTGCTGCATGCCGAGACAAGCAGCAACGCCCGTGTTATCTTCATTTCTTCCTGCCTTTAGAACCTGCTGTCCGTCATGGAAGTGTTGGTAGGATTTGTAACAAAGGAGCCCAGCCTTAGATCAGGTTAAGATGGCATACTGTGGAATAATTCCACTATTCCTGCTAATCCTGCTGCCCTTGGCTGCCAGTAGTGAATTTTCAGGGGTTTTAAGGAAGTGCTCAGTGGAACCGAGGGATACTCAGATGAATTCTCAGGGACTTGGCATGTGGGCAATCCCCTGTGCTCTGTCCTGTGTGGTTTTTCCCTTGTGTCACGGATAGGAAGGGGCAGGAGAGGAAATAAAGCAAAAGAGCCTGCAAGCAAGAAAATGGTGTGGGAGGGCCTTACCTGCATTCTGTCTTGCTGTATCCCGCTAGCAAATTAAGGACTAAATGTCACACTTGTGTCTGGAAGCTGTACTGTTTCCTCAGGGAAGAGCAGTGTGTTGTGAATCACTTCATCAGAAGACAGTGGAATAATGTTTTTAAAGACGCCAAAAGCAATTCTAGCCTGCCTGCTTGGCCTGAACGATTTTTACCTCAATACAAATACTGAAGGAGGGAAATATGAAGCAGAAGAGACCAGGTTAATTCATGTGCTGTGCAAAGGACTTTTCTAGAATACTGTAGAGGTCAGTAAACACAAGCACACTTCACAGACATGATCCTTACAGAGTGAAATATGGGTTGGAATTCTGCTATTAGTTTCCTGCCCCGCACTGCCAGTGGCTGTTTGGGATTTGTCAGGTATGAAAGATGTCAGAACATACCTGAGTAACCATTTCTATCCAGACTGAAGCTGGAGAGTGGCACCAGTCTGGTTGTGTGGCCCCAGGCAAAACCTCCTTAGTCTCTGCCAATTTTCCTGGCATCTGCAGGGTTTAAATATCACTCATCCTCAGAGTTCAAGTTCCCTGCTTTTCACTGAAGTTACTCAGAGCTTTGGGCTCAGGGTTTTTTGGAGCATTTTAATGTTGTGTCTCCAAGTGTTTTATGGTGAGCTATTGCCCCTTTTTGTTCCCCATTTCTTATGTAAGATGTGTATGTTAGGAAGATGTTTTGCAGTGAGGTTTAGCTCTTAGGGTTGCATGCAAATGTTGGATTTCTGCCAGCCCTCCGTTTTTGCTGCAGGTTCGCTGTGGGCTCGTTGTGGTTGCCTACAAGAACGGCTCTCCGGCACATCCGCATTTCATGGATCCTGACCTGTGCTTACAGTACTGGAATAAGTGGCTCTTGCGCCTGGAGGAGTACATGGACAAAAACTGACCCAGACTAAGCACAAGCAAGTGGTCTGAGCACAGAGACAAAGGAAGAACCTTTTGTTTAAATATACCACTTTCCTATTCTTTTTTGAGTAACTTTGGCTGATTTCTTACTAGCAGGGTTCACCTCCCTCCCCTCCGAAAAAGGCAAGTAGCTTTTGAATGGGGAGTATCTATTTGCTTATGTTGTAGGTTGCCTCAGTGGTCCACCCAGAACAAAGCCAACTTACTTAGCCTCTCTTTTTTATCCCACACAGTTTATACAGCCTGAGGCTGGTAGAAAAGTTTCTATTATCAAGTAAAACTGCTTGATCAAATCATCTTTCTTTCATGATTTTTGAGGGGAAAAAAAAGTCGCAGAACTGAGTCTTTGAAAATGAAGTTGGTGAACTAAAGCGAAACAACATCTGCAATGTATGAGCTGAGAGAAATGCAAATGATAAAGAAATTGATATAGTAGACTGAGTTTCAGTCAGTTCCTGCTCATGCCATCATCAGGCTTGTTACTATTTGCAGTTTTTCTTACAGCTACAACAGGAAAACCTGTGCTGAGAGTTATAATGAAAGTCCTCATTAGCTCTTATTTAGAATACTACAGCAAAGTGACCACTTAACAGAAGTGGCTCAGCAAGAGAGAAGCAGAGTTGGAACCAACGCTCACAGAAATTTCCAGCAAGTGTTCTGAGAGGTGGGAATGTTGGCTGCTGCTGGTGGCTCCTCCTGCAGGTTTCTTGACACCCAGCCCACAGAAAAGCACTGTGAAACGGGCTCTGTGCCCTGGCCTGTGAGCTCTGTGCTGCCACTGCCTTGAGCTCTCCCGACTCTGCTGTGGGTCTGAGCCAACAAGGAGCCCACCCTGTGGAATGATCCCCAGTGTCATTTGAGTGAGTGTCTGTATCAGGCAGGCCTGTGGCTGTGAGGCCAGGCCTTCTGAGAGGTGAACAGCTGCTGGTTGGGTTTTGGGGGCTGGTTTTTTGAGGTTCCTGTTTGGATTTTTTTTCCCCCAATTAAGTTTGTGAATAAATGTTTTGAAACAGCACTTTTACTTTTGAAGCATATAAAATCAAGTCTGTAAAGTAGAGAATAAACCTTGATCATGTCAGGCAGTATTGCTCTGGAAAGCTTTTTTCCTCATTTTCTTTGTCTTCTAAGTATTGTATGTATGAGTTTTCACAATACCACTGCAGCTTATAAATAAAATTATGACCAACCCCTAAGCTTCAAGAAAATCAGCCAGAAACCTGTACCTGAGGAAAGCTACCAGGAAATTCAGTTTGTAAACCTAAGTCCCAGCTGAGTCTGTACCTCAGAGAGCCAGGAGGAGGCAGCCAGCCTTCAAAGACAGCAGCGATGGGACTCACTGTGTCTGACACTGCTGAAAGCCTGGCTGCTGCCTTGGGCATTCCTGGCTGAGCTCTGGAGCACTTCTGGAGCAGCACAAGCTGGTTTGTCCTGTAACAGGACTGGCAGGTGGCTGTCACCAGTGTCACACAAACCCAAACACACTTTGTGAGCAGTTTCAGTTAAGTTGCCAGACTGTTAAAGTGCTATGCCCAGGGCACTGCTACAGGCACTCTCTGTCCTCTGCAGAAAAACCTGCTGGGCAGCCAGGTCAGTTACTTCAGCTCTGACATCCAGCTTCCCAGAGCTTTGCTCTCCATCCAGACTGGGTTTTTCCCTGTGCCCTGCTACCTGCTTCCTTTCTGTTTTGTTGTGAATCCTTTCTGTGCCCACCTCACTGTGCCTGTGGTTCTGTCAGCAGGGATGTGCTGTGGCAGTGACACTGGAGGGAGAGCAAAAGCAACACGTGGTGCAGGAGAGATGAAAAAACAACCCACGCACACAGGTACACACACAAAACGTGTCTCTGGCTGGAGAGGAAGGGTTTCAGCCATGGCTCTGCTGTGCTGGGGAAGGGCTGACATTTCAGCAGGGCTGAGCACACAAATCCCATGCAGTCAGGTGAACATTAATCCCATTGCAGAGTGAGCAACCTTCCCTTTACACTTCCCTTTACACAGTTATAAGACCTGGGGGTCAGTGCACAAGCTTTAGCTCTTTCTGCAAAGTCAGGATCTTCTAATTTACCTCAGATGCTTTTTTTTTACACTGCAACTTCCCATTTATTAAAGTATTCTATAAACTTTCCTGCTACATAGGATAAGTTTGTTCTTAGCACAGTGGCATCGCTTTATTATCCTTGTTTTCAAGGTCCCAAGCACCAACAGTTGTGCTGAATAAAGTATAAATATCCTTAGGAATGCTTTCAGACCCCTAGAAGCTTTTCCCCACAAAAACACAAGCAGGTACCTGTACAAAACTGAAGCAAGTTGAAAAGATTTTTTTACAATTGCAAAGTTGCTCAGAATCTCTCATTTTAGCAGCAATGACTGTGAAAGTCCTGGCTATGCCTGGCTTTGTATTTTAGGTAGGAGGAGCCTTCTACACTGACAGTGGTCACAGAGGAGCAGCCAGATTGGTGCCTGCAGTTTTGCACTGACCTGCTGAAGCAGACACAGGCTCAGTGCCCCTTTCCACTGCATTGTTGTATTAATGAATAGGCATTTGAATATAAAAGAGAAAAACAATCCCCAAACACAAACACACACCATAAAATATGCACAAAATTGCATTTTGTCATGACAGAAAATACTTGTTTTCAAGTGATTACAGTGCTTTCTTTGGGTTTCTGGGTTGATATTGGTGTAAAAAGGATGTAATAATCCTCAAAGTGAGCATGGCAAATCCAGGAATATCAGAGTTAAGGTTTCACTTGTATATCAACATAATAAAAGTAAGTTCATGGCTTAAAGCATCTAAAATACAACCAAAAGTCTGCCCTGGAATAATGTCATTCTCTAGCAGAGGAAGTTTGGGAAGAAAAAGTTCTGCATCCTTTGAGAAGAGTTTTCAACTCACCTTGGATCCCACTTCCATAGATTGTTAGCAGACTGCACAGGGGCAGAGTTAAGGGTATGTGCCCATTTTAACTCATTTGCTGATGCAATGCACTCCTGCTCTTAAGGCACTTTAATTAATGTTGCATGGAACCACGTACCAGCAGCACTCTTACCCAACGCTTTTCACCCAAACCTCTCCTAAGTAATTTGCATGGGAGGTAACAGTTATTAACTTTACAAAATACGCTGGGGAAAGGTGAACTTGTTTGTCAGGGGTGTTCAGACCTGTGGTAGAGCTGAAACAGAAAACAGGTTGGCCAAATGTCAGTTCAGTAAATACTCCATCCGAGAGGTGACAGCCTTTGCAAGCATTCCGTTTTTATTGGCCAGATAAAAAAAAAGTCTGACGTTTCCATCACAAATGGGAATATTTCTGTCAAGTTGAGGTTTTACCAGCATCAAGAGAGTCCCGTTATCAAAAGCATTCCTTTAAATTCAGGTGTTTCTTTCAAAAATGTTCTTAAAAAAATAATATATATAGTCCTACATGTAAACTTCATTGCTGTCGAGCACTGTGAGCCCCCCGCGTCACTCGTCCTTGCCGTCCTCTTTGGAGTTCCTCTGCAGGACGGGGCTCAGTTTGGTTTGCAGAACGGCTGCGAGTTTTTTGGAGGTTTTCTTCAGGAAGGCGCTGCCGGGGTGGACGCCGCTGACGTGCAGGTACAGGTCCTCCTGCGTGGGGCCCGTGTAGCCGCAGTCCTCGCACACGTACAGCTTGTCCCTCCTCTGCTTGTACGCGTACTGCTGCTGCACGCCGTGGATCTTCTTCAGGTGCGACTCCAGCGAGCAGCGCTGCGTGAAGGCCTTGTTGCAAACCTCACACTTGTAAGGACGAATCCCTGCAGCGGGAAAACACAGGGGTTTACCATCCCAAGTTAACGTTCCCTCGCATCAGCTGCTGCGTACGTATCTGGCAGCCCAAGGAACCACCTCTCTGAACAAAACATCCTGCTTTCAGGCTAAGGGTTTCAGGAATGGGTTGATATATCTAGGCATAGAAAACCTAGGAATGTTTTGAGAAGGCACAGACAGATGCTGAGGATAACAGATGCCCATTGGTGGTTTGGTCCTTAAGGCAGCCATTATCACCTCCTGCAAAACTTATTTTAGACCCCTGACTATTTGAAATCCTGTGATTAGGTAAAGCTATCAGTTTCAGCTTTTATAATGGCTTGTATAATGAATGAAAACTTCTGTCTTGGTAAGTTTTTAATTTTTCTCTTTTAGTCTAATGAGACTTCAGCGAACAGCAGTGAATGTCCAGCTATCCCATGTGCTTCAAAGGAGTGAGAGCGCTTTCATACAGTACAGATTTGATGACTGAGATTACAAATTCTAGAGGAGAATTGCAGGAAGATGAAAGAAATAAGTCTCTGTGTTTCCAGAGGAGGGAGAAGGAACTGACTTGTGATTTGAATGCCCAGACAACCGACGTAACAAAAATCAATTTTACCACCAATCAGCACTGATTTAACGACACCCCCCCCCCAGTGCTTAAATAGCTGAGGATTTAGCAACACTTGAAAGAACCTAAGCCAGCTGGAATTCTCCTTACCAGACTAGATCAGTAAGTTTCCAAGCAAAGACCACCCTTCAAACTGATATAAGGAGTTACCTAACCCCCTCTTTTTCCCAGGGAAGATGGAATGCCAGGGTCTGGAAGACCAGACCTATGGTGAGCCAGGCAGAAATTGGTAAACCAGGCTGGTCTCTTCAGACAGTTGTAACTTTTGTGATAGCATTAAGTTACCAGCCAGGAGCTGATTTTTCTACCAGAAATCCAAGCTAATTAGAGGTTCCAAGAAGCAGCATCTCAACTTTATTTTTGTTTGGTTAAAAGAGGTGCACCAGATTAAACTATCAAGACAGAAGTTTCCTAATGCCTACTGCTGTAAAATTGCTTCATTTCCATTAAACTGCAGTTGGAGAGAAAGCCCAAACCTTCATTAGAATTCAGCTGAAAAAACTTAGCTCTGCTGAAACGAGGTTTTGCTGTGACAGTCATTAATAGCCCAGGTTAAATTATACAAAGTAGGTTAAAGTCAAACATTAGAATTCACACACAAAAAGCAGTTTCATGCTCATTTAAAGGCAATTTAAACCTTCACCATCCTTGGTGCCTGCTCCAGCGCTCCATAGGCAGGAACACAAGCACAGAAAGGGTAGTGCCTGGATGGCACAGCCCATCACGGCTGTGAGAACCTCTTCATCACTTAGGAATTGGTTTAAATCATTTAGGAATAATTTTAAATGATTCTGACCAGAGACACTCCTGGATTTATTTTCTGACTCTCTGGTGAGGGTACAGCTGGAAAAATCACTTCTTTTGGAAGCACTGACTCCACACTCCAGCTGTACCCCAGTGGCAGCTCCCTGCTGGCAGCCAGCACCTTTCCTTTCCACATGAAAGCTTTGCGATCAAACCCAAACAGCCCAAAACATTGGCTCCAGGCAATGCCTTCCCATCCATATGGGTGTCATTGCTTTTGGGGGATTTACTACTAAGAAACAGCTCCTGCCTACCGACATCCTTGTGTCACCTCTCTAGCAGTTCACCTGGTTAATGGGGCCTAAACCAAAAAAGGGACTCTGCAGAGCAAGCCCAAATAGTCTCCAGCTGCCATTGGGTGACCACACATCTGGAAAGATGGGATGTGCCTGTGAGATGTGGTGGATGCACCTTCTGGGTGCCCAGCAGTGCCAAGTCAAAGCCTGCTGAGCACAGCCAGCTTGACCCACCAGGAAGCACTGCCCTCGGTGAGGTTGGGGTTGGTGCTCATTTAAGCGATTGCTTCCACCAAGGGAAAAAAAAACTAAGTCAAAGGGCAGCCTTCTCTCTGCTTCAGGCTGGGCTAAGAACTTCTGGGAACAGTGAGCTGGATTTGAGGTAACAGGTCCAGTTCAGAGGAACACAGCCACTGCTGTTTGGGATGGACCAACAGCGTGAATGAGCGGCCACAGAAAGCACACCCCTCCAGCCTGGGGGAGGCACAGCATGGTTGCTTTGGTTTGGTTTCTCCAGACGGAGCCAAAATCAAGCCAGGATCCCATCCTGCACAACAATCAGCTGGGAAGGCCCTCAACAGCAAAAACCCCAGGAAACTGCTGCTCGTTGCCTCTAGAGGGCAAAGCGTTTTCATCGAGCTCCTGCCTCTGCTCATCGCTGCACACCGATAAGTGCAGTGATTTGCTGTCCCGGCGTGTTATCCCGGGCAGGTTATCCTGGTGGGTTATCCCAGCCTCGATGCCCGAGGCATGGCAGCACGGGGCTGTGCCTACACGAGGTGTGGCTGGCAGGTCCTGCACCCTCACTGCTTCACACGGATTCCATTAGTTCTCCTCAGAGTTTATCATTCCCAGGACTTTTCTCTGTCCACACTCACGTCCTCCCCTTTCCTCCACTGCATCCCCACTACTTTTTTTGCAAATGTGGTTAACCAGGGCTTTGTGTTATGACCTTGCCAGGTTACCCTCACCCTCTCCCTGTCCTTGTTCCATGCCACCCCTTCTCCCCAGAGCCTCCCGCGGGTCCCCAGGGAACACGTTCTCACCAGTATGGGTCCGGACATGCCTTTTCAGATCAAAGGTGTCATTGAAGCCTTTTCCACAGAAGGTGCACAAGTGTCTCTTCACCTGGCTGTGGCACTTGATGTGACGGTTGAGCATCCTCTGCAGGCGAAAGCCTTTGCCACAGAGCTCGCAGCTATGCAGGGCAGCATCGCTGCAGGTGCCAGTGGTGAACTGAGGAGTGGGAGAGGACTGCGTGAGCATTGGGGTGAACAACAGAGGACCAACAGAAGAAATAAAGCAAAGCAAGCAGAGCTTATTGTGGCATTAGAAGAAACATTGGGATCTACTAGAAATGAAAAGTGAAAGCATTCGGGAGGTTCCTGTGGGGTGACACCTTCACGCTTCCCTTGCGATCAACTGGGGGACTTAACATGTACGGTTTGGGACAGAGGCATCTCTCGCCAGCCTGGATTCAGGGGTTAAAACAAATTGTGTAGTGCATTCCTTCGTCCGGCTACATCCCAGAACACAAGGGCTTAGGCTATGAGCACCTTTCTGTGGGACCACACATGTGTTTGCTCCTGCACTCAGCTGATATCCTGGATGGAGAAGGGAAGTCCTCTCTGGTGTGAGAGAGCTGTGTTACGCAGTGCCTTCACTAGTCACGCCACCAACCGCTCCGGGTCCCTCAAAAACCAGCCAGCAGTGATAAAAAAGGTGGTTTTGGAGAGATAAACCCCAGGCACGTTGTGCTGACTCAGCAGAGACTGAAACAATGGCCCTAATCTCCCCCCGTTGGTGTCCCCGGCTCGTTAATTAACAGCAGAGTGACATTAGGGGGTAATCTCCTCATTCCTGCTCCTAGCACCAAAAGCATTGTGCCAACACCATGACATAACTTGACTAAAGAAGACACTGATGATTCAGCTCCTGGGAAGATCATTCCTCAGAGGAATGTCTGGAAAATGTAAATACTGCGCTGCTGGTTTAATTATTCCTGGCGGAATACACCGACCCTGTTAGATGCCCGGGATGACGGAAAGCCAGCAGAGCAGACAGGACCACGGGCACACACATACATCAGCTGAAAAAACTTAGCTCTGCTGAAACGAGGTTTTGCTGTGACAGTCATTAATAGCCCAGGTTAAATTATACAAAGTAGGTTAAAGTCAAACAGGAGCAGGGCGGGCTCTTCACAAAGGCAGGAATACGTCTGGGGTTTCTTTTTCCTGAAGAGCCAGTTACTTTTCCCGGTCCTCCCCCTTTGCTTACTACTGAAGCAACGCTACTCGAAATTGTAAAGAAAGATTAAAGAAAACGGCAGCTGTGAAACCACGAGCTGTGAAACTGGAGGGGGAGCCATCTGGGAAGAATCTGTTGGGCAACAGGGCTATGACTCCACCTCAAGCAGCTGCATATAACCGGAGTGAAACCTAATCATGAGACCTAACACGGTGACTGAAAGGCTGTCTGCCCGGCACAGACAATGGTAATTTTTACAGCTCCATCCAGCAAAGCAGCAGCCAGGGTTTAACGAGGTGTTAACTACCAGCGGTAAACACATCTCCTCCTGCCTAACACTGAGGTGGCCTGGCTCCAACTCTGCTGAGGGGACTCTGGTTGTTCAGAGAGAGACGCGGCGCTGTTTGGGAGCTCGGTGTTGCGTTCTCAGGTACCACGAGGACCTGAGGCACCGTGAGCAATTTGCCTTCCCAGCCTTGGGAGGGAAATCACTGCTCTGCTCTGCTGGTTCTGCCCAAGGAACACCCAGACAGCCAGAGCTCCTGCCCTTGCAGCAGAGAGGCTCTTCAGCAAACTCAGTGGACAGATGATTGCTTCATTTCAGCCAAGCCTGCAGGTCGACCTCAAGGTGGCAATGGTCTTTCACAGCTACGGAGGAGAACCTTCAGCTGCTTTCTTGATAGGTCAAGGTGGGAGGGAGGGGATCGTGAAGATTCACTCCAGCCCCTCTTGGTGAAGGCTTGAGTACAACCTAGAAGGCAGCTTTTAAGGAGGCCCCACGCCGAGGAACAAGATCCACCCACGCACCATGGGGCATGACTCCTAGCTGCCAGGGCTGGTCCTTCCTGGCTGGGTTCAGAGCTCCTGCGGGACCCGAGCCAAGCAGGTCAGGGGCTGCACGTCCCAGGCAAGGATAAGAGAAGGCAAAGGGCACTGGAAGATTATGGCACATCGCTTAGGAGGTTTGCCCTGCTGCTGCCATCCTACGGCAGGCCTCCACCTCGGTGTGCGGGACAGGTGCTATCACCACTCGCTAAGAGAGCCCGAGGGACTGTTGTCACCCGGTGTGCCCGGCCAGCAGCCAGGCCTTGACCTTGAACTGGGGTCACCTCATTGCCGGAGAAGAGATGGTTGGGGTGCGGGCAGTTACCTTGATTTTTGACCTGACCATGGGGCGCTTGACGGCCAGGTCCAGCAGCATCCCCCCGGCCGTACCCAGCTCGCCGGGGGCAGGTTGGGGCGTCGGGGGGTCGCTGGGCTCGGCGTCCCGGGTGCCGCTGCTGCTGCTGCTCTCCAGG
>VXBT01001289.1:127296-139362 GCA_013400235.1 Oriolus oriolus
GCACCAGGAAACTTGGGAAGGAGCATGCGTGCTGCAAACATAACGGTGTCAACAAGTCTGCTTACCTGTCCGACCGGTTGGAGCAGCTGAGCTTTGTTCCAGCCCTTCCTAAGGCATGAATGTTTGCAAAAGAATTTAACGTCTGAAAATTAAAAGAAAAAAAAAAAACAACCAAAAAAACCAACAAACCAAAAACCCAAACGAAGAGGGGAGCCCCGCCGCTGCCGCCTGCCCGCGCCCCGCCGGAGGAGCCCCCGCCGGGCCGGACCCGCTGCCCCTCTCTCTGCCGCCGCACCGGGATGCCCTGCCGGGAATAGGGGCCGAGGGTTGCTCCCCGTTCGCGGGTGCGGGTCCCGCCGGCTACGCGGGGCTGAGCGAAGACCTCCCCGGGACAGCCCGTCGAGGGGAAGACTTGCCGAGGCGCCGGGAGAGGCCGAGCTGTCCTCGGGGCAGCAGCAGGAAGAGAAAGTTGTTATTATATTTCTTAATGACCAGCCTTTCTTCTGTTCAGAAAAAAAAAAGAAAAAAATTTTATTCTTTTTCAGTCATTGATTTAAAATTTAAAACGTGTCACAGCCTTTTCTCTCCCCCCTTCCTTTTTTTATTTTTTATTTGTCTCTTGTCGTCTTCCCCCTCTTCCCAAAGTGGAAATGAAACAAAGACAAGAGGTTAGGGTATTGGGGAAGGAAGCAAAAGAAACAGAAGAAAACCCACAAAAAGTCTGCGAGCAGAGCCTGCGCCTGGCGTGGCCTTGGGTGTTTAACAACATTCAGGGATTCCTTCTCCCGCCTCCCGTTCAATCTACTTTTCTATTAAAAGCAGTGGAAACGCACTTGGTGCCTCCCTCCCCAAGCTCATCCCTGCGGCAGAGACGGCACCGGGTTGGAGCAGTTGCGGGAATGAGCACTGGGAGGTGTTTCCCCGCATGAAGGAAGAGGCCTTTCAAACGGAGTCACTCCTGTCTAAGGGTGCCGCTTTCCTCCCACAGGGCAGAGCACAGACCGGGGGAATGGATGGGAGTTTCACTGTCGGTTTCATTGAGACAAAGGTTTAACTCCAGGGGCTGGACCTGGAGCCTCCTAAAAGAACACGCCTTCAAGTATCACGGCCCAACGAAAGAGCTCTGCTCGATGCATGTCCCCGTTAGTCTTTTGGAAGTCTGAGACTGGGGCTGTGGGACAGCCTGGAGCCGCAGGGATGAAGCTCCAGCCCCACATCAGGTGATGTGCTGTCAGGGAGCTCCTCCAGCAATCTGTGTTTCCATCAGGATCTCCCAGCACCTACTTGCTCCCCCTGCTCCTGTGGGGAGTTTACAGTCTCCGCAGGTACCAGGTGAGAAGCCACCTCAGCATGGCTTCAGGCAATACCTCAGCAAGACCGCACATAAAACCTTCCCTTTCTCTCTTTCTCTTTAAGGCTATGTAATTTCTCTGTTATGTCTGAGATTTTGCTCCAGGACAAAATACAGCTATGTGGGGTTTAATTGATTTTTTTGCAGTGCTTTCAACTTGAGGTTTCTTTTATTTTAACGACT
Source organism: Oriolus oriolus (assembly GCA_013400235.1). Classification (NCBI taxonomy): domain Eukaryota; kingdom Metazoa; phylum Chordata; class Aves; order Passeriformes; family Corvidae; genus Oriolus; species Oriolus oriolus. The sequence goes on from VXBT01001289.1 coordinate 128,831, forward strand.
CCTTGTCTTTTAAGCCGAAAGAGGTAGCAAATGACATTAATCAGAGTGCTCCCAAGCCGAGAGCTTGCTGTGACTACTCCACTGTCATCTGGGCTTTCTCAAATCCTGCTTTGAGGTTCTCATTTAATGAGGTCCTGGAGCACACACTTCACTTACACGGGGTGCTCCAAGTCAGACGTGCAGTTACAAGCACGGCTGAATCAGGAATAATAACAATAACAATAACAACAACAACAATAATAATATCATCAGCAGCTCTGGAGCCTTGACACGAGTGGTCAGGGCTGAGGTGTGCCCAGCACCACTGGAGACACAGAGTGGAGAGAAAGTCCTGCAGCCTCTGGCAAGGCAAGAGGAGCTGGGTGGAGAGGCACCAGCTCCATGAAGGAGAGCATTCCAGCGGCAGTGGGCTGCCTACTTGCTGAGCTACCAGGTGGAAATGCAGACTGTTGACTGTTGGTGTTGCTTGGCCAGAGCCCATAAGAAAACCATACTGCCTGTCCTAAAAATACCATTCCTTGGTATTTTCTAGGCTGGAGGAGCCTGAGGAGCGTGCGCACAGCGTGACCTCACCAACACCATTGCAGGGAGGCACATGGAGCACCACAAAGTGGGATCCTTGGGGATCCTTGTCTTCAGCAAGGCTGTCCACGGAAACATCACTGCACGGCCACGTCCTTCTCCGTACTCCCAGTGGAGCAATGTTGCACATATAGCTTGAGCACTGTAATTAAACTCGATAAATAATGATGCTAATGAGAAAATGGCACACAAACATTTCTGTAGGATCTTGTTTAATTTTCTGCATTACTTGGGTGTGGGAGAAAATCCAGTACGTTAAATTAATATTTCAGGTTTAAATCAAATTAAATGTACAAAATGCCCCGTAGGGTCAAAGCACAGTGGGACCCACCCTTACTTTAGTAGATTTGACTACTAAAATGTGTTTCATTTCATTCAGATCATTTGGGAGTGAGGAGGGAGAGATGGGATCAAAGAAAGAACCAGCCGTGTGTCGCTGCCTCAACCACATCCCATCCCTTCCCAAACTAACCCTGTGTGGGGTTGGATGGATGGCCACGTGCGAGGGCAGGGGGACTCATCCCCCTCATTCTGGAGGATCCCATGTCACTGCCAGCCTCACCCTGTCGATGTGGCACCCAGCAGGGAGTGGGGACAGCGTGCCTGGGGGCAAGGACCTGGGTGTGGGAAGCAAGGGAAGGAGCTGGGCTTGGGCATAGCAGCGGGAGGGATGCTCGGGAAAGGAGGTGCAAGGAAGGCACTGCTCAGGGACAACAACTCAGTTTGATCCATGAACAGGGAATATTTCAGCTGTGATCCCAGGGAGTCCTGTCCATTCTTCTTCTTGCCTGGGCTACTTTTCACCACGATCAGCACCATGTGGCTGCAGAGGGACATGGCCTGGGCAGTGATGAGGGTTTGATTGCACAGCCCATCGGAGTTGAACATTGTTGAAAGGCACAGTCCCTCAGCAGTGCCATGGCAATGTCTTTAGCATGGAATCCAGCTAAGGGACCTTCCCGCTTAACCCCCAGCGGCGCCTTGTCCCCAGCCATCGCTCCTCCAGCACGGAAGTGGAGGGACTCCAGCAAGTCCACCTGCAGGGGCTGGAGACGCTCTGCCCACAAGGCTGAGAGCAGTCACCCAGGACCCCTTTTCTGGCCATTTCTCATGATTTTGAGCCCAACCAGGCCAGACAGAGATGAGAACCTGGATGGTACAGCAGCTTGGCAATGCAACAGCGCAATCTTTGGTTTCTGGCTCCCAGCAGAGCTCAGGTGGGGGGATTTCTACAAGTTTACTGCCCATGCAGGAGAGGCCACAGCTTCATATCCCTGGGAAGATGAATCTTCATCTTCGAGGTCTGTAGTGTTCTTGACACACCAGGGTTGGGACATCTGGGCTGCTGCAGGTCACCCAAACACCCAGCTGACACCCCCTTGGCTGGTGAGCCCCCACGCTGCTCTCAAGAGGCATTTTGGGAGAGATGGGGAGGAGTCTGGGTGTCAAAACACTGCCCAGTCCTCTGCAAGACACACCCTGGTGTGACACCCCTCCCTTGAAACGCTCCATGTGTCCCCATCCGAGGTGGGATGGTGAGCACATAGCCCAGTGCAGCACCCAGGAGTGCGCACCGCCAGGCCACCGGGAGCCCAGGGGTCACATCCCGCACATGTCACAGAGAGAGGTTCACAGAACGAAGATGCTCTCATTGCAGCCGAGGCAAGACTACAGCAAGAGAGAGTATCTCCTGTGCAGCCTTTTCCAACCTCCTTTCTCCCTGGATTATCCAGTGGAGGTCAAGCATGCCATAGGGTCTTTCAGGAAGGATTGTGAGGACCTCTGAGGACCGTGTCTTAAAAGCCCACAGAAAAGCACAACGTCCCCCTGCTCTGGAGGAAACTCTCTCCTTGGACACATGCTGCTTCCAGCCCCAGCTCTCCTTCCACCCGGCTGTCTCTGTGCTGCAGCTCAGCGGCTGTCCGTGAGGAGCCGAGGTGCTCCCGGAGATGCTCCGCTCCTGCCCGGCCCGCGCTCCACCGCACGCCCGCGGCAGCGGGGGTGACTCAGCCGGGTTTCGGCAGCCGCCTGCACGCACACACCGTGCCTCGCCCCAGGGGCTGCTCTTGTCTCCGAGGGCAGGTTCCCACCCAGAGCACGGCGTTTGGGTGAACGCTGGCCCGCCGTCCCGCGGAGGTCAGGGGGATGTGAGCGCTGCTGGGGTGGCACGGGCTGGCAGAGCAAAGCTACTGCCCCGGTCACCCTCTGTGCTGCCAGCTCTGGGGCCAAGCCTGGCCACTGGAAAGCCCTGCTTCCAAGCCACGTTTTGGCAGCTCTCCTGCTTGCATGAGGAAACACTTCACTGCAGCGGCAGGAGCCAGAGTGGCTCGTCGCCAGCATTATCTCGGAAGGAGGGAGCAGTGGCTCTGCAGGCTGCCCCAGTTTGGAGGGCGATCTGCTTTCCTTGACTGAGCAGGGAGGGATGGAGAAGGTGCCAGCTGGGGGGAGATGGCTCCCCAGGCTGCGGCAGAACCTGCCCTGCCTGTGCTTCCCTGCCGGGTTTCAAAGCACCCCACCAGGCTGACTCACCGGGCTCCCGTCTCCCTGCCTCCCACGGCCCCTGCCACTCCCGGCGTCTCCCTGTCTTTCTCGACCTATAGCTCCACTTCCTTCCCACTCTCCCCAGCCAGCTCAGCACCGTCTCTCTGGCCGCCCATTCACTGTGTCTCTGCTCCCTCGGGGCACCCAGCACCACCACAGGTTCCCAACAAGCCTCCGGGTCCCACTCCCTGTGGAACTGTCCACCTTGTGAGGTCTGTGTTGGGTGCTGGACCCCAGCAGCATTCCCTGAGCATCCTCCCCAGAGGCCCTGTGCTTGGGGGAAGAGGCTGCTGGAGGATCTTGCGTGCCTCACATCCCCTACACACAGTCCAGCACTACTCTAGAAGGACAGTGACCCCCTTGCAGAGATGTCCACTCTCACAGGGTGGTCAGCAGAGCCCTGAGCTCTCAGACTGACATGGAAAGGTGATTTTGTGAGCATCTGTCTCTGGAGATCTTTGAAGCCCCTTGCCAGCTTTGCCTGCACTGTCTAGCTTTTTTTTTGCTGTTGCTTGGTTTCCTGCAATCCTACTGCCCAGTATTTCCTCCCTGGGAATTTCAGTGTGTTCCTACCAAGCCTGATACAGTAGCAGAGGTTCCAAAGGTAGTGAAATCCCAGGAGCATCCTGCAAGTTGGTAGCTAAATAGCACACAGAAAGCTACTCCCTCTGAATGTTTCTGCTGTGTTAAAAATAATCACCTTTTTAAACACCAGCAAATCCACAGGGGCTCTAATTTCCAAAAACTGCATCCACACAAGTCAGAGCCTCTCCAGCTCTTCCAGCAACCAGTCACTGCTGGTGGTGGCCCTCAGTGCCCTGTGTTTCTCTGGTGTTTTCACAAGAGACATCTCTACGCACCAAACCCGACAGCTCTGTGAACAGTGAAGAGATGGGGCAGCAGCCTCTCCCCGTTCTTGCCCAGTTGTTTGGATTTTGGATTCTCTCCGGCAGGTCACAGAAAGCTTCAGCCGGGTGGCTTTGGCCAGATGAGCAGCTTCCCAATTCAATCTCTGGAGAGGGCTGCTGGAATGCAGTGGAAAGGTCACCACAGGTGGTCTCTGGACACCCCACTCCCTGGCTTTATCCTTCTGAGAGGCATTTTCCTTCCTTGCATCATGCTCATCATCACCACACCTCCCTGTTCCCATTTTGCTGCCCAGCTGGCGTCTGCTTCCGCAGGGTGACCACGCAGATGGGAGGTATTGCCCTGGAAAAGACACCTTTTCCCAGACACCAGGATGCACTGCACGTCGGGGTGCACTGCCACCGGGATGCACTGCACACCAGGATGTGCTCATGGAGCCTGAGAGCTCAAGAAAGGAATGCGACGCCCATTAGCTGACTGGGATGACAAGCATTTGTTGGGGTTTTGGGAGCCAGGGGGAAAGCTCTCCTCGAAAAGCTGGTGGAAAAAAGCTGGATGAGCCACAACTGGGGGCTGACTCAGTCAGTCCCTTTCCAGGTTCCTAAAAATAGTGAGTGTGCCTTTGAAACCCGCGCTTCCCGCAGCTGGCACAGCATGATAAGCTGTGCTTCACCCCTCCCACAAGCCCTGCCACCTCTGCCATTCCCCTCCAAGCTCAAACCTCGGTGGCAGAAAATCCCCTGTCCCCTCCCCAAGGACAAATGGCACCTCTGGGGCCCCCCAAGGCTTCCTCATTCCTGCCGGATGACGGCTGCCATAAATCTCATTGTATGCGTATGGAGTTCGAGCATTTCTTTACCATCTCAAAAATTTCCAGGAGGGACTCAGTGCTGTCCCTGCCATCCCTCTCCTTTTGCAGGATTAATGGAGTGAGAGAGAAGTGATAAGGGCAGAGAGGGTCAGCAGGAGGAAGGAATAACTGTCTCCAGCTGGGTGCTTTGGGACAGCCCCATTGCTGCCACCCCTGGCCAAGCACCCTGGCAGTGCAGCTCCCCGGGGTTTTGGCAGCAGGAGAAAGAGAAGATGAGGTTCTGCTGGACTCCTCTCAGCTCCTCCTTGGCAAGGAAGACCACCAGGACAGCCTTGGCCACTGTCAGTGGTGATGCCAACCTGAGCACAAAGCGCCTCCAGGCAGGGCCAGGGGGCGGAACAGGATGTCCCAGCCGCCGTTCAGGCACAGCCGTGCCAGAGATGCACCTTTGCTGCTCCTCGTCCTGGTGCCACGCGTGCAGGGGGAGGGCTGCTTCCCACCGGGGATCCAGCGCTGCTGCTGGAGAGCCCCTGCCTGTCCCGCCTGTGCTACAGCGGAGCATGTGCTCCAACACGCCCGGGATGAGTGAAACACCGGGATACACACCCGCTGCCTGTGGAATTGCCTAGGGAGCTCAGTGGTGCCGCTTCCAGCTGGGCTCCTTTCCTTACAGCTCTGGTTTGACTGCTGAGGGGGCTCAGAGCTGCCTGCAGCACCTACGGGTGCCTCTGGCCCCTCTACACACACACACACGAGGCTAAAGGCTGACTTTAGCCCTCCTCTCCCTGCTCCCTGCATGGCTGCAGCCCAAAAATCCCTCCTCCTCACGGGACAGCCCTGGGAGGGCGTGAGCTGGGGGGTGCAGCTCACCCTGCTTGGGGGCCAGGACCCCCCACACCCTCCTGACTTCCAGCAGCCCTGCAAGCTGCAGGGTGACTGCAGAATTGCCCTGCCAATGCTTTGGGGCTCCATGCAAAATGGTTTTTATCTGCTGGTGCCTTTTACAGTGAGGAAAGAGCAAACCCAACCCTAAGCAAACCCCTGCTCTCAGCTCTCAGCAGCACTGCCGCAGTTCCCGCCGGCCGCGGGCAAGGGTCTGTGCAATTGCCACCAATATAATTATTATTACGTGCTGGGATTACATCCTCTCCCTGCTGCACAGCAGGTAGACTTTGGCCTCTGCCTGCACTTCATTCCCCTCTCAGGGGAAGCACTTGCAGGAGGGGGCCAGGGTGCACTCCCTGGGTCGGGTACCCTCTGCAGCGCCCCAAAATGAGGTGCAGGGACCAGCCAGGCCATGGGGAAAGCGGGGAGAGATGTGGTGGGGAGGCAGCAGCCAGACCCTCCTCCTCAGTCCCCGCATCCTGGTGACGCCAGGGAAGGAGCGTGGGGTGTCTGGGGTCATGGGGGGCCCCTTTGCTCCCTCTGGCCAGGGCAATATGAGGTGTTGGCACCTGGTGGCAGCCCCACACCTTAGTTGATTTAGCTGGAGGTGACCCGCCGGCGTCCCCGGGGCTGGCTGGCTAACATGTAACCACACGAGCCCGGCTATAAAACCAGCGAGGCTCCAGCAGCGGCTGCCCGGAGCTCCCTGCCCTCGCTGCTGGAAGGGGGAAGTGCACGGGGAGTTTAAAATCAAAAGTAACTGTTTCGCAGGCTGCCCTGCAAATGGAAGGAAAGTTTCAGTGCTCCTTGCTCGTAAAGAATGCTGTCATCTTCCCCCTTAGTTTTATCTTTCTCCCATCATTCAAATCTCAGGACAATCAGATTTGCTTCCCTCCATCTCCCTGGGAAGAACCATCAGAGGGCCCTGGGGCTTGTCTGAATGGGAGGAGCAACAAAATTCATCCAAATTGCTGGCGAGAACAGGGTCATGGAGCTCCTTTCTGTACAGATTGAGTTCCAAGGGCTTTCACTTCATTCATGCCCATCAAAAAATAAAACTCACCCAAGCTGAGCACACCTCCACCTGCCTGGAGAGGAGGCTAACCTGGTCAAAATAAAGCGTTTTTAACACATACATTTCATGAATCAAAACTATTTTTGGAGTTTCTGTGCCCAGAGAAGCCCCCAGTGACCCCTCTGAATTACAGAGAAGGGACATAAAAAGCAACACATTACAATTCTCTCCTCTGCATAATGCACTTTTGAATGCCAACAAGACATCCCTGCCAGCAAATCCTACAGAAACATTTCCTGCAGGGCCAGGATGGCTGCAGCTGGACCATCAATGCCCACACTGCCACAGCCAGGTCCGTCCCTGCTGTGGAGGGACAGGAATAATTCCGGTTCTCAAAGGGGAAAAGGTATCACGGTGAGATAAAAGTGCCCATAGCAATTCGCTATTTTTGCTGCTATAATTAGCACTGCCATAAGGAGAAAATCAATGCTAACAGCAGCAGGCACAGCCTGCTCCCCTCCTCAGCTCTGCCTCTACCCCGAGACCTTGGCAAAGTCGTGCAGGCACCCACACCCGCACTCGTCAGCCACACTCAGCTTTCACATGGAAACTTGGGTTAGGCTGAATTCAGGTTTTGGGCTTTTTGTCTTCTTTGCCACTGAGGCAGCCAAGACCCTGTGTCCCAGTGGAGAGATCTGGGTGTGTGCAAAGTCCTCCCTAGTGTGCGCACACACACACACACACATGCACTGGGAGGGAGGGAGAGCTGCCTCTGCAAAGAGGGAAGGACAGCCAGCAGCTCACCAGAACCCTGGGGGAAAACCCTGAAAGCTTTGTGAAAACATACCTTTACGATTATCATTTTATTATTTTATTATTATTATTAGGGTTTTTTGTTTGTTTGCAGTTTGATAAGAGAGCTTGGTTCCTCGCATTAGATAGGGCAAATGGAGCAGGAGAGGGCTGTGGTTCAGGACACAAACCTGGACATGGGCTGTGTCTGAACATTTCTCCCTCCCCTTCCATATCTCTCAGGGGTTTCCTTAGGCTTCAGTCCTTTTTCTTTTGCCACTACGGCAAGCCACAACTGAGCACGCTGTTTTCTGGATTCCCTGGTGGCTAATATACGGTTGAGCTGACGCTGCCGCCCCTTCTCTTCACGGGATGCTGCCCAGCGTAACCACCCAGGACACAAAGCTTAGCCAGAACTCCTCTACACCCATCCAAACGCCTGGAATAGGGAAATAAACATGGAAATCTTACTAAGACAGGGCCTGCAATGCAGCCTTATCAAGGAGGGTGACAAATGCCTGTGAAAGAGCGTGGAGGGGAGGGATAGGGTGGGTGAGGCACAGAGGTTGCACAAGCTGAATCTTCTTTGAAATCCAGGATAAAAATGCCCCCTGAGGATGGACTGCAGATGTTATCCAAGATAATTATCCAGATCTGAGCTGTTTGCCCAGGGGAAAAATGGCCTTGAGCTTTCCAGAGTCTCCTTCAGGTGTGACCCAACCCTTTCCCGCCTGGCGCTTGGCCCCGCCTCCATGAGCGGCTGCGTCGCTATTCCCAGGCCAGCAAAGGAGAAACCAGGCACAGGAAAGAGGGCACCAAAGGTATGGGCATAGCTCCGGTTTCACCAGCTGAGGAACCCTCCTGATCCACCTTTCCCTCAGCCCCACTCTCTGTTTGGGAGTCCCATGGATGCAGCCACCTGGCTTGTGTTCGTGGGGCTGAAATCTTCTCTCACCTTCTCTCACACGTGAGACTCTGTCCTTCTGCCCACCACCAGCTCGAAAGGCGCTCCCCAGCAGCATCCCCTCCGGGCACTCCTGCCCTCCCACCTCCATCACACCACTTCCCTGCCCCTGCAGCCGGGCTCCGAGGAAGGAAAATGGGCTTTTCCACATTGTGGCTGCTGCGAGGTTTTAAACCGGATCAGCTGCTAACCTGGGCTTGGAAAAGGTCCCCTCTCACCCCATGGAAAGGGGGCACACAGAAGAGCAGGGTCATGGCAGGGGAGCTGAGCCTTTCAGCAAGGCCCAGCCCTTGGGAGGCAGGGAGGAGAGCAGGAACACCTGAACCACCAGGGCAGAAGCTGAGACTGTGAAAGCACAGCCTGAATGCTCCCTGCCTGGGGATTTTAGCCCCTCCAGTGATTAATGAGAGGGCTGGGTGGAGGCACTGGCGGGGAGCTGCACCCTTCCCCAGTGCCAAGGGCGCTGTGTTGGCTCCCATCCAGCAGGCTCCTGGCTCGACCCCATTCTGTTCTTGGCATTCCAGTGGCCTTGGACACGTTGCAAGCACTTATGCACAAACCCTAATAAACAGTAAACACACCAGCGTGAGCAGAACCATCAGACTCAATCGAAATGTTATCATTCCCACTAATTTCACCTTTCATTTTAATCACGTTCACTCAGCTGAGAGATGAAAAGGATTGCAATGAGGAGGGATCAGCCTCACGTGTTTGGTTTTTCTCTTCCACTGCGGACATGGCTGGGGATGAGACCCAGCCATCCTCTGGCAGTAACAGCTCTATAACTCTTCTAGGCTGTACCTGGAAATATCCAAGCCTGATTTGGAGACAGGGACTGTGGCACCTGCTGAGGATGGGACTCCTTGTGCCCCACCATCCTGCCTGGCAGCAGGATCTGTGTGGCAGATGCTTGGAGAAAAAAGAAGCACAGGGAGAAGTCAGGAATAAGCCTACGCCTGTCATAATAAACCTCCCACCTCGGTGTTCATTTGCAGTTTAGGGAGCTCATGAGACACAAACAGCATGCAGACATCAAGGGTGCTCCAGGAATTCATACAGACCCTTTCTGCTTGCATGGGTAGGTTTCTGAAAGACTGGGGCAATGACTTCCCCAGCTCACTCCCACATGGCTCAACTTCCTCCTGTTTGGCTTGAGCTTGTTACCCACTGGCGGTGGGAAACGGAGAATGGTTGTTCCCTGACCTTCTCCTTGTGGTGTAATCCCACCTCCCCACCAGACATCCTTTTGCATGATACATTCCTAGGAGTTACTCCTGTGCACCTCTGGTGGCTAATTTGGGTGGCAAGGCAGCAGATGGTGACTGCTGACAGGGTCTCTGCTCCTCAGGAGCAGGACTGAGCCTCTGCCTGCTCAGATATTTCAGCAAGGAGGTGCCAGGGAAAAGCCCCCCGGGAGAGGAATAATTCTGTCTGCGGAGCATGAAAAACTGGCAAACACGGGGCCTTAAGGCCACACACTGAACAATGAGAAGAAACCAAACAATTGAAGAGCAGCTTTCTCCAGCTGCTTCTCCCATGCAATTCGGGATTTCTGGGCGAGGAGAGTGCAGAACTGGTGGTCTCCACTCAACAAAACCAGAGACGTTTCTTGCACGCAGAAGAAACCTCCTTTTGTTTGTGTTTCAGAGCTGCGACCGCACTGGAAATGCAGGCGCACTCCGGCAGGAAACTCCAGCAAAGAGCCCCTCCAGAGAGAGCCCCGGGAGACACCGGCACAGCTGGGCACAGCTGAGCACAGCCCGGCACAGCCGGGCACCCGCTCCCCAGTGGCGCTGATGGAACAAAGGCCCGTTTTGAGCATCTCACGTCAGAGTTTCTGGCCAGACGGGTGCGAGTGCCCAGCCGCGGCAGGGCGAGGACGCTGTGGCGGCCCCGAGGAGCGCGGGAACCGCTCGGGCAGCTCCCGCTCCGGGAGCCGCTTCCCGGTCCCGCCTCCCGGCTCTGCGCCCCGCCCCGCATCGGCGCTCCGCTGCTCCGGCCTGGCTCGCTGCGCTCGGCGCTCGGCCGGGGGCGGGGCGCGCCGCCTCACGCTCTCCCGCACCCCCGCCCGCCCG
>VXBT01001289.1:139495-215739 GCA_013400235.1 Oriolus oriolus
CTGCGAGCTCAGCGCGGGCCCACGCCCACCTCGAAGCCCCGCCCACTCCACCAGGCCCCGCCCCGTGCGCGCTGCGGACCCGCACCTGAGCTCCACGTGTCCCTCCCTGCTCCATCCATCCCTCCTTTCCCGCAGGTCCTTGTCCCTGCCCGCGCCTGAGCCTGTGCCCCAGCGTCCTGTCACCCTCCGTGCCTAGCACGGGGGGCTGCGGGCACTGCGTGTGCCCAGCCCGGCGCCCAGAGCCCGGAGCTGCCCCTGCCCAGCGCTGCCCCACTGGTGCTGCCTCGGCTGCACCGCCCCCGATGGTGCTCTCTCCACAAGCTACCCGTTCCCCACGTTTTCCTGCCTTGGCACCTGTGCTTTCCATGCTCTTTTAGCTGCACCAGCTCCCCAGTGCTATCCTGTGCATTTCCTTTCAGGGGCAAACAGCAGCGAGGAGCCCCAGGTGAGGCTCTGGAGGTGCTTCCCTCCCTCTCCAGCAGCCAGCATGCAGGGAGGATGTATCCTAATCCTGCAGCCTCTCGGCCAAGGCCACCACGCTGGCATTGTTCCCAGGGCTCTCCCCTGTCTGGCTCTGCTCTCCCACTGGTGTGCCCTGTTTTTCCTCAGCCCCACAAACGCACTCTGCTAAAGGGCAGACAGCACTGTGCTGTGCCATGCCCCTGCCCCGGCTCCTTTCTTGTTCGGCCAGGGCAGGCACAGTACAAGGTGTCAGAAACACCACGTGGTAATTTAACAGGGAGGTTCTCTGTGCTACATTTGCAAAAATCAGGGAATTCTTGGCAGGTACCCTGTGTGCAAGAGAGAGCACACAGTCAAAAGTGTCAGGTCTGCCCATGCTGAGTCCTAACAGAGAAATTCTGTCTGGGACTAAAAGCTGTGTGGTTGTGTAAAGGAGTGCTGTGTGGGCAGTAAGTGTGCTGGTTTGAACCCTGCTGATGAGCCAAGGGGTTACTGATATGAGGGCACACATCTGATCCTTCTCCACTTATTTACAAAAAAGTCTAGAAAATGCAGACAGAAAAAGCCAGCATTGAATGACACTGAACCAGTCAGAAGTTACAGAACACCAGAGTTCAAATTCCCAGTCCACAGCCCAGCTCAGCTGGCTGTTGCTTGGGCTTTATGATACATTCTGTAATGAGAGGATTATATTTTCTTCCCGTCAAGAGGTTGTCTCTGTCAGTGCTTGAGAATGATGGAATCTGGAGGAGGAGACTGGTCTGGGTAAGGAAAGAGGCAGGTTTATGTGAGCAGGAGTTGGAGAACACTCTGAATGGCACAGGCAGTAGCAGGGAGAGGAAGGCTGGTCTCCTGGAGTGGCAATCATTCGTGGCTCTGCGCTTGCCAGGGCTGATGGGTGTGCTGGGTAGGTCCCCTAAGCTCACGTTTTTGTAGCTGCCTGCTCTCTAATTCAGTGTGCCTGCCTTGAGCCGCCGAGGATCTGGCCGGAGTATCTGCTAACTGCTCCTAAACTAAACTTCAGCTGCAGTTAATGGCAGTTGTACTTTGGACATGTGCTGCAGGATAAGCATCACCCCTGGGTGTTTCAGTGGGACACCTAAACTTCATGGATCTTTTTGACCTAAATCCTTGGCTAATAAACACTCAGAAGGGCCAAGGCTCAAAGCTTATATTTTATAAATCAAATCTGAGATTTTCTATTTATAATTCTTCATGGTCAAGTCAGGCAGTAATTGCTTCATGTTCAACAGATCGAGTTATTTAGATAACACAGTGGAAATAAATGATGTGGATATTTTACAGCCCTGGCATAGAGATTATTTCAGGTTTATCTTTATGCAGATTAATAAACTTTTGGCTTTTATAAATTGATGTGCCAGGCCTGAAGTGATTTGAGCTTGCACATGCTTGTCATGCCTGCAGAAGACAAGCAGGGCTAACTTCCAAGAATAGAGGAAGATGAGAAGATCAACTTTTTCATAGGTCTTTGTCACTTGTGACACTCAAATTATAAAGGTGTCTTTTGCAAACTGTGCATTTTCAAAGTAGATATATCCACCATCTTAAAGATTGGAATGTTCTGTGAAGGAAAAAGGGTTACATTTCTTGGTGTAATTGTTCAGTTACCTTGTATCTCCCCACATCTTTATTGTTATTAACTAATAGTAACGTAATAATAAGTTTATGACCTTTGTGTTCAGCTTCAGGTTACTGATTTGTAGCCTGAGTTCAGCTGATAGAAGCTGATGGGAAGGAACTGGTTTTATGAGATTAATTACTGGAAAGAGTTTTGGTTATTGGCTGACATATGTGTCTCTGCGTTTTCATAACAAGATAAAATTATTTCTTGAACAAAACATTTCTGTTTTGATCTTGACAAATAGGAGAAGCTATTGCATTTGAAGCATGCAGTTATTGGCATGCTGGGTGAGGAGTAAAACCCTGTGGTAATTTGTCTAATAGTCACAAACATGCTCTCAAGTGACTTTAGGGTCAGCTTTCAAATAATTTGTGGATGCATTTTGGCATCATTCAAATGGGTCGAATAAATTATTGATCTTTAACCTAATTATCAAAGTATCAATGTGAGTAAAAATGTCTAGGTGAGAGAGAGAGAAACAAAGAGCAGCTGGGATTTTTTAAGGCTTTTTACACCCATCACAGGGCTTGCAGCCCAGGTTGAAAGCTGATGGTGTGCGTTGCACATTATGTATTTATTTTTATATATATTATATATTTACATGTCATGATGTATAATGAACATTTTAGGTAAAGGGGATATTTTTGAAGCAAGAGCCTTGCTTTTTCAAGATTTTGGCATAAGCAGGCTGTGGGTATTTTTGTAAGACTAAGACATGAGCAGAAAGAAGCAAACGAAGACACATGCCAGTGTTTCTTAAAATAGTTTCCAATTTGTTGCAAAATTGCCTCCAAGCAGAAAAGTTTTGAGGAGATCATTCTGATTTGGTAAAGATTTAGGTCAGAGATAACAGGACTTTTCAGATCACATCCATCCTGCATGGCGTGGGAATTCGAGGTTCCTGGCATTTGTTTGCTCAATAGCTTTGTCACTTAGTAAACCCACCCATCTGAAGGGAGTGCAAATAAAGCACTTTTTGGTGCAGTGATACTGGCTCCTGAAGATTCCAGCCACGTTAAGTTGCTGTGGCAAAGACCCCGCAAAGGCAGCAGAGGGAACAGCTTTGCAGGAGGGGTGAAGCCTGGGTGGGGTTGATCCCGCATCACCCCGGGCTGTGATAAACTCTGTCCCTTGTGTTTTCAGAGGCTTCGAAGTGGCGTTGTCAGAGATCTTGAGCGTCAGAACCAGAAAAGGGAGAACATTCGCCTGTTAAAGGAGCAGATTGCTCTGACAAAGCAGCTCACAGAAGAAAGAGACAAGGCGCTAATGGAAAAACGTTCCCAGCAGTCCTAGGCACAGGCCTGGCTCTTCAGAGGTTTGATTAAAGACGTTTGGAGGTCATTTGCATCTTACTTCTTGAAGGTGTTTTAACAAACAGAGGTAATCTGTGAAAGACTGCCTGTTTTGTGTAAGTTATAACCAAGCCTCTAAAGCTTTAGGGCGGACGAAAACCCATTTCCTCTGTGATTGGTACTTGGACTGTGCAGACTTGGCTGTGGCACATCCCGTGTGGATGGACTGAAGGTGCGGAGGAACAGCTCCTTGTTGTGCAAGCTCCCTCTAGGATGGCCAACAACGTTCACATGAGCGGGCTGCTCAGCCGGCACGACGATGAAGCCACCAGGACCTCCACCTCCGAGGGCCTGGAGGAGGGTGAGGTGGAAGGGGAGACTCTCCTGATCGTGGAGTCCGAGGACCAGGCTTCAGTGGATTTATCGCACGACCAGAGCGGGGACTCCCTGAACAGCGACGAGGGGGAAGCTTCCTGGATGGAGGAGATGTCCTATTACTGTGAGAAGTGCCAGAAGTGGATCCCAGCAAGTAAGGCCGCCACTTGTGTTGTGCCTGGCTGTGGTGGGTGTTTGCAAGGTGTTTGTGCTGTCCTGCATTCCTCCTTTACAGCTGGTTTGGCTGTACCCCATCCTGTCTTGGTGGATGATGCCTGCTGGCAGCGGGTGTGTTAGACGCTTCAGTCCATGAGCTGTGTGTGTCCAGAGCTTATGCTCTCTGTAAGGAAGTTAAACTGTCTTCTTCAATTAATAGAGAACATTAAAGTTCAGAAATGTGCCCACCCTCACAGTTCTTGCAGCTGTTCAGGGGCTTGGGCCAAGCAACCTGACCTCTCTGCTCACTCAGATAAAGATAATGACCCTTGCTGTAAAGCTCTGGGGAAGAGAAGGACTTTGTGTGTTACTTTTTATTTTCTCCCTGTTGATCTGTCACATCTGTGGAGCATATGGCTAAATCTTAACCTTAATGTTTTCTCAATAATGTGAATTTAAGGTGGCTTTCACAGAAACATGCCCAGCTTTCAGCAGCCAGCTCTGGGGGGTGTTTGGAGCAAGCTGCAGGACTTTATGCCTCTGGTCTGACACTGGACATAAGATACATGCTGTTAGCAGTGTAACAGACAACTTTACTTTCTAAATCCTGGATTATCTGATCTGTTAGATCCAAAAGCCAGATATTGCTAAGCACTGGTTGGCATTGGTTTTGGTGGGGTTTTTTTTGTTTGGTTTGATTTGGGGGTTTTGTGGGGGGGGTTTTGTTTGTTTGTTCGTGGTTAGAAATAACGAACTGTTTAGGTGGCACCTGCCTGGCAGATATGTTAGAGCTGCCCTTTTTGCCTTCTTAGAATTTGCCAAAATTTATAGTGTAAAAATCTCCTCTCAAGGCATGTTAGTGAATGTTTAGGTGTTTATGGAATGAATAGCATCAGACTATTAAATTACTATGCAGTAAATGGAAATACTAACTTGAAATGTATTTTTAAAAAATGGAGCAGAGTTAAAGGTAGCATGAGCTAGCTCATGCTGGAGCACTTGATTTAACACTAGATTTGTTTTATTTTACAAATATGTTCCTCTCTGCAGTTGCTGTGGAACAGATCCAAGGAGCAGAGAAGGCCAGTTGCAAAGCAACAGTAGCCACATACAAATGTGCGGAGTAAATGACAGTAAAAGGCAGATACTGTGCTCTTTCCTAATCATTCAGTTCTAGGGAGTTCAGTTGTCCCTTGTGAAAATTGCCGGTGTGCTCAGGCAAATAATCACTTTTTTTACATTGAATTGCCATTTAGATGTTGTCTTAATCTGCCAAGTGTGGGTGGTTTTCCCCCATCAAACACAGCTGCAGCTTTAATTCTGCAATTCACTATGAAAGCAGGGCATCCATATGTTAAAAATGCTTGATCTGGTGTCGTTACACAGTAAAAGAGGTCCTTGTCAATTTGCTGCTTTTGTGTGACTTTTCAGAAACACTCTAGTCTTAACAGTTTCCTTGTCCCCTGATGTAATTTTTCAATTTTTCATACTTGTGTCAGTTAACTCCTGGTGAGAAGCCCTGATTCATATGATTATTTTTCCTTTACTGCAGAAACACAGAATTAGAGCCTGTAACTTTGGGTGCATGGGGGTTTACAGGTGGCTCTGTCACTTTTGTTCAGACAAACCTGATCTTGGAGGAAATCCAAATTTCCTTTGCAGCACTTTTTCCTATAAAAGGACAAAAAAATCGATTTTTGCCTTTTCATTTTAGGTCAATTGAGAGAACAGCTCAGCTACCTCAAAGGAGATAACTTTTTCAGATTTACTTGCTCTGATTGCTCAGAAGATGGGAAGGAGCAATTTGAACGTCTGAGATTAACATGGCAACAAGTAAGTGAAGTGTTTGTGCCAGCAGAACAACCGTGGGACTTTCTGAAACTGTTGTTTGTTGTGTATATGCTACCTGGAAAAGGAGGATCAGGTATTGGTAACAAAGGAGCATTTGCATGAACTTCAGAAATTAATTAGCTGAGGATTGCCTGCACATGAGAACTTGAGCATTTGGCAGGGAAATTGAAAGATAATCATACAAACCACATTCCTTTTCCTTTTTTTTTTTTTTTTCCCCTTCCCCTTATGTTGCTCATGAATTCATGGCTTCAAGCAGGTTTGGAAAAGCAAAATAAATGCAATTTGGCTGCTAGGCATGAACAGTTTTTTGTATGTAAGAAAATGTAAAGTTAGTGAGGTGGGAACATGGAAACAGAAAGCTTGCCAGCTCCCTGCATACAAAGCTCCAACCTGGCTGCTTATGCACTAGTATCAGTCCTTGCTGGAATTTCAATTTGCTGGTGTTTCAATCATTTGCGCCCTCAAGCAATCAAAATAACATCTGTCTGCATTCTTTGGGACAGTAATGGTGTGTTGTCTCACAAAAGATCACAGGATCAGCTAGGATGGAAAAGCCCTTTGAGGTCATCATGTCCAGCCTATGACCCAACACCACATTGTCAACCAGACCATGGCACTGAGTGCCACATCCAGGCTTTCCTTAAACACCTCCAGGGACGGTGACTCTGCCAGCTCCCTGGGCAGCCCATTCCAGTGCCCAATCACTCCTTCTGTGAAGAAATTCTTCCCAATGTCCAGCCTAAACCTCCTCTGGTGCAGCTTAAGATGTGTCCTCTTGTCCTGTCACTTACCTGGGAGAAGAGGCTGAGCCCTCACCTGGCTACAGCCTCCTGTCAGGGAGTTGTAGAGAGTGATAAGGTCTCCCTGAGCGTCCTCCTCTCCAGGCTAAACACCCCCAGCTCCCTCAGTCATTCCTCACAGGATCTGTACTCCAGACCCTTCACCAGCCTTGTTGCCCTTCTCTAGATGTGCTCCAGCACCTCAGCATCCTTCCTAAATTGAAGGGCCCAGAACTGGACACAGCACTCAAG
The DNA here is from genome assembly GCA_013400235.1 of Oriolus oriolus. NCBI lineage: Eukaryota > Metazoa > Chordata > Aves > Passeriformes > Corvidae > Oriolus > Oriolus oriolus. Next base: position 146,308 of record VXBT01001289.1, read on the forward strand.
GTGCGGCCTCACCAGTGCTGAGTACAGGGGGACAATCACTGCCCTGTTCCTGCTGGCCTCTATTCCTGATCCAAGCCAGGATGCCATTGGCCTTCTTGGTCACCTGGGCACACTGCTGGCTCATGTTCAGTCTGCCATCAGTCAGTACCCCCAGGTCCCTTTCTGCCTGGCTGCTGTCCAGCCACTCTGTCCCCAGCCTGTTGTGCTGCAGGGGCTTGTTGTGGCCAAAGTGCAGGACCCAGCACCTGGTCTTGTTAAACCTCCTGTTGTTGGACTTGGCCCCTGGATCCAGCCTGACCCCTCTAGATGGTGTCAAAGGCTTTGCTGAAGTCCAGGTAGACAAAATCCACAGCCTTCCCTGGATCCACCAGGCAGGTCAGCTGGTCATAAAAGGAGATAAGGCTGGTCAGGCAGGACCTGCCCCTCCCAAATCCATGCTGTAGGTGCCAAGTGATGGCACTCACGATGATCTGTTCCATAACCTTGCCAGGCACTGAGGTCAGGCTGACAGGCTTGGAGTTTCCCAGATCCTCCTTCCAGCCCTTCTTATGGATGGGTGTCACACTGGCCAACCTTCAGCCATCTGGTACCTCCCTGGTGAGCCAGGACTGATGGTAAATGATTGAGAGCAGCTTGGTGAGCTCTTTGGCCAGCTCCCTCATCCCCCTAGGATGGATCCCATCTGGTCCCATAGACTTGTGAGCATGCTTCCTCCTGGATTACCGGGGGGTATTCTGCACCCTGTCCCCATCCACCACCTCAGGAGGCCGCTTGTCCCGAGGACAAGCTGTCTGATTGTTGAAAATATCAGCCTTGTTGGCTTTTCCTTGATTCTTACCCATAGGCACTCCGCCTTTTCATCATATAAGATAATTTGCAACACCAGTTGTAGCTCCTGCACTGCTTTCTCGTGGAGGCCAGAGCAGGGGAAAAGGCTGGTGTAAGGATCTTTGCTGGCAGACTGGCAGAGTTTCACCAGGTTCCACACTGGGAAAGCAGAGGCTGCTGGCATTGCCCAGGTCTCTTCAGAGTGCCATGGGGAAGGGCCAGACAAAATCAAAATGGATGAGGAAGAAAGCTGTGACCACCTCCCTGGGCTTCCAGCAGCCAGAGCTGCTGCTGCTTCTGGGTAAGTGGAATTGAGGGAAGTGGTCAGATTAACTTACCTGAAGCAGCAAAAATGAGGACAGTGATTTCTGGATTTTTTTCAGAGTATGTGGCCTCAACAGATCCTTTTCTTTAGCCAAGTGAAAAGAGAATTATTTTTGAAGTCCTGAGACACTTTCCCACATGACTTTAAAACCCACAAAATCCTAGTTATCAAACTGAGAGGGGTTGTGAAGTAGAAATAGGATAAAGGGGATGTTAAAGCTGTCCATATTTCCTCATTTTGACATCTTTGACAGTGCATCCCAGAAGGCCAAGGTCCCCTGTGAGGAGACCCATCTCCCTAAGAAAAACACATTTCAGACTTCTCTGAGAGTGAAGTCCCTGTTGGAAGTAGTGCCAAACTGAGGCTGTGTGATTGTTGAAAGATGATCTCAGCCTGGCTGATTTTAGTTTAGTTCTAATAAATTAATTAAAGTTATTAAGTAAATGTAATTAACAGTTGGTCACCTGGGATTTACTTGAAAGAGGTGAGATATTTTTCGAACCTGCCCTTTAGTTTGGGTATGTAACAGGTCAGAATGAATTTGGTTATGAAGTGTGTGCAAGACCATTGTCACAATGTTTCTGATTTATTGGATAGTGAGATTACTTCTGATGGGTTTTTTTTTGAATTTGAAAGACTGTTTCCCTACCTCCACATTACATTCAGACCCCAGCTGTACTGTAATTCATTTATATAAGAGCTGCACAATTCTTGTGTCTCAGCACAAACCTGCATAACTAGGCAGCTTGCTATTCCCCTGGGATGGAGAAATCTCTGGAAGAATGTGCATCTAACAATAGAAAGACAAGAACGGGCAGCATGAAAGCAGGGAGAAGATGGATTGCAGAAGTTGCCTATGAGATGTTGCAAAAATAAGATATTTATGAGGGAGCAAAGATTTGTGTGTGTGTGTGTGGCAGCTGTGGGGGTCTGTTGAGCAGAAAAAGCAGAAAGGATTCACCTGTGTCCAACACTTTCTGTTCCAGGTTGTCATGTTGGCAATGTACAACTTGTCTCTGGAAGGAACGGGTCGTCAGGGGTACTTCAGGTGGAAAGAAGACATTTGTGCTTTTATTGAGAAACACTGGACTTTCTTATTAGGGAACAGGTAAAGGCATGATATTTCCCTGAGGGTCTGGTTGGTGAGCCAAAGGAATTAAAACCTGTTATACAGATGGACAAGAATCCTGGCTGATTTGATGACATCTCTGTTGAGCCTTACAAGTGATAAAATGGGAGGATTTAATATTGGGAATCTGAATGCAGGCATGAGGGGTACACTTGAGAAAGAATCAGCATTTCTCACTGGGGAAAAACAACCCCAGGAATGTCACATGAAAGCAATACAAATGCATGTATTTTGGCTTGTTTCTAGCATATGAACCTGCAAAGACTGAGTCTTCCCAAACTGTCACAATGGATGGGCTGATCCTGGTATTGCCAGACTTTAAGGACAAAAATGTGGTTCAGCAAAGTGCTACGTTCCTTGGCTATAAAGCTTGCAAGGACCAAGTTCTTCAAGAAGAACTGAGCCTCACCTTATAGGTTGTTTTGGATCTTAATGAAATGGCTTTTACCTAGTAGGTGTTAAATAACTGGAACACTTTTCAGTATGTGTAAAGACACTGTCAGAGTCGGAACCTCTCTGTAAAGGGCAGCCTTCATTTCCCAGGTGAACAGCACATTTTTTCTGAGCGTGCTGAAGCTGTCAAACCCAAGCCTTGCTGTTAATGCATGTGCTGTGGAGGCAGGGGAGGAACTGAGCAGTCCTTGGAAGTTGCAGGTTTGATTGACTTCACAGCTTCTTTTCTTCCCTAGGGATTTCTCTGTTGTAAGATCTAGCCTTTCTTCCTAACCAGATCTGGTCTTTGGCTTTGCTTTCGGTGCTTGTCTGAGCCTCCTTGCGCTGTTCTCAGAAACGTGTGCATTTGTCCTCTCTGGAAGCCACAGGGACCCTGACAGGAGGGCAGCTGATGGCCCATTGTCCCTCACTCAGGGAGTCCTGCCTCCCAGGGTTTGCTGCTGCCTTTTGACACTTGCCCTGCGAACTGGGCACTCCTTGCTCTGATTAAAATTCAGAGAGTGATTCCTGGCCTCAGACACAGCCTTCCCACTTGCCTGGACAAGCCACTGATGGAACAGAGACAGCTGAATCGCGTGTGTAGCGGTACAAGCCGTGCAATGCTCTTCTTCCCTGGCATACTGAAGTGCAGCTTATCCAGATGTACTGTAACACTCCAGACTTTGAGCTGGGGCACCTGGGTTTGATCCCCCACCTTTGAGGTTAAGTACCCCAAGGTGTGTAAGTGCAGCACTTGGGCAGCAGTGAACACCAACTCAGCCTTGGCAAGTACAGAAGTTTCTGCCAGTGGGGGGGTGCAAAGGCAAGAAGAAATCCTGAGATTCTTTGCACCATGAACCTGATTCTCTGGAGTCTGAGGGAGTACCTCAGTTACTGGCTAACAGGGCAGTTCTTAAGTATTTCTTCTCACCTCTTCCCTAAGTGACATCTTAGTTAGCCCTGTGACCAGTTTCTAAAGGAACAAAAAGTGCTCAGATGCCCAGTCAGAGTGCTCTGCCCAGCAGAGGGAAAGGCTTAAATGCAGCTGCCTGTCTCCAAGGGGCCAGAAAAGTGCTTCAGGAGTAGTTCAGTGTGTGTGCATCAGTACCACTGGCAGAAACACTCTGTCCAGAATGGAAGCACAGCTGGCGAGTGGGGACCTAACCTTTGTTTTCCTCTCTCCCACCACAGGAAAAAGACCTCAACATGGTGGAGCACAGTTGCTGGCTGTCTCTCTGTGGGGAGCCCCTTGTTTTTCCGCTCGGGGGCACAGGAATTTGGAGAACCGGGATGGTGGAAACTGGTTCATAACAAACCCCCAACACTGAAACCTGAAGGAGAGAAGCTGTCAGCATCTGCACTGAAGGCAAAAGGTAACTCTGTCCCCAGTAGTGTGTGGATTCCTCATTGAGCCAGAGCTGGGAGATGTGGGAAAAGTTGAGTTAAAACCATGGGTTTGTGGTCATGGACAGTTCCTTAGTTTTGTTCTGCTGTAATGGTTGACTGAAGAGAACTATGGTGCATATACTGTAGTGTGAGGAGCCTTTATATTTTATTACCATTTTGCATTGTGCTGATTTAAAGGGTTTTGAGGCTTGTGCAGAGTGGTTTGGGTTGGGTTTTTTTTAGCTGAAATCCACAATTTTTCCACTTCTCTTTACCCTGGGGAATGTCTTTTATTTTTTTGTCGCTAGGTGCAAATTCTCCCCTGTGTAGAGGAAGAAAATTTGGGCTTTAATGAGGCTTTAGTCATACATTGGCTTAATCCTACATGTCCCAGAGTGAATTTCTTGTACACATTGAAAACCCATCTTCTAAGCTTCGTAGTCAGTGTGTTTTTGACTGTGTAGTGTGTATCCAGTGACTGCGGGAGCTCAGAGTCAGTCAGAATAAGCAAACTCCTTCTTTAGCAGCTTCCAAGCCGCCCCTGGATCCCATCATTACTGTGGAAGGCCTTCGGAAGCGAGTGAGCCGCAATCCAGTGGAGTCAGCCATGGAGCTGAAGGAGAAGAGGTCTCGCACTCAGGAAGCCAAGGACATTCGGAGAGCCCAGAAGGAGGCAGCCGGGTTCCTGGACAGGAGCACCTCCTCCACTCCCGTGAAGTTCAGCAGCCGCTGCCGCCGGTCCGATATCGTCCTGGAGAAAGGAGAGGTCATCGACTTCTCCTCCCTGAGCTCATCTGACCGCACGCCTCTGACCAGCCCCTCTCCATCCCCATCCCTGGACTTCTCTGCTCCCGGCACTCCCGCCTCGCACTCGGCCACTCCCAGCCTGCTGTCAGAAGCAGATCTCATCCCGGATGTCATGCCACCACAGGCGCTGTTCCATGGTAAGAGCCACCATGGGTTTTGGTTAGTGATGAACCCTGTGTAGTTTTCTAGGAAGATGTTATAAAAAAGAAGCTCCCAGTGAGCTGCAGGATCCTTTCAAAATGAGATGGAAAGTAACTGACAACATACTGTTGTCTTAGTTGAGTGTGAGAATTGACTGGTTTTTCCACAGTTGTATCACCAGCTTCTAAGGCCAGAAGAAACCCCCATTATCATTTACTGAGGGATCCTGAATAAACAGTGGGTAGATTTCACACAGCAACTGCTGGACCACTCAGCCTAAGCATTTCACTGCAACACAGATTATTACACTGTTAGATAGCAACTCTAGTTCTGTCTCAAATGTTTTTCATGGGAGAAATTTTATTCCCATGGTAATGTCCCAGTATTTTATAAATTTGAATGTGCTGATTAACAGATGCTAAATTTCAGCAAGATTGCAAAGCAGTGATGCAGGCTGAATGCTGTCAGTTCCTTAAGGAGCCAGACTTCTGGGTGACAGGAAGAATAGTGAGGTTCTGTAGAGGATAGAAGCTCTCCAGGGTATGCCAGGTGAAGATAAAGCTCACCAGGTTGAGCTTTTGATCCCCAGTCTTCGGGAATTTTCAGCAGCTTAACGTTCCTCAAAGAACATGAGCTTGCAGCTCAGAGAGGCCCTGTTTCCAGATGCCAAACTACAAGACAATGTAGGTGCAGGATTGATTCTGTGTCCTGAAACTGGACTCTTTACAGCATCTCCTGTCCAGGAGATCCAGGAGCACATAGAAAATGAAGTGTGTTGGGTAAACCCACATTATTGTTCCTTAGCAGAAAAATGCTGTGACAACCATTTTTGAAATGGGGCTTTGATGTTTAAATTATTTTTTTTCTTCTGGATTGTTTTAATCTGTTCCACAGATGATGAGGAGATGGAAGGAGATGGAGTCATCGACCCAGGAATAGAGTATGTGCCCCCTCCCAGTGGGACAGCTGGTGCTAGCACCATGATAGCAAGCAGAAAAAAAGTGAAGACAGCTGAGCAGATCAAGCAAGAGGTGGAGAGTGAAGAAGAAAAAACAGAACGGATGGAAGGTGACAGTGAAGATCCTGAAGAGTCAAACACACCCTTGCAGGTGAGAGGACGAGACAAGGGGAAGCCACAGCTGGAGAAGGATGCTAAACCCAGAGTTCCCAAGCACACCTCAGTTAGCATCTATGAGGAAAAGCTGCTGCTGAAGAGACTGGAAGCCTGTCCCAATGCTTTGAGCATGACCCCAGAGGCCCGGAGGCTGAGGCGCAAGCTGCTGGTCAGGCAGGCCAAGAGGGAAAGAGGACTCCCACTCTTTGACTTGGACCAGGTTGTGAATGCTGCACTGCTCCTGGTTGATGGGATTTATGGAGCCAAAGAAGGTGGTGTCTCCAGGTCCCCAACAGGGCAAGCAACATACAGAACTACTAGCCAGGACTTCAGGATCTTGGACAGGTACCAGGTGCGTGTTCCCAAATCCAAGTTAGCTTTTGGCACTGGTTATTTTAAAGCTTTTGCTGCAGACAGCAGTGTCACATTGAGGTTATCTGCCTGCTAAAGTGAAAAGGATTATGTGAACAAGACTGATTTTGGCTTGGGGCTGTGCCCCACCAATGCTCTCCTAAGTCCCTTTCTTCTTGGGACATGCTGGTGCAGCGCTGCTGTCTATCAGTGTCAGCACCACAAATGTCGATGTATTTGTACTCCAGCCCTGCCCAAATGCTGATGGTGGAGGCCTGGATGTACCCAAACAGGCGGGTGCTCTTTCATGTGTGCAGGAGGCAGATGACTTGCAGCACTTTTAGGTTTGGGCACCAAATTTGGGAGTGCACAGCAGAGTGCAGAGGTGGGACCATCGTGGTCCAGTCCATCCTGTCACATTGAAAGGCCCTTATTCTTCCTTCATGTTATTCCCTTGTTAATCACTGACTGATCTTCCTGCAATTGTTCTGTATTTGTTTGTGCATCCAGACAGTGCTGCCGGCCACGAAGGGATATCGCCAGCAGACAACCAAGTTTCTGTATCGCCTGGTAGGCTCAGAAGACCTGCTGACAGACCACAGTATTGTCAGCCCTTACACCTCCCGTGTCCTTAAACCCTACATCAGGTACAGAGGGTCTGAGCTTGCTCTTGGCTTGTGCACCGCCAGCCCACGGAGAGGACACCTTTCTTGGGCAGTGCTCCTCACTCCTCCTCAAAGTACAACCCAGTGCACCATGGTAACCCTGAAGGGATAGTGTTCGATTTAGCTGAGTAGTGAAACGGATTGCATTGGGAAGGGGAATCTCCAAGAAGGGGCAAGGGCAGAGAGGGCATTGCTGTAGCCATTCAATGCAAGTTGCACCTGCTCTTGGGTCAGAACCATGATTTCCTTGCTCATGCTGTAAGGAGAGACTGGCTGGACATGCTGCAGGTGTGGAAACTGTCCTGGCCTCTGGCACAAGGATGTTTTTGCAGAGCTGGGGGCTGTTTTCCCACATGAATGGAAGACTGTTCTTTTTTTTCTTAATTTGAGCATGTCAGAAAATATTTCATGGGTAGTACCCATTTAGCTGCAGTGGCAGTTCTTGTTGCTCACTTTCTTTTTGTGTTTCCTTTTCACGTTCCTGGCAGACGCGATTATGAGACAAAGCCCCCAAAACTCAGGCTGCTGGCAGAAATCCGGGCGAATCCGCACAGGAATGATCTCAACTGGAAGGCTGAGCCAGAAGCACCCATCGATTACTGCTACGTTCGCCCTAATCACATCCCCACTATAAACTCCATGTGCCACGAATTCTTCTGGCCTGGTAAGATTCCTCCAGTGCTTGGGTTCTTTGAAGGAAGTGGTTTTGTTCAGAAAAAAATGTTCTTGGGCCACATTTTTCTTCAGTTGATGTCTGGCTGGGTTCTTAGAAACCCATTATCTGATGTCACAGGAATGCATTTGAGGTGGAGACATGCATTTGGTGTCTTTGTCTCTTGAGAGATCATGTAGAACTGGGCAATTAGGCCCTAATTAGCACAGCACTTACAAAAATCGGTGCCAGTAGGAGTAGTCTGGTAGTTTAGTAGTTAATTAAACTAAAGCATCCAGTGAAATGTTTTGCAGAATCAGGGGTTGAAATGAACAGTTTTATACCAGAGATTACTGTTCAGTACCTTTGTGAGAAGGTTTCTTCCTGGCAGCCATAAGCTGGATATGTTGGAGTGAAAGTTGGGAAGTTGTGTGAGGAGTGGCTGAGGTCACTTGGTCTGTTCAGGCTGGAGGAGGGGAGACTGGGGGGAGACCTCATGATAGTCCCTAGCTTCCTCAGGAAGGGAAGCCAGAGAGGCAGGCACTGATTTCTTCTCTGTGGTGACAGAACTCAACAGACCTGAGAGAACAGCTCTGAAGTTGTGTCAGGGGTGGTTTAAATTGGGTATCAGGAAAAGGTTTTTCACCCAGAGGGTGGTTGGGCACTGGAACGGGTTCCCTGGGGAAGTGGTCACAGCACCAAGCCTGCCCAACATGAGTGTGGACAACACTCTCAGGCACATGGTGTGACTCTTGGGGTTGTCCTGTGCAGGGCCAGGAGCTGGACTCGATGATCCTTGAGGGTCTCTTCCAACTCAGCTCATTTTGTGATTCTGTGAATTGCTTTTACAAGCACAGGCTCTGCTGTGATGTCCTTTATCTCCTCAAGCCTCGGTATTTACAAGGTATGGGAAAGATCAGGTTTGAATTTTTCTGTGTCATTTCTGGAACTGCAGGCTCTTTGGGGACAGTGGCTGCCCTTTCTGGGGGCAGTTATGAGGCTGCAGTCTGTAGTTCTGAAATAATAATAGCAATGTTCATCTGCTGCACGCATCAGCTTCTGATCAGCAAACAGCGCAGCAGACTGATGTAGAAAAGCCCAGTACAAACAGCACACACCTTTATTCCAGGTAACTGTTTGTGTTTTGATTTGCAGATAGTGATTCAGCAGGGTTGTAGTTCAGCAGTGCCCATATGCCGCAGTCAGGATGGGAGCTCTTTGTGCGGCTCTTTATGCAGATTGTACAGTGTGGGGGGAAATAACCTGGCACGCCTTTCCTTTCACAAGCTGCTTCAGAGCTCGTGAGAGACACTTGCAATCCCAGCAGAGGCTGAACCGCTTTGTCATAGTCTCTCCCCTCCTGATAATGCATTTGAAGTTCTGGCCAAGTTGGGTTGCACCTTCATTAAGTTCTTCAGGACTCACCCTGTTTTATTTAACATAAGGAGCATGGGTGTGTTCCACCCAACTGTGAACTGTTCATCATTAAATCAGAAAGCTGACACTCCCATCAGTCTCCAAACAGGAATCCAAATCTTTTCCATGGTGAAAAATTCCCGAGGCTGGGATATGATTATTGCACCTTGGTTTTAGAAGGAGAGGGAAGTGAGGAGATGATGCTTCGGGAGGTAAAGCCTGGATGCAAAGGGTTTAGCTGGTACAACTTGGGGGTGGTGGGCAGGGATATGCAGCTGGGTGAGCATCATTAAACCAGCACTTAGTTCTTCTGTCCCTCCAGATCCTTCCTTTCAGAGCTGTTCTTGCCTCTCCCAAGGCAGAACCACGTTTGCAGGTAGTGAGTGCAAACGAGCTGATGGAAGAGAGATTCTCCAGTGTTGTTCCTCACAAGTGCTTGTGCCTTGGTGCCCTAACGGGAAACCTCTCCCTAGCGGGAAACATCTCTAGGGGTGAACCATCCTGAGCTAAGCGTCTTCGTACAGGAAAAACTTCCCTGCTGCAGAGACGCCAGCGTGCCCGGGGCAATGAGTGCTCCTGTCCAGACACGCTGCAAGGCACTCCACAGGCAACGGCAGCCTGGCTTAATTAGCACAGCTCCCTATTGCCAATCGATTCCTCCCACGTCTCGCTCCACCCAGCTTACTCTCGAGCAAGAAAATAACTCACCCACTTCTTAGTGCCTGGTGCTTTATGAAGTCTTGCATCTCATCAAGAGCGATTACTGGAAAACACACTCTGCTATTTTCTTACCCCGTGTTCCAAATATTTTGCAATTGCCAACTTGAGGCTGAAGCAAACGTTTCTGGCACGTCTCCTCTGTGTTTTGCATCTTGTTGGGGTCTGTCCACACAAATTACCAAGCAGTCAGTCCTCAGTGCCTTGAACTGCACTGCTTGGTGCTGACAGGCTGTGTGGATGCACTAGGACTGCAGCAGCAGGGTGATTAGGCAAGGTAATAAACTCCCAGCCTCTTTTTGTGTCCAGCCTCTGATTCACAGAAGCACCACTGCCTGCTAAAAGCAGTGTTTGCATGCTAAAAGCAAGTGTTTTGGTAGCGTTGGCAGCTGTGGTCAGGTTCACAGTGCAGCTCCACAACCAGCTGAGTGTGCACAAGAGACGGCAGTAAGAGCTCCAGGAAAGGTGGAGGAAAAAGGAACCATAGCAGGCAATGCTACCAAAGCTGAAGCCCAGTTTCATGTGGGCTGCTTCTGACGAGAGTTGAGTTTCAAGTTTTAGTTTCATCCTTGAGTCATTTGAAAGGAAATCAGTTTTGTTAGTTTTTCCACGCAAGCTTCCCTGCTAAGTAAGCAGATCTTGTTTTGTCTGTTTTGTTGTATCACCTCCTTTTACCTTACATACTTATCTGGCAGGGGAGACACCAGGATCAGGCAGCTGGTTTTCCCAAGGTGGGGTTCATCCCCTGCATTCTGGGTGTCCTGTCACCAGGGATTTCCCAAAATGTGGGAAATTTGACTGCATAATTTGTAGTAACAGAGGACTGATCTAGCAGGGCCCTTGGACTATTCTGTGAGTCTGTGATCTCTTGCTATCAGAGATTTGAAATAAAGGTAAAAAGAAGAGATTATTTCTAAAAAGCCTTAAGCCCCTCGATTTCCATGACACTTTTCTTTTGGTTTGCAATGCTTCCAAATGCTGTTTCTCTCTTTCTCCATAGGAATTGATTTGTCAGAGTGCCTGCAGTATCCAGACTTCAGTGTGGTCGTCCTTTACAAGAAAGTTATCATTGCCTTTGGCTTTATGGTGCCAGATGTGAAGTACAACGAAGCTTACATCTCTTTTCTGTTGGTGCACCCTGAGTGGAGAAGAGCTGGGATTGCAACCTTCATGATTTACCATCTTATCCAGGTAATGAAATCATCCCATGAATCTGCCAGAGAACCAGCTCTGCCTTCTTCCTTGTGTGCACACATGCAGATAATAGAGAGCAGGAACACTTTGTGTGAATGTTTATGGGAGGAAGTAGCTTCTGCTTCGGAAGTTAAAATGTATTTAGGAAAACAACCATCCTGGTCGTGTCCTCAGAATCAGTGGGATGCTGCACACTTCAACTGTCTTGGGATTAACTCTGTTCTTCAGTGGTCAACAGTTTGTGTAAAAGGAATACTGTAAATGGGGGGTTTAAAGGAGAGAGTGAGGGAAGAGTGGGGAGGGTCAGTTAGAACTATTGCAGCTTTCTTGCCTACTCCTGGAGGTTTATGCCATGCATTAAATCACTTACTGATCTCAGCCACTCACTTCCACTTTTATACTCTGGTTCAAATACAGCTGAGTTAATGATAAAGAGAAACCGTTTGCAACCCCTCTGTTTGTTTAAGCTGGCTTGTACTGGGCCTTGTTCCACAGGAACACTTAGGAAAATTAATCTCAGCTAACTAAACGGGTGGTATTAAAGGAGTTAAACTTCATTAAATCTGAATGAATACTGTTATTCAAGTGGCCTTAATTCCACTGACTTTCTTGAATTAAATTGCAGGAAAGGCAGCTTAAGTAAGTAAGGATGCAGATATATGTCCTTTACAGAGCCCAACTGTGCCTCTTCAGGACCCACAGTTTTACCACTCCCTGAACTCTCTTGGCAGAGCTGCTGATGGGAAACATTTCTTAATTTGTTGTAGTCAAGATGAGCTGCACTTACAAAATCTCACCATTGAAACTGTTTTTGCCTCTTACTTCTTTGGCTGAAGCAAGGTAGGGAGTGCTGGCAGACCCCTGGGGAAAGCGATCTGTGCTTCGGAAAAGCACTTTCCGCTCCTGGGCTGCCCGAGGGTAACTCTGCTACCTGCACAGCTCTGTGCAGTGTTGACACACGCCTCTAATCAATACACTTTAAACTCACCCCTTGCGTTTCCCAGGCAGCTCTGTGTGAAGTGTTGAAGGAAATTGCCCTCAGCTCAGTCTGTTGATGTGAGATGTCAACACCCAGTGGGAACAGGCGCCAAGGTTTGCAGGGATCCAGCAGGTGGACTCTCAGAGACTTCTCTCTGCAGCAGAGCGGGGATGCTGGAGTTGGCAAGTCAGCCACAGAAAATCCTCACGCCTTTTCGTAGGATGTATCACATCAATTAACCAAATCCTGCTTGCAGGTAGACTAGCATGAAAGTCCATGTTGAGGAAAGCCAAGCAGATTTGAGAGATTTGAGGCTGATTAGGCACGCTAGCAATGAGAGATCAGCACTGTATGTTTGGCTCACATTCGATTTATTTTGCCGTTGCTGCCTTTCTGACAGTGGTAGAAGGGGTTTAGTCCTGTGGAATAAATGGTGGTTGTGACCTTCTGTTCCTCAGTCTCCAGGTTGTTGGTGCAGCTTTGCAGCCTGCTTGGGCTTGGGGTCTCCTCTCTGTAGCTTGAGACACTTTGATGCACTGTTTGGATTAAGGGTAGGTCACAAACTTTGGGATCAGTGTGCTGAGTTTGGGGCTGAGTTCTTGGGAACTTGTTAAGCATAACTTAACAGGAAAATGTTTTGATGCAAATGGTGGTGGCTGGTTTGCTGTCAGAATTTACCCTCTCATGCATCTGGCCCAGGGGACCAAACTGCATTTTCTTAGCGATCTCATTCCAGTTTTCTTTTTCCCAAACCAGCTTCCAATTATTTATTTTTTTCCTTCCCTCCTTAAATCCCTCTGAGAGTTTTCCCTTTGAACGTTCTATCTTGGAGAGTTCCTAGAGGGTATTACTGTTCCCACTTAGAGTTACAATATACTCAGTATACATGGAATGCTATTAAAACACTTGATGAAAGCAGAAAATAAATTATTTCAGCATCTTTATCAGAGTGTTGCTGGTTAGAATAATTTAGGATCTTCAAGGTAACTTCAGCCATGCTATTATTTGCTGTCTGAACTGAATTTCCTGCCTTCTCAGGAGGTGAGTGCTGTGCCCTGAAGGATGGGAGAGGAGCTGGGTGGGATAGGCAGGAATTCCAGCATGACAGCGCAGAGGTGCTCAGGCGGTCCCGGAGAGCTCAGCTCTGTTTGCTGACAGGGAGGAGTGCAGAGCCTGATCCTAGCATGCTTTGTCTTTTCTTCAGGCCATTGTATTTGAGATCAGTGCTGTACACCAAGATTATTTTTAATTAACAATGGCTTTAGTAATTGACAATGGACAGATGACAAATTATAATCTCAAACCTGCTTTCGTTGTCAGAGAATCCAGAGAATTTCCCAGAAACACAAACACAACATGCTGCTTGGAGGAGCAGCAGCAGCAGCGTTCCCTTTGCTGTTGCTATGTGTGGTAACTCAACTCCTGTGTCAGGGCCTGTGACTTTTCTCACATTTCCTCAGTGCCTTGGATCCCTGAGCCGATGAATCTCCTCACCTCCGCATTCCCCCAGAGGCTGTCTCGTTCTCTTGCAGTGATATCTTCTTTTTTTCCTCCCCCCCTCCCTTGGCAGACCTGCATGGGCAAGGACGTCACCCTTCACGTCTCTGCAAGCAACCCTGCTATGCTGCTCTACCAGAAGTTTGGATTTAAGACCGAGGAGTACATTTTGGATTTTTATGACAAGTATTACCCCTTGGACAGCAAGGAGTGCAAGCACGCCTTCTTCCTCAGGCTGCGGCGCTGAGCTGCCAGCGGTGTCTGGGGAGCTGGGGAAAGCCCAATCCATCCGAAAAGCTCCCCCAGCTTTCGGTGGAGGATGTTGGCTGCCACAGGAGAGCTGGAACATGCTGGTGTGTTTATGCCTAGGAGTTTGGATGTCAACACGGCAATGTTGTGTGTGGAAAATGCAATCCAAGAGGATTGATTCCTGCGCTCCAAGGGGAGAGGCCTGGAAATGCCAACTGGGATACACTGAAACCACTGGAAAAGTGAAATTCCTTATGGGGAATTTTCCTGCCACTGTTAGTTTGGAGAGCCTCATTAGCAAACAAACAAAAGTACCAAACAAAAAAATGTTTTTCACTTCAGAGGGGCCCCATGGATTTCAAATTTTGAAACCTGTCCAAAAAATGTTGCAGGTTTTTTGTCTCTGTTCTTGTTTATGAGCAAAAATGAACACCTGAACTTAAACCATTTGGTGTTTCTGTGGTTTGATTGCTTTGTTAGGAACTGTGTCTTGAGTCTGTGAAGGGAAATAAGATATTGGTGCCTGTAGCTGGATGTTGACTTTAGGAAAGTTCTACACATGCCAGATCAGTAGTCCTGGAACCATGTTTCAGGAGTACTGAAGAGCGTGTGGATTCCTGTGATCCCAAGTACAAGGCTCAGAGGAGAGACCTTTGTTATGCTCCTTCCCTGCTGCCTTCCCTTCCCTTCCCCTCCTTGCCCCGTGCTCAGTGTGGAGTTCTCGTAACGCGCAGTGTTTTGTGTTCAGGAGCGGTGTCAGGTGGGTTTGTGTCTAGGCAAGGTAGGGCACCTCAGCTGCCAAATCAGCTCTTTGGAATCTGTCCACCTCGCTGCCAGTTGCTGGTCTGCAGATCAGCCCTTTGGGCACACCTCTAACCACAGAGCAGCCTCACAGGCTCCAGCAGCCACCTCCTCCTGCTACAGGCGCTCTGGCTGGAAGAAACCCAGTGCAAAAGTCAGTGGGGATGTTTGAAATGCTGGCTCTGATTTGTAGAAACAATTTGCTTGCAGGGAGGAGAGGGCAGAGGTGGGCCAGATCCAGTTCTTGGAAGCACCTAGGCTCTAAGTATCAGTAAAGAGAAGAGCAAAGAATAAATAGAAATACCCAAGAATTAAAAAAATACAACCCTGAACGGTTTCTCTGGTAGTGGCTCTTTTCCACAGTTCGCAGCTTCTCTCCCTCCCTGACTTTCAGTGCAGATGCACAGAAAGCTGCACTGACCAAAGGTCACTCCGTGCATTTTAACTACAGCTCACTGGGATGGTCCTTTCACATCAAGCCCACAGAGAGCTGCTCACCAAATGTGACTTCTTTGTCCTTAAGCTGCTGCGTGTACCTGTTGGCTACCTGACTATAGCAGTAGTTGCCTTAGTGGAGTCTTCTTTTTGGTAACAGAAGAGAAAGGGATGCAAATGTTTTTGTGCAGCCAATGTCCATCATCACTAACACAAAAACAGTGGTATTGGGAGGGGAAACCAGCCCAGCCAAAGGTTGTGTGCCCGAATGTCCATGCACATTTCTGCCTGTTTCATGGCTATGTGAAAATTTTCAATGTTCTTAATGTTATGAGTTAGCTGGGCTTTGAAAGAAAAGAAATATATGTCTTTATGAATGGAATTAAAGCCTTTCCCTTGGAAAAGCCTGCCTGTAGTCATACTGTTTGTTAAGGTGTCTCTCCATCATCTTATTTCATTGGAATCTAGCAAACTCCAGCATGGCCATAAGAGGATGTGTGTGGGCAGCTGACCAAGGCAAGAGATTACTCGTTTCCCTACTGGACACCCCCACAGAAGCCACACAGATGCAGGCCTTAGCAGGCTCCTCCTTTCCAGACAGAATGAGGAGATATAAAATAGTCTGAAGATGACCAGTTCTGCATTGTGTTCTGAAAGGTGACCATGAATATTTTGAGGACCATCTTGCTCTACGGCTTTGTCCCTCAGAGACTGCCAAGTGAAGATGGTGCTGTAACAGCCCTGTGACCTCTGCTGCGCTGCAGACAGCTTGTTTCGTCCAGGTCCTTCATTCAACCCCAGATCCTCAAAGGCAGTGAAGTGATTAAATGCCTTTGAGCCTTTGCATCTCACCTGTTTTCCTTCTTCGGGAAGACTGGTAAGAACGAGCTCGGTAAAGCTTATAGAGGGGTGGAGATGAGTATTGCTGTTCTGCTTGCTTCTTGCTAAGTTGCCCGTAGTTCTGGGGAAATAAGCCAGTTAACAGCTCTACCTCTTACATCCCAGCTTCCTCTCTAGAGAACATTTCCAACCCATAATGTTGAAGCGTAAATGTCTCTTAAACTCAGCAGCTTAGGGCCGCTGCTGTGCGAGCGGCGAGGCTCTTCCGAGGCGCACAAGCGAAGCGAGGGGACAAGCTGCGCTCTCAGCCCTCTGCTTCCCTCTCGCGCCTCGGGAGCCCGGGTGCTGCGTTACCCGAGCCGTGGTTAAAGAGCCAGCACCGCCCTGCTCCACGGCACGATTCCTCCACGCTTCCCCGAGCCGGGCAGGGACTTCACCAGTGAGAGCAGGTGCCAAACACAGCTTAACAAAGCAAAGCTTTCCCGGAGAATAAAGGTGGAACCTCACCCTTTCCTAATAGGGCGGCAAAGCCCAAGTGTTTCCCTGAGCTTTGATTCGTTGCGACCAGGAAGCGCTCTACTACAGTCATCTTAAAAACAACAACAACAAAAACAAACAAACAAAAGCAAAAGGGTCGAGCTGGCCAACTTGTCCTCCTTCCCCTTCGGATTTGTGCTGGAGGCTTTAAAAACTAAAAACGCATCTTTGTGGGTGGTGGCTCGCGCACTGCGCGGGCGCTGTGAGGGCGGAGGGCCCGCCCCGCTCCCGCCCTGCCCCGCGCGCGCCGCCGTTTGAACGGGGCCATGGAGGGGCTGGCGGCGCTGCCCGAGGTGTGGCGGCTCTACTTCGCCTCCGTCCGCGCCGCCACCTTCCGCAACTGGCCCTTCACCGAGGGCTGCGCCTGCACGCCCGAGCGGGTGAGCGCGGGGCCGGGGCGGCGGGAGCGGGGCGGCGGGAGCGGGGCCGGGCGGGCGCTCACGGCCTCCCCTGTGCCCGCAGATGGCGGCGGCGGGCTTCGTGCACTGCCCTAGCGAGAACAGCCCCGACGTGGCGCAATGCTTCTTCTGCCTCAAGGAGCTGGAGGGCTGGGAGCCCGACGACGACCCCCTGTGAGTAGCGGGGGGAATCCCTCGGCCCCCGCCCCGATCGGCGCCGCCCTGGCCCGGGGGAACCGCTGGTGGCAGCCGAGGGGCCCGGCAGGGGAGAGCGGCTGCGTGTGGCTCGCTGTGCCCTGCTGTCTTCTCTCTTATTTTCTCTTTCTTTTCGTTTCTTTTCAGGGAGGAACACAAAAAGCACTCTGCGGACTGTGGTTTTCTTTCTCTTCAGAAAGAACCTGCTAACCTGACAGTGCAGGAGTTCCTGAAGCTGGACAAAATGCGGATGAGAAAGGCACTTGTACGTACACGGCTTCTAGTCTTTGGATTGTTCAGCTGGCCTCGTTCCTTACCACAGGGCTTTGTGCGGAGTGCTATGTTGCATCCAGGCTCGGGCTGGATCAGCTGCTGTGTCCTTTCCTGGTTCTCAGCCATGCTTTATGCGGGATGTATCCCGCTTTCCCCTCGAAGCTGAACGGTGCTCAATTTAGTGGCAGACCAGTAACACACTATTTTTACTCTTTGCAGAAAAAAGAGGTTTCTCAGAAGATGACCAAAGTTGAAGATAAAGCCAAGATCCAGCGTTGTAGTATAAAGAATCTGGCCTAGACTGCTGCGGGTTCATAGTTGCCAGTGACATCTGTGCTGTGGCACTGCCCCTGGGACTGAATGGCCGTGTTTCCTGAGGCCGCTTCCAGACTAGCTGTCCCTGAGAAGCAGACGGAATTCTGCTTCACTCCTCCGAGTCTGCCTGGGAGGTACCTGGGCTTTGATGCACTGCATACATAATCTTTTCCTGCAGGGATTCTCCTCATCTTCCTGCTGGTTCACTTAAGGATTTTTATTGTGGGTTTACTTGTTGTGGTGGGTTTTTTTTGTTTTGTTTTGGTTTTTTTTTTGTTTGGGTCTTTTTTTTTTGTAAATCCAGCTGTTTAGAGATATTGCTGTCTTGTAGAGATACTGGTAGCTCTGGTGCTAAAACTTGTATTTCTGATAGGAGTTGACATGAATTTCCATTTTTGTACTGAACATACCAATGCTTTTAGATACTTTGGGACATAGAAAGGGGAAGGAGTTTTAAAAATACTTCAGGAATTTAGGATTGTGGCTAATAATGTTGAGTTATACCACACCTTAGTGTGCCTGGTATTCTTGTAAACTTCTGTTTGTAGTTGGCTGCTGCCTCGTGTTGATGCATTTATAAATAAAAGTTGAAGGCAGAACAACAAAGTAGTTTTACCTGATTTTCTGGAGGACAAGAATCTGACCTTTACTGCAATGGGCTGCACTGAATGCAGTTTTAACATCAAAAAGGAAAATAAGCTCATCAATTACAGCTTGCAGTGCTGTTGCTCAAATGTCAGACTCTTAAGCAGTGTTCATCAGGCATTAAAGACATTCAAATTTATTTGTGCCTGGGAAGGTTTGGTTTGTCCCTTTCCTTGCATAAGTTTGGAAAGGAAAATTTGCAGAACAGAGCGCAATCAGAGAGGAATTGTGCCCTGAACTGCTGGAAAGGAATGGGGGAACTCTTGGAGAAAATATTTCACTGTTACAGGGCCCAAGGTGATCACACAGGGTCGTGGATTCTGCAGACAGAACTGGACACGTGATCAGGTGCTCCCAAAGTCAAAGAAACTTCAGCTTTATTTGGGGAAAAAGTTTGTTGTAATAACACATTGATGAGAACAATGTTCCTGTGTCTCTTAAGTTCAGTGTTCTCTATCCAGACTTACTTGGAACAGTGACATAACCTTATTATCTCCAGCTGCAGCAGCCAAATCCAACGCTGAGTGCCCTGCTGCATTCTTCTTTTGCACGCTTGCATTGCAGCTGTAAATACAGAACATGTCGGTTTAAACTGCTTAAATTCATTGTAAGTGACTGCACTTAGTGAAGTGGCTTGGGGTCAGTGCTGGCAGGCTGGGGGAGCCTGCAGCTGAGCTGGAGGCCCAGCCACAGTACCTACCCTAACAGGGCTCGGATGCACTCCTCTCCCTCCAGTCCCAGCAGCACTGCCTCATGGAGAGCTGTGTTGTTGTGCCTGCACGGGAGGAATGAGCAGTGTACTTGTTACCTAAGGAAACTCAGCAAATAAATCTAAGGAAAATTAATAGGAAGATACAGAACACACTAGAAGTGTGGTAGGCTTTAGTGGGGTTTATCGCTACGTTGAAGTGGATAGGGGAAGGAACTGAATAGAACAGCAGCTTTTATAACAAGTTATGAGAAATATTCAAAGCTGGCAACTGGAAGAAGGAGTGTGAATACTGTCACTGAAAGGAGCTCCTCCACTACAGATTTGTGGAGGAGAGGTGGGGGTTCAGTTCTCTCTAAAATTGGAACATGTGTGATTTTTTTCAGTAAAACTTGGAAAGAGCCAAGGCAGAGGATCAGAGCTCACTTACGGCCCTGACTGCTGGTCAATGTCAGCCCCTTTCTGCACCAGAGGGGAGATGGCTCCAGTGTGCTTGTTCAGGACAGCAACTGTGAGGGCAGGGCGCTCCTCCTCGCTCAGGGAATTGGGGTCAGCTCCCTGGAACAGAGCAGAGGGAAAGGGAGCTGGTAAAACCATACAGATTCTTCAGTTTCCACCCTGCTTTCATATTATGCCAATTCAAGTTGGAAATGGGCACTGTGCTCAAGACAGAGAGAAGGTTCAAAGTGTGTTTTGCTTTCTTCTCAAAATGATTGTTATCTCCTAGCTCAAAGCCAGAGTAAATGTGTGTGACAGTAGCCACATGAGATCCCGCAGCAGAAACAGAGATTATGCTTGCTTTTGCTATACAGAGGACTCGATCCTAAACTATAAAACTAATACATTTTTCTTTCTGCTTGGCCTTGACAAACCCAGAGAAGACTGCCTTATGCACTGACCAAATAGAAATTTGAGGGGAACATCTAAAATGTAAAACAGTCCCTATCTTCTCTAAAATGCTCTTTACCAATACCAATCTGAAGATTGGTATTGCAAGGCTGTTGCCTCCTAATCATCAAGCTGAAGTTGCATTCCAGGCTAATATTCATGCAGTAAACAGCCAAAGAGTTGGAAAAGGAAACTTCAGCAAGTGTAACTTACATCACTGAGCAATTGTTCTATGAAGGGGATTCTTCCTTTCCCAGTTCGACTCAGTTCATCCAGTAGCTGTCTGGACTCTGGCTGTGGAGACACACAAGAGCCAGTAACATTTCATACAGTTAAAACACAAGTAGGTGGGCCAGATTCTGCCTTGGAGTGAAAGTAAAAAATGCACGCAGTGGGATGAATTCGATGTATCTGAGCCTCATTGTTACTAATCTCTGACTTCTGTGGGAATGTCTTTCTGAATCTGAGCAAGTGTTGGGTAACCCAGGCTAATATCTCACTACTGAGGTCTTCATTCAGCAAGTGTGTCTGCAAATGATTCACTTTACGTCAATGCAGCTCTCCAGGGCTGTACAAAGCTCTGCTCAGCACAGTAAAATTAATCAGGTACATGCTTAGGATTAAAGCTTGAAGCTTCCAGAACCTGTGGAAGTATTTTGTGTTAAAAATGTGCATGTTTTGCCTCAGAGTAGTTGGTTTACTAAATCTTAAAACAACAAACAAAACCTAAAACCTTTTCCTTTGATTTCTTCTCAGCTTTCAACCTCCTTTTCTCATTTTGAAAGCTCAGTCACTTGACCAAGCATTTGTATCTCTAGACTCGTATCACAGAGCTCTGTATCTTCTCCCACCTGTTGAACTGGCTGGCTGATCCAAGCTTAGATTAATGTACATTTCCCTTTTGAAATTTTCCATGTCATTACTGACAATCCCTTTAGTAAATAGTTCTTTCCAGAAATTTGGTCTCCAGTGGAGGTAAATCCTTGCTTCTTGAATTAAACTAGGCCTCTATGGAGTCAAATGTAAAGTCAAGGAAAGGTGATGATACCTCCATCTGACATTGCCTCTGAAAAAAATCTGTAAGAGAATCACTCTGCAACAATCCTTAAGCCTAACGCAGTGTCAGAATTGAATGGGTTCAAAATGAGAGAAAAAAATCTAATTAAACTCTTAGTAGAAAAACAAATTAGTTATTTTGAGTTCTGAACTAAATGTCAGTTACCAATGTTCAGGTTTTACATTAAGTTGGACTTTTATCCCCTGCCCCCAGTCAGGGTTAAAATCTATTTTAACCCCTGGATGCCCTCCTTCATGTTAGTGCTGCTCTATAAATCTTTTCTCCTGTAACTGCAGAAGGTACTTACAGAGAGCTTACATTCCTGTCCCATTAATGTTCTTGACTTAGTTCTCTTTATTTTGCCTCTTGAATAGAAAAGATGATGATCACCTCTGCCTACCAGAAAGGAACAGTAGTGTTAATTCAAAGCAAAGTCAGTATCCTAACTAGAACTTGGAGGAGAGATCTGGAAATAATTTATCCACAATCAAAGCAATATTTATCAGTTTTCTGCATGAGTGATGAAATACTTGTTGCAGATCATACTGGTTTTAACAAAAGGTTTACACTCAGGCAGTCTGAAAACAGCTCCCAGTGCAGTGACTGCCTCTTGCCAAGTCTCAGACTGGAAGCATGAAGTGGATGAAACTTATATGTGAATTAAGTATGTGAAGTGATGCTATAGGGATTTCTGAATTCCAGTGCTGACTTTACAACTGGTTGATTTAATGAAAACCTAAGTCCAGTCTGCAATGCCCAAAACGCTGAGCTGTTACTGACACCAGTGGGAGATTCCAGTTAAATAACATCTCTGCAAACCAGGTCTAGGATGAATGTATTTCATAATTTCTTATCTTTGCCAAATATGCCAGAGCTGGCAGTCCCTGGCAGAGCTCAGAAGCAGAGATAATATTGATATTTATGGTTCCTATTGTAAAAGAACATGTGAAACATCCAAAGTTTTATTGCTATAATAAAAACACTGTTGTGAGCTGTGGCTGCAGTTCCCTGGTCTCCTCAGGTGCTCCCTAGGGATGAAGTATTCCCAGGAGTGTTTGAGAGAGTCTGTACATTGCTTAAATCTCAATTCGGACACATTTTGAGACCTAAAAGATCAACTTAAATAGGCACAGAATGTTTGCCTATCTAAGCTTCCAAGCACTGCTTCTGTATTCCTGACTGCTGTATTTATGGTCTGCTGTAAAGACAGAAGGGGAAAAAAATCTCACCAAAATTAGTCTGACTGCCATCCTGTCCAACATCTGTGACTTCTGTTACAGCACTTGGGTAATCATTGCTGAACTTCACTGCTCTGTTAGGATGAATATCCTGTAGAATCATCAAATGCAGGCAGTTATTAAGATTAACATGTAATGCTGCTATAATCTTAGTGGCACAAAACTGTTGCATATAAGAAGATACATAGGCTTTTAATATCAGTGTCAAATTACCACAAGACATCATCATATGTAATTGAACTCTGTTTTGAGGCAAAATTATGTAGCATTTTTTTCTAAACCTTGTGTAAGGTATTTCTTTTGATTTAGAGAAAAAAGTGACATAACCTTGCTTAATGAAATGGAGATTCTTATCCAAATGACAGTGTTTCTACCACTTGAGAAATTTCACTTCTGAAATTATGTGCTACAGCTTTTCAGGCCCCACATGGCAAGGTGAGCTTCCCAAGATTCCTCACAAGAGACACAGTCTGAATTTTGGATTTTTGAAATGGTAGATTTTCATCTTTGAAAAGCTTGAAATGTGTATGTTGTGGTTTTTGGAACATGGTAATTCTTGAGATAGAGGTTCCAGGTTTTGAATAGAGTTAACAGGAGCTCTGACAAATGTTATCCGCAGACTACTGAAAATTACCGAGCTTATTCCTTAAGAGCACAATTTGCAGGCTGAAAAAAAAGCAGGATCTAAGATCAAAAGCTAAAGGGTGCTAGAATCATCAAACAACATCAGCTGAAAGAAGAAAGTTAATACTAACAGCAAACTAACAAAATGTGGGTTGATAGCAACATAACCATGAAGTCTGGCTTAATCAGATAAGGATACCTGTTCATCCAGCTCCAACTGAGAAAGAAAAAGATTATTTTCTCTGAAGCGATAAGTTAATACCCTCTGAACAAAAGCATTTCTTGTTTAGACCTGAATTTAAAATATATCCTTACACTGGTCCAGTGACAGCTTTAGCCCAGCTGCCTCTCAACAGGCCCCATCCCCTGAACTGACCTTGTTGATAGCAGCAAAATTCAATGTAATAGTGACATCACAGTCATCTTCAGAGACAGTAGCATAATTAATCTAGAGGGAAAGAGCAGCCATTAGCATGTCTTACCCAAAAAACCCCACAGAAGTACTTTTAGGAATAAGTTTTGCTGATGGTGCTTCTTGTGCAGCCAATACACAAAATCACACGTGTGGCCTTTGCCTGCATGTGATACTGTACCAACACTTCCCATGTCAATGAGAAAGGGGCAGGTGTTTTTTGAGTAACTGGAAATTTCACAACAACTGAAACGCTAAGTGAACCCAAAACATGTAATGAGGCTGCCTTTCATGGAAGTACAGTCATTCTCCACCGAGATTTTGTAGCTGCATAAAAGGCTGTGTCGTTCTTGGGACTTCCACATCCAGGAGAACTGGTGGCTGCTTTAGTCACACCAGTCTGGGGAAGCACAGTCTGTATTAAAACTTCAGTAACTTTGTGCCTTGAGACAGTGCTGCTGGCAACAAGTCTATGGGAGTCAGACAAAAATCAGCGCACAGGATTATAAAGAACGGGATGAAGATTATATTGCAGCTGGTTGAGAATTTTGAGGTAAGGCTGATTACATTTCTAATCCACATGAAAAACTGAAAAAGCAGCATTAAACCCAGATAACTGGCATCTGCTTTGAACCATTTATGTTACTTGTGAGGGCTCTGCTTTTAAGACAATAAAGTGACAAAAGGCCAAGAAGCAGCAGGAACAGCCTTCCCTAGGCAATTTTATATTATTCAGGCCTATCCTTTTGAATCCTCTAGCAGAGGAAACAAGTTGCAATGGACTGTACCTCAACTCTATCAAGCAGATACTCTCTTATATTTATAGTTGTACTACAGCTTCTGAACATGCTGGTGGACAATAGGTCTCAGTGGATATAGAAATCAGGTGCAAAGGATCTCCTCAAGTATCTACTCCTTAGGAAGGAGTCCTAGAAGGTTTCCACCTTCTTACTATATAAAGGCAGCTGAGCAAAGGCTTTCTCACCCCACCTACAGCTGTTAGGTGAGAGAATAGGAATTGCCTTTGGAAAAAAAGCACAAAAAGTCTTCAGACAAAGACTGAGCAAAAAATGGAAGAACAAAACAAGACAAATGACATACACGGGTCAATGTCTAAAGAAAAGGGAGACATTTATTTTTCCAGTGTTTATGTCGCAGCCACAATAATCTCCTGACTCTCCATGGGAAGATAGTATTTACAAGCTCCTTCCTACCTTTCCCATTTGAGGTTCTCCAATCAGTGTTCTGAATTCAAGGTTGTTCTGGGCATAGCTTCTAAGATGAGCACAAACATGATCCAGCTGTTTTCTCCAGTAACCTGTTCACAGAGAGTTAAGCAGGAGAAAAATCCTTAAAATGTGATTAACATTCCTTCTAGTCAAGTGATGGAAGATTTAAAAGATAGCATAGTTTCACTGAGATTAAAAAAAAAAAAACATCTGTAGAAAATTCATCTAATTAAGAAAATGAGAAGCAAGTTATACCCTCAAAAGCCAGGTGAAACACTGTTTTGTCCATAGGTTATAATTCATCCTTAGGGCCCTCTATTCACAACTAAGCCATGTCTTGGAATGATCCTTGGGAGTCAAAATTGGTCCTGTGTGAGGGGAAAATCTCGCACTATTCCAGATCATAAGGAAAGAAAAAAGTAAAATATTACAATTAAGCAATTGTGTGTTATTGAACTGATTTTTAGTTGATTTGGGATAACTGACAGGGAACAATAAGGCAAATCTGAAAACTGCAAACACAGAAACTCAGGATCCACAGCCTTCTGGTTGGTATAAATTATTGTCCAGATAAATTCCTTTCAATTATATACGTAAGAGCATATTAAAAGCTTAAGCATTCCTGCTCTTTTGCCTGTCAGGATCTCTGGGAGAGAGTCAGCATTCCTTTATGCTGATAGAGGGCATGAAACATGAGGGGCTGAACGCGCCTGGATTAAAAACTCATTTTAAACCATTTAGAGCTTTTGCACCTCTTGTCCAGGCACTTCTGGAGCTACATTCTGTTTTCATCAGAGAAAGAAACAAAAGGACTTGCTCTCATTTTAAACTGATTGTTTTCAGGATCTGGGTAATTTTCCTTTTTAGCATCCTTATGGCAAGTACAGAGCATGATTCATTTTGTTGTAAATAAACTGTGTAGGCTTGGTAACCTCATTTAACTTACACAATGAAGCTGCTCTGACCTTATCCTTTCCTTCATGTTAAGTGAAGCTTAAAACAGTGAAAAGAAACCAAGCCAGAAGGAAAGTGCTGCTCTGGCTTTTACAAGACAAAGCAAGGGCACAAGAAGTTTTGTGCTTGGAAGACTCAAGGTTGAGCTGGTATGACAAACTAAACCAGCAAATCTTAACTTGTTAAGCAGCTTTAAATGAACAGAAAAAGAAGGATTCACAGAACAACATAAGTTGTTCCCTGCTGTGGTCTCGTTTGCCAAAACTAATACAAGTTGAAAGTAGTATTTAAAACATCTAAAATAGACTACTGGGTGAGTGATCTCTCCATAGAAATCAGTATTATTTGCAATAAAGTGGTTCATAACTAGCCTAGATCCCCATATTTTATTTTTAAAAATCCAGATGGTCAGGAACATATTCTTGCATGGTTGATGTTTTATTAGATTTCAAAGGATTTTTGGCAGCCCTGATGGAATTCTTGAATCCATGCTGCCAATAGCAGATTACACCTATATCACACTGATTTAACCTTTGTTACAGTAGAAAAGGGAAGTCTTCTTTGTAAAGTTTACCTGGTAAATGTCTTGGCTCCTGTTCAAAACAGACTGAAAGTACAGCAAAAAAGAAACACAGTACACTCCAGAGGATTAGTATTTTGGTACTGCTGTTGTTTGCCCCTTTCTTAACAGTTTAGTATTTTTTTTAATCTTCACACATGAAAAGAAGGTTAGTTAATAGTTGATATGGTCAAGAAATAACCTCCACCATCTTCTTTAATCACTTGTATTTAAAAACTTTAATATCAAATGTCTGATCCTATTTTGATTGAAAAAATAATGGTCATATTTGGCATATATAAATAAGATTTTTCTGGGTGATAGTGCATGGTCTTGTTGATACAGATAGTTTTAAGGCATGTACACAACTCAGCATGAACTGACTGTAAGAGACATTTATTGATTTATGGAATGAAATATGTTCCTCAGTCCTTGGCAAATTCTAATGGAGAATACGTTACACAGTGCAACTTCAATAAAATTACCTCTGCTAAGTGGATAAAAATGAAAAGAATTCAAAAGCAGTTCAGAATTTCTTCCCTACCTCTCCCAGTTACAGCAGTTCTCACTCACAAGTCAAGAGCTGTACTTCTGACAGAGATATACAAACATTCAGTGTTACTTTGCTTTTTTCTTGGCACTGTGTATTAGGGGCCAATCCTGTCCAGTCTCTGACTAAATTAAGCTCCCCGACATGTTGAGTCAAGTGCTGTATTTCCTGCAGTGATGCTTAAGAGAATATGTCACATTTCAGAGAAGGGAGGAGGAAAAACAGATTTCCCCAGTGATTATTTTAAAAATCAGAGTCCATCTGAATACAGATACACAGGGTCAGAAGAGGAATTTCTAACATTCACTAACTTTTACTACCCAATAGAAAATTAATTCTGATAACAGCCTGAGGGGTTGGCCATCTGATTGCTGAAGAGAGCTAGATGGAAAAGTGGATCTGATAGAATGGCTCCTCCAAACCAGGGTTTGGTGCTGTAATGATTTAAGAATAACTCATCCTATGGATTGCCCAGATGGACTGCCCTGTGAGATTAAAGACAATTTTGCCCACTGAGCCATTTATTAGATCCCTAATTAATACTGATGGACTGTCTTCAAGAGTTTGGGATCCAGAAAGCTGAAGATTTCTCAGGATAGTACAACTAAAACCTCTAAAAATGGCAAGCATTTAATGACAGCAAACAGTCAAGTGATTCCACAAAGAACAAAGTGACCACAAAACTCACTTGGAAAGAAAGTTGTCTGTAGTACTGATACTGCTCCTACTGTAGTCTGTGACTGGAAAGACTCTTCAATGAGTGATGTTTTCATAATCCTATTAAGAATCCCTTCCTCTAGTTTAGTTTTCTTTGCTTCTGAAGCTTCTACAATTTATTCCACAACAGCACCTCAAACAAGTTCCTCATGCAGACAAGCTTCATCATATTTTCAAGAGCTCTCATCCCCTGTGTCTCAGAGTTTTGCTTAGCAATATCCCTGCAGGTGCCATCACAACTCTACCTGAAGTTCACATTGCAGGGGCTGGGGAGGGTGCTGGGAACTGGGAGCTGTTCAGTGGTTTCCAATTCAAATAGAGGACACCTGCCTCCAGTCTTGTGGGATGTGAAGAAATCAAACTACTACCAAATTATTAAGGCTGCACAGGGCTCAGTAGCCACAGTTTTGATATTGCTGATAGCTTTCTTTTAGCTATTGGTGGAGATCGGTGATTGCATTCTAAGGCAGTGCATTTACAAGCGACTGGTGGGAAGAGAGACTTGTCAAGATGTAAATCAGTGTCCTACTGATGCTACATTCCATAGACTATAGTATTTTCAAGAAAAAGCAAGGTCATAAATTGTTTAGAAATCATAAAATCAGAACTTCTAACCTTTTCCAGGACTAATGGCTGTCAAGAGAGGCTTATGATCACTCATCTTTTCCACCTTTTCTTTTTGTGAAATCAGCTCAAGCTCCTTCTTTTCCAGCAGTTTGCTGGATGGGTAAAAAAGTCCAATGGTTTGGGTTCCTTTATCTTCTCTTTCTGTTAATTCTGTCCTTGATTTGGGCAAGGAAACAGGACAAGGTTGCCAGGCAACTTGAGCCTGTAATCGTTTTGCCTGTAGGGGCGGAGGAGAAAGGAAAATGTAAGTAATATAGATATAATTCAATGGCTTACAAGCATAACTTGACCACAACAGTACACCAAATTGCAAGAGAATGAAAAAGCTAACAGGAAGAATCATTAACGATTTTTTATTTTGATTACCAGTGTGTGACAACAGTGCAACTTACCACAAATATTCAAGCAAAATCCAAATTCTTCATGATTTCCAGGAGACATGTATGCTTTTGTAGGGCAAAAGCTGGCCTTGTTAAATATTGGGCTCTTCCTTAAAACAGAGTTTTAAAAACACTACTACATTTGCATGAAAGAGTATCAGCAGGCCACAAATAATTCACAACTAGTAACATAGAAACACTTAAAGAGCAAAGACTTTTTAAAGGCTGATTGTTTCTCACTTTGCCATTTAGAAGGAGGCTGGATCAAGGCCTTGAGCTGAGGCTGCTGTTCGGCAGAAAGCAGAACCAGGGGGTTTGCCCTTGTGCTCCCAGCCCACAGCATGGTCCCAAGGAAGTGAATGGAGTTGTGCTGATCCATACCCACAGTGGAGCAGCCTCTCAGCTGTGTTCAAAGCAGGCTTTGTAACACTGTGTGTCCTACCTGAGAAGATGCCAGTGAGTCCCCACGATCCATGGGACTGGCAGGAGAACTCTGCCTGGATGGGGGCTCTATGTAGACACCACAGGACACACAGAAGCGAGCATAGGGCTGGTTGCTGGTGCCACACTTGGAACAGGAAAAGTAGGATGGAGGAGGTCCAGGCTGGAAAGTTCAATGCAACATTTGTCACTAGAGAAGCATAGGATGAATGACTCAGGAATGAAAAGAGCAGAGGAATGAATTAAAAGGAAGTAAAGTACCACCCTGAGTCCCCTGGTACAGTACAGGACTAATGGTTATTTAGGCATATAGGGGAGTGTTTTAAATTTTATGTGCATTCAGCTCACAGAAAGTAATTTTCCTCAAGTGTGATCTTAGGTAGAAGCACTGTATAAGGGGAAATTGTTTACATTGATTGTAACTCTACTGGGCAGCAGTTAAGTCTTTCCTGAGGTTAAGGAGGACTTCAGTCAAAACAATTGCATGCATCATCTCATATCTGGTAATTGCTTGTACAGGTGATTATAGCCCAGAGTTGTTATGGGAAAATTTGCATTAGGTTAGCCTATACTTTAACCTCTGATGGGTAAATTACTTTGCCTGAGCACAGGGCTGTTGCATCTCAGCTGATGCAATGCTCTGATGCTTGTTGACCTGTGATCATTTGTTTGCAACTCTAAACCCTTGGGTCACTGAGTGACGTGGGGTCAGGACATCTTGTAAACCTTTCATTTTGCCATACATAATCCTCTATGCTCTAAGCAGGTATCTTGATAATAACACTGTTTACTGACTGACGAGAGTTTTGCACAGAGAAATCTGACATTGCTGCAGAGAAGCAGCAGCAGGTTTGTCCCCACAGACAGCAGGAGCACGTGCCTTGGCCCCACACCAGGCACAGAAGCGGGCGTCGCTCTGGTTCACGCCGTTGCATTTTGAGCACAGAGCCGTCTTCCTTTGCTGGCCCTGGTGAGGTGGGCAGGAGTCTCCTCCAAACACGGGCTAATAAAACAAAACAAGCATTAGGGGGAAAATGCTTCTCACAAGAAAAGTCTGCAAGCCTACTAATGGGAAAGAGGAAAGCGAGCTGCTCTGACAACATAAAGTAATATTCAGCCTAAATGAATTATTGCAGCTTAGAATGAGCAACAGAGTGACTTGGATCCAACCTGTAATTTTGTTTTTCATAACAAAACCATGATAAAATGTAGCATTAATTAATTTGAAAATATTTTTAGCAGAACTAGCACCAAAAAATAAAAACCTTATCAATGGTGTGCTTTTAAACTGAGTATTTATTAATAGGGCCCTATGTGTAAGTACAGATGAAATCAAGATGGAGGCTTCTCTGCTGATAGACTTGCATTTTCAAATCCAACACACAATTTTCTTTGTACCTCTCTTTTTAGTAGTATGGCAGGGAGAATGTGTTCAGGCAAGGAGTTTCCTCACAGTTTTTTATGCAGGAATTTGCTGCATAAATATTTTTTGCACTTTTTTGCCTCATGCAAATTATATATTATCCAACTTTTCTACAATTAACTTATATGAGTAAGCGAAAGAAAACAGGTTTTTCATCTGAAACTCCTAGAGCTTAAGTACAGATCCCAGTTAGGACAAATAATACTTAAAAATGTTTTGTTAGGTTTTGCCTCAAGGCTTATGCAGCTTATTTTCTCTGCAAGTCAGGAATATGGATAAGGGACAGAACTCAAGGACAATTATTTTGATTACACCACAACAGGAAGTAAGCAAACACAAAATAGCTCTCTTTTCATCTGTGGCCTGCACTGC
This sequence comes from Oriolus oriolus, assembly GCA_013400235.1. Lineage (NCBI taxonomy): Eukaryota > Metazoa > Chordata > Aves > Passeriformes > Corvidae > Oriolus > Oriolus oriolus. The sequence goes on from VXBT01001289.1 coordinate 176,809, forward strand.
AATTTGAACAATGTAATATGGGGATTCTGTTGGAAGATAAAACTTACAAAAGCACAAGTCTAAATATGTTCTAAATCGAAATTATTTAATAGCCATTAATAATAATATCAGCATTATGGCTATTAATTATTCCAAAATACTAATGTTATCACTAATTAATTGCTATTATTAGTAAAATTTCTGATTACTTTTAATAATTCTTAGTAAGTATTTAACTTTCTCAGCTAATATAGGTCTCACATTCAAGTCATGTGCCTAACTATGTATGCAGCTACATATTATCTACACACATATCTGCATCCAGTGAAGCAGCCAAACATACATCTATCCTAGGTAGGTACAGAATCCTACTGAAACTCACTTTGAAATGACACTTATGTGGCTATACAAGAGACTTTTGCCTCTAGCTGCAGATAGTTTGAGTACTCAGGATGTTAACCATTACAATCAGAAGATTTTAACTTGCAAACCATTATTATCCTATCATTTTTGTATTTATCACAACCTGGAGAGGTGAAATGTAGCAGACATTTTTCATACAAGACTTTTCAGAACTGAAAGTAAAATTCTTCTAAGGAACGAAGTTAAACAGGGAGTTGAAACAGAGCAATTTTAGGGGTAATATTTCAGTGCTTTTCTCACCTCTGTGCAGAGTCACAGCCAAATACAAGCATGGTAGCTGTATGCATGTAGGAGAAGCAGCAAATGGAGATAAGAAAAATAATGTAAAAGTGGAGATATGAAAAATAATGTAAAAGCGTATTCTATTTTCAGAAAATAACTGAAATCAGCGTGAATGATGTTCCTGATGTATATACTCAACTTTTCTATTGCAATTGAAAGTAATCTGGACACAAACAAGACTCCCTTGGAGTCAAGACTACTCATTTTCTAAGAGCCCTCTGAATTTTCTCAGTGGCTTTCACAATCCTGACTTCCGTGTCACAAACTTGAAGGTATATGAGACACGTTTAGCTGGACATCTGCGGTGGAACTTCTGTGGGAGGACTGGGCTTAAATATGACATGAAGGAGAGAATCTCTGCTTTGGTAACACAGGGACACATGGACATGACTTTAGTTTTCCAAAGACAAAGGATGTTCTGCTTTGGTTTGATTCACTGTGACTGAAGTCTTACCAGCTGTACTTCAGGCAGTTTGCTCTCACAAGTCGCACAGTGTTTATGGTGAAGAGGATTTCCTGTGCCACACACCTGACAAATGACTTTGCCCTTTTAAACAGAGAGAGAATACATTTTACATAGTATCTGACAACTGTGAACAAGACAAAGACTTGATCTTACAAAGTGGTGTGGTTATTCAGCCCTGCAGATACAAGAGATCCTTCAAGTCTGTGCTGTTTCACACTTTAGTCAGGCCATGTTGCCTGCTCATCACATGGTGACTATGTTTTTAAATTATGGTATAGTTTCCTCAGGAGATCCAGTATCTATATCTCCAGGTCTTTGTGTACTCTGGTATCAGTTTGTTTAGTCACTATACTCACACAAAACAGCCCAGTATCTGCATAGACAATTATTAATAATAATATGATCCTGTAACACCATGAGGTGCCTTAAAAGATCTCTACAAGGTCTTGGCACAGTCACTATCAACAACTGAGTTTCTACCAGAGCTAAGAATAATGAGTCTGCTCTTTTGATGTTGCCACCAAATAGTTCAGGTCTGTCTCTGCACCTACATCAGGGCTGCCATAAAACATCACATTTGGGACCATGTCTATAACCCACGGGTGGTGGGTTGACCCTGGCTGGAGGCCAGGTGCCCACCAAAGCCATGCCATCACTCCCCTCCTCAGCTGGCCAGAGAAGAGAAAATACAATGAAAGGCTCACAAGTTTAAGAGCAGGGAGAGATCACTCACTGATTACTGTCAGGGGAAAAACAGACTCATCTTGGGCAAAGTAACTGAATTTATTACCCATCAAATCAGAGAAGGAAAATGAGAAATAAAACCAAATCTCAAAAAACACCTTCTCTCCACCTCTCCCTCCTTCCTGGACTTAACTTTCCTCCTGATTCTCTATCTCCTGCCCTCCTCAGCAGCACAGGGTAATGGGGGTTATGGTGAGCTCATCACACATTGCCTCTGCTGCTTTTTCCTTCTCAAGGGAAGTATGTCCATGTCTTTCTTGCACGGGGGAACTTTTAATCCTTTTTTCCATTCAAGGTGTTTTTAATCCTACTAACTCTTAAAGCTGTCCATAATGTAATTATACAAAGCCAGGTTGGATCAAAATATTTGTAATGAAGTCACCTGTTAGAAAAATGCATGCCAGGAGTTAAATCACTATTTTGTTCTATTTATTCTCAATTACCTTTATGCAGACGTTGTTTTGGGGCTGCAGCTGTGGAGCTATTGGTGACTCACAGATAATGCAAGTGGGTGTATTCATTGGCACAAGATGTCTGCATTCAAGGCATGGTGCCATCTGAAAGAAAAGCCACATCACAGTTACGTGAAGGACCATAATGAGATTATTAAGGTTATCATGAGATTTCAGTATTTTCCTAGCTGGAGTCTACTTCAGCAGCAAGGTCGCTGGAAACATAGCAATTGCCAGCAACTGATGCTGATATTGATCCTTAAAGATCATAGTATCATCTTGAGAAAATATGAAGACATCTGGAAAGACGGTGCCAGAAAGGTACTGAGGTAATTTGCAATAAAATTAAAATGCTACTATAAAATATGTACAGGTAGTTGAAATTCTCCTAATTATGGACCTAATCTAAAGAGGTGGTGAATCTTGGTCATTACTTAAAACTACAGCGTTGCCCCAGACCAGACAACTTTCTGATGATACAGGAAGGAAAACACACCACTGACTCGTTAGATCAGGTTATTATCTCTTGGGAAGAGCTTAGGGAAGACAGTTACAGGCACCACTGCAAAAACTTGGTGCTCTTACATATGCCCACACATGCCACCATTTAAGGTTTCAGAACTGGTACTGTTTCCTGACACAGGCAAATAAAGCAATTTACTTCTTCCTTGTTTTCCTTATTAGAATACATGGCACTTAAAGAAATCTATGGTTAATTTTGCCCGTGGTTAATGGTTTCTGGTTAATCTATGGTTAATTTGGAGAATTTCATCAGGTTCAGTGCTAAAGGTATTGAGCAGAACAAAACAATTAGAGCAGAACTTCCAAATGAAAGTGAGACTGAGTAACAGGTTTGCCAGCACTGGGTGTACAACTTGCAGAGGCTGTTGTTCTCTCCAAGGGTGATGTGTGGATTGCTATCATGTTTTGCTGACCTGTGTTCCTTCGGGGAGTAGGAAGCGCTGGACTGGCACAGGGGGGATCAGAGATCCACATGTCTGGCAGAAGTGAGCCAAGGGCTCAGACAGGCGAGGGGCAGAACAATGTGCACATCTGAAAATAAGAGCAAACTGGCTGAGCTTGTTTTAGTATTGCACTGCTGCATAATAGTGAATAGTCTGGAACTTGTTGTGACAGGACTTAGGCCACTGATTTCTCAGATGTGATTTCCCAACTGTGGTGGGACACCAGACCATGCCCCAACAGCCACAGTATGACGTTCTGAACTCTAAACTGCTTTGCAAGGTAGAAAGTTCTCTGGCTACTGTGGAGTTTCATACTTTGCTCCTCATCATGAGAGATAAACAGGTCTCCTGACAGGCAGTCTGTGTCAGGCCTCGCTGCTGCACCACGGGGAGCCACTGATGCAGATCAGAACCTTTTCAGTACTGATAAGCATGAATGTTCTGTGAGACTACTCCAGTGAGCAGTGTTCACCTACAGCACTGAGGGTGGACTATAATTTGAAAAGACAGTTTATCCTCTGATCCTATGGGTGTTAGGAGTTTTTTTAAGGGATGATAAGACAGCTGATAACTGACAGTTGAAAACTACATTTAAGAGAAAGAATTTTTAAATTCTTACCTAGATTATACTCTCCAGTTATGGGCCAGTATCTGTCTTTGCCTTTCTAATTTTTATAGAGGCCACAGTGTTATCAGCTTGGTTCCAAAAGGCTCAGATACTTTCCAAAGGACAAATTAAAAGAAGTCACTTACTTAAGGAAATCTGTTTCACTCTGGATCCTTGACACTTGTGTGCTTGCTAAGCTTTTCTGGCTAGTCACTGCAGAGGAACTTGCAAACTGAAATAAAGGTTATTCTTTAGGCTTTAGTAAGGAAATATTTGCAAAATGCATATAAAGATAGTAAAATCAGCTACAGATGTAATTTGAAACAAACTGCAAGGAAATGCACTGCTTTGAGGAGTACCTACTATCCTTGATTCTCCTATCAGCTGCATTAAGGACCCACGGCTTTTTCCAATAAAAATAAATCAATGCCATGCCATTTACTCCCACCACAGCATTAATGAATACTGAGTTTTAAATATTAACTTGCCAACATACAGCAGTAAGTACTTGCTAACTGCAGATTCAGGAATGTGTTAGAAGAGAATTAGTAGGAATGCAGTCACTGTTAACCTCCTTTGCCTGGTTTTGTCCATCCTAATAACTGTGTCCTGCTTTGGGCATTCCTATTCTAGTGTGTCATTACCATTACATTTAAATCAGGACTGTAGAATGCAGAGAAAAGGCATTCATAGCTGACAGAGATCACAAATCTTCACCTCCTCCTTTTTTTTAGACCTCTGTCCTGATGACAGCCTTATACAGTTTTCTTCAGGTTATCCCTCTCCTCACCTGCAATGGCTCCATTGGTTGTGCTGAGGTGGATTCCTCTCTGTACTCTGTGGTTCCCAAACGACTGGCCAGGAGCTGTGGGCCTTCAGGGGATCTGTGAGAAGGCTTTTTGTCTGTTTCCAAGATTAAAATTACAATTCTGTTATTCCACTGTCACCCACTTCAGGCAGTTAATACATATCTGAACATGAATGTCACATACTCTCGCTGAGCATATTTAAAAACATATCTGGCATCCACATTTCGGGTTCAAATAAGCTGCATGGAATTACAGGAAATTAAACTAGAAGAAACCCCACACCTCTCTGACAGAGCTTCCTTTTGTGTTTTAATTTATTTATGGTTTTCTTCCTTCCTGCATGCTCAGAAAACCCCAGCTCCTACAAGTAAAGTAATGAGTAAACATTAATACAATTCCCTGCTCTTAAACAGTCCCATTGCTGTTGCCATGGAATAAGAGGCTTTATCTACAGAGAAAATCTGGGTCAAGCTTTCATTTCTGCTTTGTGTATTTATTTTGGACTCTTACTGCAAGCAAACATCAGTAAAGAAACACTGTAATGGATTTGCAATCCTATCATTTTAACAGCATTTTCTGGCACAAAGGGAAATACAGACTGGGCCTTGTGTTGCTGAGAAATGAATGACATTTTAATATGTTTTTAAGAAGTAATGTGAAATGTATGGAGGGTAAGTTTTGTCCTCTATTTGCAGGGGTGAGCAATTGAAACTGGAATTTCCATCGGATGTTCTGTCTTCTGAGATGGTTTTAAAATTACCCATATTTTACAAGTGATACAAGAGGAAAACTCTACACTATTTTCTGCTAGAACATAAGACTGTCTCAGTTTTATGAAGTAATACTGTACCTTGAAGGTCTTGGGGTGTTTCATCCCAGGCAGGCTTGATTTCCACATTCAGTCTATTCTTCTTAGGTTTTGTAGTAAACATTCCACCTTCCTTATTCTAAAAAGTAATTCCACTTTAATTCCAAATAAAATTTTTGCTTTTGCCCTAATCATCTCTTGCTACAGTTATTTCTTAAAATTTCAGAAGTACATGCTCAAGCTATTTATTTTCAACGCAAGCATTTGAAAAGCTTAAATTATAAATATATTTTAAAAATATTTGACCTCAACTAGTCATAAAATACCATTGGGGGAAAAAAGAACCTGTCCTCTTGAAATTTTAATATTACAAAAAGGACCAAAGCAGCAAAGATGGGCAAACAGAGAAATTAAGATATGTGAATAAAACTGGCAGTCAAAGCTTAATCTCTAAATAATATCATATATACAACATTTTATATTCACACAAGAGGTTACAACTGCTAAAACTTACCTGTGTGGCCATATCTTTTAGGAAATTCTTGTCATCTTCAACAGGGAAAAGGATGTTTGGTGGCTGGTACTCTACCACAAACACTTTTGTTACAACTGAACTCTCCCTGTAGTCCCTGAAAATCAATGTTCACAAAGAACCTGCTATGAACCTGCCACAAACCTGTGAGCTGCAACAAGTAAATCACTGATGGATGTGGCTCATTAGGTGGAATATCCCTTCCAAGTTTGCCAGTCAGTATTTCAGTAGAATCCTGAGCAATATTTATTTGATAAATCAACTGTCATTCTCTAATACCTATTAAATTACAACAGTAACACTAAAATTGCCGTAAATGTTCAAATCACTCTGTCAAGATTTCTTGTCGTTCTAGAGCATCTCTCAGCACACCTGAAAATGTCCTAATAAAAACCTGACTGGAAACAAGTGTAAATCTGGGTACTGATAGCAAGAAAATAAACATAGGCCTAGGTTTTGTGTGTTATATAATGCTGTTATATTCCAGTGCACAAGCACACTCTGGCTGCAGGCACAGCTAACAGGGAACAGCAAGCACAAATCTCCAAGTGGAGTGGAAGTTTCTGCTCCCTTGGAAATAAAAGATAATGCTATACAGTACAGACAGAGAATTTATGTGTCCTCCCTCTGTCTCTAAGCCTGAAGTTAGTTTGGACAAAGTCAGTGGCTGTGCAGCAAAATCCAGTTTTCTTTCTACGTATTGTATTTTTGCTTCACCCAACATTGTACTTAAGCTGTGAGGTTCAGCATTCTGTGATCCTTTGGGAGAAACTAAGCAAAGTCCTGGGAAGACCAACTTCTATAAATCCACTGGACCACTGGATGACACCAGAAAACACCACCATGGTTCCTCTGGTGTTTCTGATGATCACACTCCAAAGGATGAGCTCTCAGGACAGTACATCAGTTTCTCACCCACAGCCTCCACGGGTCATTGGACACCCACAGTCCAGGAGACAACATCCAAGAGGTGATCCAACCACACAAACACTTGATGGATAGAAAGTATCATGAGAAAGCCATGTCAGTGCAATTTTTGAAGACCATTTAGATTGCAAACTGCCTGGGGAAAGGCTCCTCTCACCTGCAAGGTATGGAATGCTTTAAACAACACGGCTACAAGCTGTGACAGGGACATCTGGCCCTTCCAAAAACAGGACTAAAATAAAACAGGATACTCACTTTGTAACTGCCAGGGCCTTGACCATTATTTTCCCCACTGGTAATAAGATAGGACCCTTATACTCCAAAGTGTTACACGCCCCATGGCCAGGTTTCCTAATGAGTTCTGGTTTACTTCCATCTAAAGTGTAATAAATAGAGGCCCCGGGTGTATCTGAAAGAAACAGAGAAAGGAATTCCTCAGACTGTAGGCAGCCTTGGAAAAACAAAGCACTCACTACTGTACTTGATTTTTCTCACGTGAAGAAAATAAAGCAGTTTCATAAGTGACTGAAAGTTTGGGACCAAAACTGTTTCTCCCATGAAATATCAGTTACTCAACAAAAGCAGTTTCACTGTAAGCAATATTTCTGACAGCAAAGTAGCTGTGCAATGGTTTTGTAGGAAAACATTGCAGTAGCTTGTCCATTCCACCAAGGATATTTTCTGCCATAGTGAAAGGTGACAATTCAAAAATTGTAATGACAACATTGGGAGTGAGCCTGGCACAGGATTCTTTCAAGCACTGTTTTTGCAGTCAAAGCAAAATGCAACATCTTAAAAGTTTGGCCTTGGAAGCAATTAAGAGTGCTCACACATATAGCTTTTATGGCAGTAATATTGTTTGAATGCATAAAATTACATGCAAGTCATTTGGTGCATCAAACCTGTTGGTTAATTTTATAAGTTCCTTAATGAAATGCACACTCCAAAAAATCATAATTCAATGCAAAGAAAGCATAGAGGCCAAACATTTCAAATGGATACATAAGTAAAGGTTTGACATGGACTCAAAGCTCTTGTTCATACCTGATTTTATTTCTATGAAGGTATTTGTGTCTATTTCCCGCTGAGCTTTCCCTGGAGGTGGGATTCGAAGTGGGATGATCTGAGGAACTGACACAGAGCCAGCTGTCATTTTTCTCAGCAGTGGTCTTTAAAATAGAAAAATAAAAAGGCAGACAACAATTTTTCTAAACAGAAGAGTGCACTGGGAAATACAGCCTCTTAGCATGACTCCTTGTCTTTATTTGTTTCTCTTAAAAGACAGAACACTGGATTCTTGAAACCATCCTGTGACTGTGATTCCACGTGTTTGAGCTAGAAGTGCTTTAGCACCATATGTCAGTGATATATGGTAGGAGTAAGGAACAGGAATCTCCACCCTAATCACGTCAGGTGTGAAACCAGCCTCGTTTCACTATGGCCACCCGAATAAGTACAGGATGTCCTGAAAAGGACTAAAGAAAAACAGCTATTGCTTAAGCCTATGCCAGTTATCATGTGAATCAAGAATATATCCATAAAACAGGCGCCAAACCCGATTTATCCTAATGCACATAGTCATTATCATGTCATGTAATTCAAGAATGAAAAATTGCATTTGGATATGATGACATTTTACAAAACAGAGAGATGTACTGCAGATCTTGGGAATTGATGCTCAGGGCCAGGAAACACGTCTGTGCTACAAGGGTTTGGTTTTGTAATCAACCCTCCAAGTGCTCCAGAAACAACTCTTACGCTGCTCAGCACTGCAGGCAGTGAGGGTCACTTCTCACCCTCTCTGGGCAATCTGTCCCAGTGCTCAGTCACCCTCACAGTAAAGAAGTTCTTCCTCATGTTCAGGTGGAATTTCCCGTGCCCCAGTTTCTCTCTGTTGCCTCTTCTCCCATTTTTGGGCACCACCGAGCAGAGCCTGCTCCATCCTCTGACACACACCCACCAGCCACGGGCGGATTAGGTCTCTGCCTGATCTGAGGGGGCTGACAGCTTTTCCCTCGCGCTCCCACCTGCTCTGGGCACACCCGGACCAAAGCTACACGGAGCTCCGCTCCAGCCCCTCGGGATCGCATCCCTGGCGGGACGCACGCGGCCCCACCGGCACTCCGCCGCCGCCAGGCCCCGCTCCCCGCCCCTTCACGGCGCAGCCTCCGCCCCTCGCCCCGCTCCGTCCCTGCTCTGCAGCCGCGGCTGGCCCCGCTCGGTCCCCGCTGTGCAGCCGCCCTCACCCCGCAGCTCCCGCAGGGTCCGGCCCCTCCCGCTCCCGTCTCCAGGGACGCCGCGCTCCCGCCGCTCCTGGCGCCCATTGGCCGTTGCGGAGCAACCGACCCCGCCCGCCTCCACCGTCGCGCGTCTCTGACGTCATCGCTCCGCGCCGGAGCCCGCCGTGCTATGGCGGAGGTGAAGGTGAAGCCCGAGGTGCCCGACCCCATGGACATCGAGAGCAGGTGCTGCGGGCGCCCCGAGGCAGGCGTGGTGGCTGCCGGCCGGCGGGGTGGGTGTGTGGAGGCCGGCAGGGAGGCCAGGGACGTGTTTTGGGGCGGGGACTTGTCGTTCAAGGCCTGAGGGGGAGGGGTGGTTCGACGCCCGAGTGTTGGTCAGGAAATAGGTGCTGAAGGAGAGGGTTGTTGGGGGCACTGAGAGTGTCGTGCTGGGAGGTGCTGAGGGGGCAGTGGAGGTTGGGTGTTTTTCTGGTCTTGGAGAGGGAAATGGTGCACAGGGAGTAGGTGCCGAGCTCCCTCAAGAAGCGATTGATGGATACTTTTCCCCTGAGTTGGTCTTGTCACTCTTTTCCATCCTGACTCCAATACTGTTTGGATTTGGTTTTGGATGCAACAGAACATGATTTTAAAGTTGCTTTTCTCCTCCTGCAGGATCATTGAGCTGTGCCACCAGTTCCCCCATGGCATCACAGACCAGGTGATCCAGAATGACATGCCTCACATGGAAGCCCAGCAGAGAGCCATGGCCATCAACAGGCTGCTCTCCATGGTAGGGACATCCCACCTTCCTCATCTTCCTCAGCACTTACACAACCACAAGGCCCATTAGTGATGGGGAATTAATTAGCTGTAGGGAAAAGGATGGGTGTTAGCCCATGCTCTCATATGTGAAGGGCTTCTCTGAACCCCTCACCAAATCCGAAGCCTGTGGATTGCTCCGATGGCACACAGGTGAAACGTGCCAAATCTGTAAGAGCCAAGGCTGTAGCTATAGGAAAGGTTCAGCTGGCAGTGAAAGAGTGAGTGTTAATTAGTGCTGTTATACACACTTACACTCTTAGGCTTGCCTAATTGCTTGCCTCTAAAATAGGAAATCAGGATTTTTCCTGGCACAAGCGTGCAGAGCAGAACAATCTTTTTATGTGTGTGAGAGGTGCCAGTAATTTGCTTCTGAGAGTCACTGCCCATCACAGTTGGCAGCTTTCCAGCAATGGCCACTTAGTAAAAACTAGAACTTTGCTACTGGAACTTGGAATTGTTCCAGAGCTCCACTGTCATTTCTGGGTTTCCATGCAAATGAGTGCTTTGGTGGAAACTGAGAGCAAAGTATACAAGAACTTGATGTCCCTTGTACCATGTGAAAGTCAGGAGAAATAATAGGAATTGTGTGGATGTTGTGGGAAGGGTCAAGAACTGGGAAGGGTCAAGAACTGTTTGTTATTTCTGATAGCTGATGATAAGTGGATACTTTTCAGGGGGAAAAAATATCCTCAAGGCTGTTACCCAGTGGCTAGAAATGTTAGTTTTTGTTTTTCTTTATGTAGTTGACATTAAATAAGGTTTTTATTTTAGAATTTTAGAATATTCTTCTAAAACACCTTCTGAAACAAGCTGTTTGAAGGAAAGTAAATGCGTTGTGCCCGTCTCTCCTAGGGGCAACTGGACCTTCTGAGGAGCAGTGCAGGTCTCCTGTACAGAATCAAAGATTCCCAAAATGCAAGGTAAGCCTGTGTTTGCTGCGAAATATATTTGGAACACAATTCTTGTTTGCAGTTTAAAACAAATCCAACTTCTTTTAAATTTTGGACTTTTCAAAACTCCTGATGTCTGTCTTGTTCCGCAGTAAAATGAAAGGCTCTGACAATCAAGAGAAGCTCGTTTACCAAATCATAGAGGATGCAGGCAACAAAGGTACTTTAAATTTTGATTGTGAATGGTACTAACTCTGTTTACTTATGGGACCACCCCTGTCCAAAGTCACAAATGCTTGCCCAGACAATACAAATATAAAATCTAAGGGTCCACACACCTGTGAGTTTTCCCCAATCCATTCTGTCCATTCCTTCCCTTTTGCTGGGAGTGGCAGGATCTCTCCTTTGGTAGGCAAGTGACTCAAGCAGTGCTGTGATGTGACTTTTGGTTGGTGAGTATGTGCTGAAACAAATGGTTTCTTCTATTTGTTTCTGTTCACTTCTCTGTTTTTTAACAGGTATTTGGAGCAGGGACATTAGATACAAAAGTAATCTGCCTTTAACAGAGATCAACAAGATATTGAAAAACTTGGAAAGCAAGAAACTAATTAAAGCAGTTAAATCTGTGGCAGTGAGTATTTTGTGACTTATTTTTTAACAATTTCAAACATCTGCTGCATCCTTTTTATGCTTTTAACAGGGGACTGGGAGCAGAGAAACCTCATTTTGCCTCCAGCTTTCTCTTTGACCGTGCACCAGTGTTTTCACTCTCTGACTTTAGTGTACAGGTTTGAGGTGCAACAGATACTGAGGCCACAGATCAGCTTCTCTGCTGTCTGTACACATGCACACTCCTACACAGATCCTGCCCTCTCTTGTTCTGACTTTCACACCTTATTCTCCTCTTTTGTTTGTTAACTCTCTTTTCTCCTTTCTCCTCTCAAGTCACCACCCAAATAAGCAACCTGCCCATAATAACTTTTTCTCAGTTGGTCCCAGTGTTGCTGTCACAATTTGATATTTCTGACACTGAAGCAACCTCAGCCTTTTATGTGGCAGTAGTGATACGGTTACCTAGCTGCAAGTGGCTCTGCAAGGTTCCTCTCCCTTGGATCCCCTGAAACTCCCTTCAGTTATCTGGTTCACACTGGGTCTGGTAAACCAGGTGGAGGTAGAGAAGTTGGATATAGAAAAGCAGCAGCTTTTTCATGTTCTTGTGAGAGATGCTGGCTTCATCTAGTCTTCCAACACTGTGTTATAAAATGATTGGGAGTTGAAATGTGTTGATCTTCTCTTTAGCTCTGTGTTACCTGAGGGTTAAACTGGTTGAGGATAGCACGAGTCAGGTGGATTGCTGTGCCCCAGGTACAGGAGTAGTGAACTACCTCTTTTTCAGATCATCTGCTTAAATCTTCCTTCCTTATAAAGGCTTTCAGTTGCTGAGAGCTGCACATTTTCCTCCAACAGGCATCCAAGAAGAAGGTCTATATGCTGTACAACCTGCAGCCCGACCGCTCAGTCACTGGTGGGGCCTGGTACAGCGACCAGGACTTCGAGTCTGAATTTGTGGAGGTGTTAAATCAACAGTGTTTTAAGTTTCTGCAGAGTAAGGTGAGTACCAAATTCACCTGCCATTTCTTTTGTGCAAGTAATGGTTTTCTTTATAAAACAGGTGCCAGGCAAGGCTTAAGTTTTCCATCGATGTTGGCTGGCCATTATTGCAGCTAGATTGGCAAATCTGTACTGGACTATTATTTTTGTCACAGCAAGTGTGATGGTGTTGTATTTTAATGATGGCTATTTTTACACCCTCAACAAGGAGGAAAACCTTTCATCTCTGAGGTCTAATGACAAACTGTCCTAGGTGACCCAAAATTGTATAATTCCTTATCTTCTGTATGCTAGCCTGCCCAAGATTATTACCATCCCCAAGACCCAGCAACTTGGGTCTTAGGAAAGAGGAACTTGTGTGTTTTATCCTGGAAGGGGAGGGGTGCAGGGTCCCTTTAAAAACGGGAAATGGACACGAGGGGAGTGCTTTTGTTCTCCGTGGGCTCCCGAGGGGGTTGCCTGGGGCAGGTCTCCAGATCTAAACACAAGAAGCTGCATTTTGCAATCCAATCTTGCTCCAGAGGGAATTTTGCAATACCTTTTCCTGCTGCTGCTCGGGACAGCCGAGGAGCAGTCACACAATCTCTCCATGAGTTTTCCAGCCGCCTGCCGTTTGCCGAGGAGGGGCGGACCTGCAACTTGCCAGGAAGTTTTTTCCAGCGTTTTCAGCAGTATTGGAGCCTTTTGGCCAAATATAGTTTGTCCAGGTTTTTTGTCCCTGTCGCATGCTGATTGCTGTTTGTGGGAGGAGGAAGTTCTGGAACCGCGGAGGCTGTTACCTTTTATCTGTTATCTTTTAGCTGATATTTTTTCACTGATGTCTTCTCCCATTTTGTCTCTATTGGTGAAAGGAGATTGGTTACAAGTAAAGGGGAGGTAACTAATTTTGGGGTCTCAGTCCTGTATAAGTGTCTTAAACTAAGACACAAACCAGGCAGCAAAGAGCAGAAGACCAAAAAATATAGGAAAAGTCACTGTGTTTTCTGCAGAGCACCTCATGTCTGAGAGGGCATAAGGCAGCAGTCAGTGAGTTTTGCCTAGAAGACAATTGCCCCTAGTCTAAAATGTCCCATTAAATATGTCTGCAGATTGTAGCATTTGTCTATTCCATTACTGTATGTTTTAACTGGCTCTAGGTACAGCAGAAACTTTTTTTTTTGTCAACAAAATGACAGATGCTGGTATTCCTTCATATTAATTTGATTTACAGTGTAAATTTCATGTCATTTATTAGAAAATTATATTTGATTGTGCACTGCATTGTCTCACATACACCAGTCTTAAGGACATGGCTTTAAATGCTAAACGTGTCCCAGAAATGGGAAACAAGTGTTGTTTTTGAGTCTGCCTGAAACTGAACCACGAAGGAGGCTCTTGGCAGTGAGTGCTGGCTGTTACTAACCTTTGCTTTTTCTCAGGCAGAGGTAGCTCGAGACAGCAAACAGAACCCCATGATACAGAGGAACAGCTCGTTTGCCTCGTCCCACGAGGTGTGGAAATACATCTGTGAACTGGGCATCAGTAAGGTCAGAACAGATTCATCTCACTACTGCTCAAATTGTCAGTGCCTGATTAGCTGTAGGAGCTGAGTACTGCAAACTTGCTGAAGGGCTCATAAGTGTCTGAGTACCCTACAGCTTGTGTAGTGGAGGTGAGCTTTGTGGCTTCATTGCTTTCTGGGGAGGGTCATTGATACTGCCTACGATTCCAAGATAGCTTGTGCATGTGGGTTTTCAAAGATGTGTAAACGAATTAGCGTTCACATCCTTGTTAACAGTCTCAGCTGGTTTAGATTTCATCATTTCTCTTAAGTTTACATATCTATTTAATGGAGTTTTAGGCAAGGGAAAAAAACAGAAGGGGAAAAATACCCCACAATTACTGGTCACCATCAATAAGTATATCTTTAGCAGTCTTGTCTTTTTCTTCTTTTACAATCATTTTCCTGCGAAAGTGGAACTGTATCGTGCTAGGATGATGGAGACACCTCAGGTGCATAGGGAAGTTCTTTTCAGTAAACCAAGGCTAGTGCAAATCAAAAGTGCTCAGGAGGTAGGAGGTATTAGTATTTGCTTCTCTTTTTGCATCTGCACAGCTCCATAAAGTTCCCAGTGAGACTGGTGTCTTTTTCTGGACTGGATTAGAACTCTAAGGCTTTGTTACTCATGGTGTTGGCTCATTTCCGCCTTGCAGGACTCACTGGCATGCACCTTTCCTAACATCTGCTTCACAAATTGTTTCTTAGGTAGAGTTGTCAATGGAAGACATTGAGACCATTTTGAATACGCTGATCTATGATGGCAAAGTGGAGATGACCATTATTGCTGCCAAGGAAGGGACAGTGGGCAGTGTGGATGGGCAGATGAAGCTGTACAGAGCTGTTAGTCCTCTCATCCAGCCCACTGGATTAGTCAGGACGCCCTGTGGACTCTGCCCTGTGAGTAACTAATTCTGTGTATCATTAGTGGTGTGTGCAGCTCTTGAGCACAGTCCTGCAATGGCCAGATGGCACATGGCAGGTTCTGCCCACGAGTCAGCCTTGTGGCTAAGCCAGCTGTGCTTAAAGCTGCCCCTGGTGCCTTAGCTGTGGTGTAACAGGCAGGTTCTGCAAACAGGCCTGTCTAAACACCTGCTCTGCCAGATGTTTCCCACTTCCAGCCTGTCTCTTCACTGGACTGTATGTGAAAGGATGCTGTCAAGTGTAGCCTGTTCCAAATTATATTTCTTATTCCAGGATTGCCTGTGTTTTTAACAAGCTAACTTATTTCTGTCTAGCTTTTGGTCTCTCCTCCTGTGAACTACTATGAAGGTAAAACTTGCCAGCATGCCCCTTTGTGGTGGCAGCAGTTTTTCTCTTCTGCTTCAGAGCTGCCATAAGACTTCCTAGATTTTAGCCTCTGTTAGACTAATGCTGATCTATGGGGGAAGGACCAGAAAACATGGGAGCATGTTACACACAGCAAGCACCATCCAACTGGAAGTAATTACTCTGCTGACACGGGTTTCTTTTGCAGGTTTTTGATGATTGTCACGAAGGTGGTGAGATTTCTCCATCAAACTGTATTTATATGACAGAGTGGTTGGAGTTTTAAAGTGAAAGAAAACTGTAAACTGGATTCTTGCTTCACAGCCAAGGTGACAAACAGCTTGCTTTTTTTGAAAGCAGACTTCTGAATTTGTAAGCAACTTCAGGACATGGAGTGACAATGATACATAAACCAGCAGTGTATCAGTTGTGTGAACTATCCTGGGAGTGGACTGGAAGTGGAGTCAGTGCTTAAAATCAAGGCTGAAGTGGAAATGCAGATCCATTCTTGAACCAAAATTGTAGGTGGCAACTAAGGTTGTTAATATTAAAACAGATTTCTAAGCAACAGTCCAAAATAAAGTTCAAACAATGTTGAGACATTTTCATCTTAACATTTATCAGTCCCTCACAGATGATCAGAAAAACTTGCTAACAAGTGGTACCAAGAATGAGATCCCAAACGTTGCTTTCAGATTAATGCTACTGATGGATGCTTAAGTTCTAAAGCTGATACTATTCTCCCATGATAGCTTCCATCTATTGAGGACTAAGAATCTGATGTGGGAAAGATTCTGAATACGTCAAACAGAACTCACTGATTCTTTATTATCTTTTTTACCTGCTAATTTATCATTAAACCCCTGATTTTTCTTACGTACATCTGTGCTTCATTTCCTGTATTGCTGCCTGGTGATGCATCTGTTGTATTTATTCCTTCATCATCAAATTTCTAGTGGTGTGTTCTGTAGCTACATCACATACGTGTATATCTCCACTGAAATTTTAAGTAGATGTATTCTGGGAAGATATGTTTTCCACAAGAGAAAGGGTTCCTCTGGCCTGATGATACAGAGAAATTTTTTATAGATTTTATAGATTATCTGAATAGCTGCTAACTTGTGTTGCTCTTGAGTGTGACTCTCTGCATGACACCTTTTACATGAATATGAATACTGTGCATATGTGGTCCAGCCAGCTCTTCCAGCATCCAGAGTAGCAGAGAGCTGGAATGACACACTAGCAGGCAGGGTGGGGTGCACATGGGCTGGGCACAGACAGTCTGGTCCCTGTACCACTTGCTGCCTGTGGCTTCAGCTGGCTCTGTCCAGGCCGGACCTCTCCACGATTACTCAGTATCTTCGTAACAATCTCCCAGCACTGGGGAACAATCAGGGGGACAAGCACAACACAGGGCCTGTTGCATCTGGCTATTTTCAAAGTATACCTCATAAAGGTAAGGGACTTTACATCAGCATTTTCAATGCTCTCCAGGAGTCTGCACTTCCCAAAAGCAGTCTGGATCACATATAAAAGTGTTCAAATCTTGCTTGATTTCCATTTCTCCTCTTACAGCATGGATGGAGGACAGAGGCTAATTGGGGGTAAGTGCTGTACAAAGAATAAAAAGCCCTCACGGTTCCTGTCCCATGCAGGGAGGGTATGGATGCAGAGGCAAACACTCCTTGTGTGGGAGCAGTTAGGTGTGTATGGGAGCGAGCAATGAGCACTGATAAGCTGGCAAGTCCATGGAAGGACTTTGATTGTCTCAGCGAGGTGAGCAGCCCCAGCAGGCTCTCCTTTTGCTGCAGTGTTGTCTCCAGGTGAAAGGGATGCATCTCTCTACAGAGGCAGAAGAGCTCTTACAAAAGAGATGTGGGGGTGAAATGATTGGAGCTTTGTTCTTCCTCTGCCCCCTTTAACCACTCAGCACAGTGCAGCCAAGGGGAAAATGCTGCTCTCTTCCCTGGAGGGAGCCTTGGATCAGGCATCCTTAATTTGACCAAAGGTAATTTCACTGAGATGTGGGGCTGGGGTTGCCTTTGTCTTTCTGCCTTCAAAGGGGACCTGACACAATGGGGTCCTGAGTCCTGCTGCTGCAGAGATAACACAGTGTTTGTGCTCCACTGCAGCTAGAAGATAACTTCCAGGGAAACAACACGACTTTATCATGCAGGTATGTCACTTTACGCTCTATAACCACATTCATTGGCAATAAGAAAAAGGAGAGAAAGCAGCTCCTCAGTGAAGAGCTTTAGGAAGTAGACAGACGGTTTATTAAGCTCTTTAAATTTTGGCATTGGATTTATCTGGCTTAGATGACCTTTGTGGTATCTGAAACATCTTAGTGTTGAAGTTGTAACAAGACTTCTCAGATTTGGAAAAAAGGGCCTATAAGGAAAAAGTAATTTCAATTTCCTATCTGTAAGACAGGAATCTGATCTATTTCTATATGAATCAGGGAAATGATCTTTCTGTCTCTCTGGTTCTTCATGAAACTGACTAATCTATCAGCCTGAAATTCTTATCTGAAAAGGGAGTAAATGCTAAAAGGTAGCATTGATAGTCTCCTTGGTTTTGTCAATCTTCTCCCTGGCGAAGCTGTCCCTATTCCAAACTGGTATGAAGTGTAATGTTTTGAGGAAGCTACTATAGTAGTTCCAGTACTCAATATGAAAACACTTTTGTGTAGAAAGCTGAATTATGCCTTAAAACACAGATGACAAGTTGGAAGCATGATCTGCTCATTTATTTACTCAGGCCTCTCATACAAGAGGTCAGAATTCAGGTGCTGCAGGACCATGAGATCCCTCCTGAGCTGGAGAGAGCTCACCCTTGTTTTTCATGAGCCCTGATCCTGCTGTCAACCCATGAGCCTCTGTTGAGTGGTTCCCTCACTAGTGGTAGCCAGCTGTCCACAGGCAAGTTGGAGGATGGGCACACCCAGATGCCATTTTGACACGGAGTCAAGTGCAAATTTAATTCCAAGAGATTCACTGACTACAGTAGCTGGCTGCACTGTGAACTGAGTGTACACAGCTGGCAGATACTGCCTGGCATGTGTAGCCTTTACACTCCAAAGTTTAAAACATTAGGATGAATGGCAGACTTGAAGCTTTGGCATTGAAAACATTTACCCCGTGGCTGAGTGGCTGTTTGGTTTTTTCCTGGGGTTGGTTGGTTGGTTGGGGTTTTTTATTTTTACTTCGATGGTAACTGGCCCGTTGGAGCAGTGATGGGTAATTGTTGTTCCTCTGGTGCTGTTAGAGCACCATCTCCTGTCTCTCCCTGGGATGGCTCCCCCAGGGCTCCAACAGGGAAGAAGCCACACTCCGGTTTCTTTTTTGCCTCCACATGCAGAGCAGATTTTGGGAAGAAACTCTAGTGAGTGAAGACAGCTGGGTCTCTTATTGCTGCTGAACACTTGATGCTTTGAAACAGGCTACAGACACCTCAAACAGAGCTGTCCTCTGCCACACAAAGACGACCTTTCCTTCCTCTTGCTCCGCTTGGCTGGGACTTTCTGTCATTTCACCTGTGAGAAATGCGTGGCCAGGCCCTCCTCAGCCACACTAAGCCCAGCTTAGCTTGCAGTCTAGAGGAGACTAAAAGGTATTGTGACAAGCTCTGCAGATGGTGTCCAAGTTGTTGTTGAAAACATCCACTTCCACATGAGAAAGTTGGTCATTGCACTTTGCTCACTCTCTGGGAAATCTTCTGAGGAGTGGGGACGACAGGAACCAGAGCTCAAAGCTCTCTTCTCTTTCAGCTGTTAAACACAAACTGAGTTGGGGCTTGCGTAGGCAGCCTGTGGTGTTTTCCTTTCTCCTACTATTTGAGAAAGCTTGTGATTCTTCCAGGAAAAGCTTTTGGGAAAGCTTTTACTTGGGTTGTTTGGCCCACAGACACAGGGCTTTAAGATTGTGCTCCTCTTCCAAACTGCTTTGGTTTAACCAAGCAGACAGGTAAACATCACACAGGTGTTCTCTTACTTCCTCCCCAGTGGGATGGGGGAGAGAATTGGAATAAATGGTAAAGCTTATAGATTTGGATAAAGACAGTTTAACAGGGCAGAAAAGGAAGGGGAAATAATGGTAAAAGATTACATAAAACTGGTGATGAACAATGCAGTTGCTCCTCCTCTGCTGACCATTGCCCAAGGAGTGCCCAAGCAGTGGGCTGGAAACCAGCAGCCAACTCTCCCCAGTTTCATTGTTCAGCATGACACTGTTTGGTAAGGAATGAGGAATACCCCTTGAGCCACTTGGGGTCAGTTGTCCTGTCTATGCCCCCTTCCAAATTCCTATGCATCCCCAGCCTCCTGGCTGGCAGGGCAGCATGAGAACCCGAAAAGTCCTTGGTTTAGCATAAGAGCTGCTCAGCAAGAACTAAAATATCAGGGTGTTATCAACATCTTCCTAATCCTAAATCAAAAATGCAGCACTAAACCAGCTCCAAGGGAGGAAAATTAACTCTGAAAGTTGAAAGCAGGCCACAAATTCACAGTAGTTACTCAGTATTTGAGTTAATCTAATGCTTGCAGGGGGGTGCACTATGGCCCTGAAGCCCTGGGTCCTAGTAAGGCTCTTTGCTGTTGAGATGTGGCAATGGGAGGAAGATGTAAATTGAAGGACAAACAGGCAACTTCAGAAAAGCAGATTTGCTTTGCCTCCTACTTGGAGAGCCAGTCCTGGATCTTAGAATGCTAGCAATAGTAGTAATTTGAATTTTATGCACTTTAGCATACACACATCAGTAGTATGCTTTTACTTTTTTATTCCCACTGTATTTTGGATGTCAGGAAGCTGGGAAGGCAAAACTAACGTTCACTTCACACAGCATTTCATTTTGCTTTGATTTGGACCTGGAACAGTATTCTGCACATTCCAAACACAGATTTCTGTTGCATTTAAAAGAAAGAAAACAGGAGAAAAAAAAAAACCCAAAGCTTGACAGTGCATGGGTGAGTGAACTTGACCACAGGGCATTTATTTCCTTTAAGCAAAGGTGGAGCAGTGCCCACATGGAAGCCGGGGGAATATTTATAAACTGACCACTGCATGAATTTAAGGCAAACACCCAAACTATCAGAAGCAGATTGAGGTATTTCACTGCAATGCCTTTGCCCCTCGAATACGTCTGAAAGTCTTAAATGGATTCAGGTCCGTGCATTCGGATAGGACAAATGTCACTTGCATGGCATCGCACAAAGCTGCAGGGGAGGATTCCTGTCTTGGGCTCACTAGGAAAAGGCTTTGCCTCCTTGGTTTTGGAAGAGACTCTGGGAAGCAACAAAAGCAATGAAAGAGGAAACATATTTGCTTAGTTTCAAAGCAGAGACAAATTCCTGGGGCAAATCAGGTGTGCCAAATCTCTACCTCACATCCACAGGCTCCCTGAAAATTGTGTCCATTCCTGGACCTCTCCTCTCCAGAGGGTCTGGGCACTGCAGGGGTCTTCCCAGTAGGCTGGGGTGCAGATTTCCTGGCAGAGTGAAGAACCACTGTGGCCCCAAGCAGACGTGGGGGTAAAGCTGGTTCAGGGAACAGAGCGGAAGGAAAATCCAATGGATTGTCCCTGCCTCGCTGCTAGGCTGGATGGCCTCCTGACTTTGCCCAGCGTGTGTCGCTGAGCCAACAAGCCCGGGGACAGAACCCTCGGCTCGAGAGAGGAGCCAGGAACTGAGACAAAGGCGAGACTATGTGGGGCTCGCAGTTTATTTCTTTAAAAGGTGTCTGTTTTATTAGTGGAGTGTTACTGATAACCTCTACCCAGGAAGTTCTGTGGTTCCTGCTGAACACGACAGCACGCTCCCAAGCAGCCCAGCCCCCTGAGGGCAGAGCTGCTTCCTTCATGCCGTGCCAGAGCAGGAACGCAGCACCGCACCCCGCACTTCGCACGGACGCCGGCTCCATCCGTCGCCATTCCAACGCGGAGCCCGCCGCCCTTAGCCAAGATGGCCTCCCTGACGCCGCCGCCCCGCCATGTTTGGTAGGGGCACTCCGCTCCCCTCCTTCTGAGGGGCAGTGTAGGGTGCCCTTAGCCAAGATGGCGGCGCAGCCTCAGCGGGGGCGGGGCGGGTGTGCCTCCGCCGCCGCCATCTTGGCTGCGGGCAGCCCGTACCGCTGAGGTGGCCTTGCCGGGCGCGCGGGGCGTGCCGGGAGGGAGCGGCGCGAGCGGCGCGGGCAGGTGGGAGCGGCGGGGCTCCGCCGGGATGGGGGTGGGGGGAGAATCTGTGTGCCCTGAGGGGAGGCGGCGGCGGAGGGTGTCAGTGACGACCCCCGTGAGGGGGAAGGGGTCAGGGGCGTCCCCTGTGAGCGGTGCTGGGGGCCAGTGGTGTCCCTGCAGGAGGGTGTGGAGGGGGCGGTCAGTGGTGTCCCTTGAAGGGTGTCGGGCACGGTCAGTGCTGTTCCCTGCTGCGGTGCTTGTATGGGGGTTACCAGTGTCCCACAGAGCAGCACGGGGGCTCGGCGGTGTTCCCTTTGCCCGGGATGGGGATCGGCAGTGTCCCCCCGGGCAGGGCTGGGGTCAGTCCTGTCGGCTGTGGAGGGTCAGCAGTGCCGCCTGTAGCAGCGCAGCGGGTCAGTGCTTTGCCCTGTGGCCGTGCTGGGGATCAGTGGTCTGGAGGGCGGAGGTGGCACCTATGGCTGCACGGGGGATCTGTGCTGTCCCCTATAGCCATGCCAGGCGCTGCAGCTGGGTGATGACACCTCCCCTCCTGCTGTCCTGGCCCCAAAGTAGGGCCACAGCCCGCGGCAAACCCAGCATGGCAATCGGGGCTCTGCCTGGGGCAGAGAGGTGGCGCTGGGCTGCAGTTGGAGGAACATGGAATAAATTTGCCCTGTGGCTGTGCTGCATACCTGAGATGTCAAATGTTTGTCTTGCTGTTCTGACTTTTACAGGCAGACTCAGCTCTGACGTTCACCCTGACAGACCTATTTGTGGTGGGGATGTGTTGTGAACCCTTCTGTTTGTCCATCCAGAGAGGGGGATGGAAACATAGGGCAGTGCTCCCTAAGTTTGATTTACATCCTTAAGAGCAAGGATGAAGAAAATGTCAGTGAATTTGGAATTCTGTAGGGAAATGTTACATCAAAACTTCCTCTCCTCTGAGGGAAGGTGATGCTTCTGATTTCTCATGCATATGGCCCTCTTGAATATCTCACCTGCAGTGAGGACCAGGAGTAAGGTAATCCTGGAGCATCTGCAGCTGTAGGTGAACCTCTGAGTTTACTTGTCTGAAGCAGGTTGTGGAGCTGCTGCTTTTGGCTGTGTGAGTTGCTGCTAGTGCTGTGTGGTGTTTCTGGTCTGGATTTGACAAGTGAATTTTTTGGTAGGCTGGTCCTTGCCTTTCTTAGAGAAATCAAAGGTAGTGATGGCCTGGAAGCTCGTTTGTGTCTCATTTTGAAGAGTTCAATAAGACAACACAGAGAATGACTCCTCTTTGTGTTGGGGATATTCCTCCTTGATGTTTTCTGAAGGCTGCTGGACTCTCAATTCCTTTCTTACTTGCAGTGGGACAATGATGCCATGCACAGTGGGTGTCCAGAAGACCTTTTTTGACGTTTTGTCATGTACTCCTTTCCCTCTGTAAGCAGGTCAGGCTGGCAGCCTGGTGACATCTGTGATTGTTTTGGTCTCAGACTTGGCCTCCTTTTCTCCCTGCAGTGTTTCAGCTGAAGGCTCCAAGATGTGTTGCAATTCTGGCCTGTTTTCCTTTACTGACCCCATCAGGCAGGATTGTGTTGAGGCCAGCATGAGGCTGGTTGGGTTTTGAGATGTTAAATATGAATCATGAGGAAAAAAACCCCCTTGCATTCTGACTTTGAGTGTCAGATTTCCGTGTTTCTTTGTTGGATTTGGTGGTGTTTTAATTGGCTGTAATGTTGGTGAGAGCCCTGGACAGAAGAGATTAATGGAGTCACGTGGTTCATTTGATAATGGGATTAATTCATTGTACTGTATTGGCTTTGTCCTGCAGTGTCTTGTGCCCCCACCTGTAGCTGATCTGCTGAGCTCCTTTGCAGGCCTGTTGTCCACACAAGCGGCTGCTGCCTGAATGTGCCTTCTTCTGTCCTTCCAGAGCTTCTGCAGGACCATGGCGACGTACCTGGAGTTCATCCAGCAGAATGAGGAGCGTGACGGAGTGCGTTTCAGCTGGAACGTGTGGCCCTCCAGCAGGCTGGAGGCCACAAGGATGGTTGTGCCCCTGGCCTGTCTCCTGACCCCGCTGAAGGAGCGTCTGGACCTGCCCCCCGTGCAGTACGAACCAGTGCTTTGCAGCAGGCCGACCTGCAAAGCTGTGCTCAACCCACTCTGGTAGGAATTGCTTGGCTGGGGATGTTAGGAGAGGCTGGATAGCACCTAATTTTCATCTGAACTTCACTAATTCCTTATTCCCCTTTGAATTCCCCTTATTCTCTCTCTGACTTGTTAAGTCAGCGAGTCCTCTCCATCCCAGAGAATTTTGTGGTGAATGAGGAAACTCATAAGAAACAAAGATGCCCATTATACTGATATTGTGCTCTGGACTGTGATGTTCACTTGTTTTCCTGCTTCCTACACATCCTGCTGCTTGTGGGCCAGTTCCAGTACGAGCATGAGAAGGAATTTTGGAGGAATATTTTGGTCCCAAAATCATGTGATGATCATGTGTACTTGGAGTATGGTGCTAGGCTGAGAAAAAGCAGGGAATGCCAGCAAGAGGAAGTGAAATGAGATCAAAGCCATGGAATGAGAGTGTGGCGAGGCATCCCGCACTAGCAGGATGTTGTAATGGGCTGAGGAGAGTAAACTCTGTGGGACAGGGAACAGCCTGTTTGTTCCGTGTTTGCACAGGATCTGGGTGGATGGCTCCTGCTGCTCTGAGACTGGAGCACTTGTGTGCTACAGCTGCACAAACAATAAGACAATGAGATAAGCCTAAGTGTAGTGAAAGAATGATTAGACCCGAGTCTGTCTGCCAAGGGCTAAGCTTCAGAGAGCTGTCAGTGGTCCCTCATGCTGACAAGCCTGGAAATGGCAGGGCTGCATGAGCTAATGAACTTCCTGGTAATAGAACAAGAGGCTGAATCCCTAAAACACTTGCTGTCCAAGCTAGAGAATCTATTTCTTCCTCAGTGCTGTGAACCAGCATAGATTAACGAATTAATTGTGAAGCTGTGCTCTAAATTTTTCCTGAAGTCATGCCAATGCTTCATCTTTCCCTTGCAGCCAAGTTGACTATCGGGCCAAGCTTTGGGCTTGTAACTTCTGTTTTCAGAGAAACCAGGTAAGTTGGAAAAAGCACTTTGACCTTTTCAGTAAACACTTTATTGATGGCCTTCTCTGGATATTAAGCATAAATTCTGCTTCTCTAGATCCCTTCCCTTGGCCTTTTTCTCTTCCTGAACCCAGGCCAGAGTACAGTCTGCTTTACCCAACATCTTGTCAGCGATTTTACTGGCGTGCAGAGTATAGGAAGGAGATAAAAATGCTGTTTTGTTCCATGTGTCCCAGTGTGTTTTTTGCATTTGATATTTACTATTCTTGCAGAATATGAAATTCGTTAGATTTGAGTAGACTTTTGCCATCAGAAACTATTGTACGGCTAAAAGAATTTCAACTAATACATTGTTGCTGCTGTAGTCCTACTTTTTATTTACACTGGATGGAGCAGCTGTCCATCCTGCTGGCCATTTGTTGTCTGTGCTTAGGAAAACAGCACTGTGGGTTTCTTGTCATGAATTAATCAGATTGGTGCAGTGGCAGTAAGTAAATAGAGTTGAATAACCACACCGTCAGCAGGGCAGGCTCTGTACTGCAGAGTAGAGCCCTACATTTTTGTCCTGCAACTTCCTTGTCCTAATTTTTTTGTTCTCTTTTTCAGTTCCCCCCAGCATATGCAGGCATTTCTGAAGTCAATCAACCAGCAGAGCTGATGCCTCAGTTTTCAACAATTGAATATATAGTGCAGGTAAATGAACCACGGGCGAGTTTGAAGCCCCCAGAATTGTCTTGTTTGTGACAGATGATATATATGTAAAAGTTTCTTAGGATAATGCAAATAAATAACATGTCTGCAAGGTGCTTAAGAAGGGGCTCATTTTATTCCTTGGCTGGAGGCTTTATAAAGTGTCATCTCTTCCCACATCAGCGAGGTCCGCAGACACCGTTGATCTTCCTGTATGTTGTGGACACATGCTTGGAAGAGGAGGATTTGCAGGCCCTGAAGGAGTCCCTGCAGATGTCCCTGAGCCTGCTGCCTCCCGATGCCCTGGTGGGGCTCATCACTTTCGGCAGGATGGTCCAGGTTCACGAGCTGAGCTGTGAAGGGATTTCCAAGAGCTATGTGTTCCGGGGCACCAAGGACCTGACAGCCAAGCAAATACAGGTGTGCTCTGCCATCCCTCAGGCCAGGGCCTTGTACCTCTCAGCTCTGTTGGGCTCTCAAGCACAGCGCTCTCTGGGAGAAAGGAGGGCTCTGTGCTCTTAACTGTGAGCCTGTTGCCCTCCCAGTATCTGTCCTGTCTTTTTGCCTTTGTAAATGTAAAAATCGTTCAAGGTTGAGTTTGTGCATCTCACATAATGGACCTGTGATCCATTCCTAATGGCAGTGCAAAGATGAATAATTTTAGAGGTTTAAGTATAATTAATGCTGCAGTATTGCAGGGCTCAGGGTATATTAAATAATAATATAAATAATGTGTTTAGTGTTTGAATAGTACTCTGTTTGAATATAGTTTGAATCTCCTCTGCCTCCTCTTTACTGTTCTCTAGGATATGCTTGGGCTTTCAAGGCCAGCTGTCCCCATGCAACAGGGAAGACCTCTTCAGACCCCAGAGCAACCTGCTATTTCCAGCAGGTAAGCTTCACCAGCACAGCACACAGCAGGGCAGATGTTTTATGCCCCTTTATGCCTGTAGGTCACTCTTCTAACCCTGGGTTTCCCGAAAGGGCAAAGAAGATTTAAATGGTATTGTCCTGTCACAGTTATTTACCTCTGTTGAACACAGTTTTCTCTTTCTCAGCTCCTCTTTTTCAGTGGCAGCTCTCGTGCATTTTAGCAAACTAACTCACCTTTGAACTTCTTTCCTGTTTGTTATGTGACTTTGCCTTCTTGTCAGTTCCTGATTGCAGCATTCACGCATGGGCAGAGACTCTGCAACATCATGGTAAAGGTGCAAGAAGAAAAAAGCTTTATTGCGTATCCAAAATTCTCTTAAATACCAATGGAAAAACAGGAAATCACCTCATATAAACAGGAAAGAAGTTCACCTCAGTGTTCCCCAATCACCTGGAATATTTCCTAGACATTGCCTATTATGGTAAAAGGTAAACAATACCTTAGAAGGTCAGAAACTGCAATTATCACATCTCATAGGGCTGACACTGTCCAGAAACCCACAATGCTCTCTCAGCCCATCCCCGGTGACCTGGCTGTAATCCCAGGATCACCTCCGGGTCTGAGAACGAGGCTCTCTCTGCAGCCAACAAGGCCTAATCTCCCTTCCAACACACAGTGTAGCCCAACACTGATGCCTTGCTTTGATCGTATTTTTTATTTGGCACAGGCTTGTTATCTTGGACGGTTTGGATGCAAGAAGGCAACCTGCTGCATGTCTCTACTTCTGATTACTGTCTCAATGCAATTTATGTGTGCCAGGAACAAAGAGGCACTTTTTTCCTTCTCTGAACTTAGAAGCAGGAAAACATCATATTTGAATTTTTGCAGGTTCCTACAGCCCGTGCATAAGATTGACATGAATTTAACAGATCTGCTTGGAGAGCTGCAAAGGGACCCATGGCCAGTGACCCAGGGAAAGAGGCCTTTACGTTCTACTGGAGTGGCTCTTTCAATTGCAGTTGGCTTATTGGAGGTACTTTTAATGCTATTGTTTGAGATGAGCAGGTCAAAGTAAGCACGTGGCAGTGCTTGCTGCGATGAGTGCAGGTGTCAGTGCAGCTGGGTTACACTGGGGTGCAGAGGTGCAATTTCTCTCTACTGACACTTGAGCTGTGCTAGCACCAGCTGATGTAGAGTGGGCTGGAAGGTTCCATCTAAATGGTTAAATTTGCAGGTGTTTAAAGGTCTCTGATTCTTGTGTGTGTTCCCACACAAGAGGTGATACTACACACTGGATTTATCTGAGTGCCATCTAAGATACAAGTAAAGAGAATAGAAACTGCCTGCTTCCTGTTTTGAAGACATGAAGCTTGACATGGTTTGAGTTCAAACTCGCAGAGTGCTGTGACTGTCAGGAAATGCATCACTATTTATCGAGGTGGCCTCTGGCAGGGACAGGTCCCCGCTGACAGTACAGAAGCACATGCAGACCCTGCTCTAAAGAAAGCACTGTTGGCATTTAATCAGTTTCCTTATTTTTTCTCCTCCTTCTGTCTGATATAAGTCTTTGTTTTTATTTTAGGGCACATTTCCAAACACAGGGGCCAGAATAATGCTGTTCACAGGCGGGCCACCGACACAAGGGCCGGGCATGGTGGTGGGAGATGAACTGAAAACACCCATCCGTTCCTGGCATGACATAGAGAAGGATAATGCAAGGTTCATGAAGAAGGCCACCAAAGTAGGTGCTGGTTCATGCTGGGTGTGTTTAAAAGCTAAAACTGAATATTGTGTCAGAACACTACATGTGTTGCACAGTTGTCCTTGAAATACCCGAGTCTTTGTGTATGTTAAATTATGAGAATGGTCAGGGGAAAGGGTAAAAAAGACCTCCTCTTAGTTCTCCATCATGGTCTTGTGCCTTCTCAGAGAAGAAAGTATTTCAGTGTTGTTTCTTAGCTGATGGTGGGTGGAGAGTTTGTTCATCCACATCATCATATCTCCTTCTGGGGAGGAAAAAAGCCTGTCTCCCAAGAACTGGTCGTTTCCAAAAAGCCTCCTTTGTCTTCTTGACATATAAAACAACCATTAAAATGGTAAAAATGTCAGATATGAAATGTGTCTGTTAGCTTAGAGAAAGCAAGATGACACCTGTTCTCTTAACTATCACCTGGAAATCTTTGGGTTCCCACTAAGTCATCACAGACTAGATGATCCCATGTCATTTATGCACTGTCTGTATTTGAGACAATAAACTCAGGCTCATCCAAATGCATCCCTGCCCCCCAGAAGGGAGCAGTGTGCTGCAGCCAACATCTGTTTAGTTACCACAGCACTGGTGATTGCCCCATCTGTACCTTGTGTAGGCCTGAGATGGGGAGCAGCAGAAATCCTGCACATTGCAGCCTCCTAACCCCTGTGTGTGTTCCCAGCACTACGAGACTCTGGCCAACCGCTGTGCGGCCAACGGGCACTGCATCGACATCTACGCCTGTGCCCTGGACCAGACAGGGCTGCTGGAGATGAAGTGCTGTGCAAACCTCACCGGGTATGTTCACAGCAGGGCAGCACACAGCTGGCACCTGCTTTTTGGGGTTTTTTTTTGGAGGGGGAGAATGGTTCAGAAAGCAGTTAAGTGTGCTGTCAGGGCAGAATGGTTTTTATCATTCTTTTCTAAACTGTGGTTTGAATTTGCCAGGAATTATATGGCAAGCCTCACCTGATCCCAGTCCACATTTCTGGAGTCTCAAAGCAGCATGTGAATTAGCACTGCTGTTAGAAAACTTGATGGTGGGTAGAAGCTTTCCTTGTGTGGGCCAGATTTTCTCTGCTTAACAGCTTGCTTACGCTTTCTCCAGGGATTCTTGACTTCCCTGGGTCCAGTTTTAAGTGACATCTCTAAGGGGTAACTGCCTGTGTTCCATATTGCTGAAAACGGTCTCCGTGAGGAAGGCCATGTGCTAAACCAGGCCTTTTGGGGACTTGGCATGTCTTACTGCAAGTTCAAGGTGTTTGTAAATAATCCCTCGGTGCTCAGCAGGGAGAAGAGAGGTTGTTTGACTCTTTGCTTGTTTTACTGAGCTGCATCTGGTCAGGCCTGGGTTTGTCAGGGCACTTCGGGGAGGCCCGGCACGGCCCCACGCACCTTCCTCGTGCTGCAGTGGTGCAGCCACCCCTGGCGTAGTGTGGGTGGTTCCAGCCCTGCTCAGGGAAAGCAGGCTGAGCAAAGAACTTTCCAGGGTTGAAACATGAACGTTTTGCAGGCAGCTAAAGCAATGGCAAGAAATAGAGTTGAGAAAGCAAACCGACAAAGATGGAGCACTAACCTGTGTGGCTTTGCAGGAGGCACCCATGAATCTGTGCTCCCTGGTGTGAATCCTGCCTGTGCAAAGGCATGCTGTAAAGCAGTAACTGCATGTGTTTGCATGTGTTGGAGGTGCAGGGATGTATCCTTTGTAGTTCTAGTTGCCAGTTGCTTCAGTTCCCTTGTATTTTCTTTCCCAGAGGACACATGGTGATGGGAGACTCCTTCAACACTTCTCTCTTCAAGCAGACCTTCCAGCGGGTATTCAGCAAAGGCTACAATGGCGAATTTCGGATGGCTTTTGGTGCAAATCTGGATGTGAAGGTGAGAAATTTGGCTGGATGACAGGAATGGGGAAGTACAAATGCTGTTCATTCAAAAGTCAGTTTCAGTCTCTGGGGTGTTTGGATGGTAGGAAAGTCTACATATTTGAGGTCAGATGTAGTGCTTCTTTGGGAGAAGCACTGTACTGGAGGGATTTTTATTTGGAAGCTTAGTAAGTTTGTGGGTTTTGTTGGGGTTTTTTTTGTTGTTGTGTTGTTTGGGTTGTTTTGTTTTTATTTTATTTTAAAGCAGCCTCTCCTCACTCAACAAGGAACATTTCATACTGTCTCATCCCTATAAATATGTCTTCATTGTTAAAATGTACCTCTGTAGATTCTCTTACCTTCATTAATTGTAGCAGTAGATGGTCTGGGAACATACCATCTCATCCAAGCTGAGCAACTGATTTAGACTGTGTATATTCTGTTGGACTGACTGTTAAAAAAAAACAACTTTTTTTTTTTTTACCTTGTTCAAGACCTCCAGGGAGCTGAAAATTGCAGGAGCCATTGGACCATGTATATCCCTGAATGCTAAAGGGCCATGTGTCTCTGAAAACGTAAGTTTCTGACACAAAAAAAGCTTTAATAAAGAAATAAATAAACAACGTGAAGTTTCAGTCTAGACCTTTCTGTCTAGACCTACAGCTCAGCTAGAATGTCAGAGTTTTCAAGGAAACATTGCTAGGAAATGACAGCCTTTCCTAGACTAAATTCTTTCTTTATAAAGACTTGCTTTTAACTGGCCTTCTGTAACTTCATTCACACCCAAAAGATAAGGAATCTAGAAGGCCTGCCATTACTTGTACCTCTAATCAGAATTTAATATAAGCTTGCTTTTCCTGCTGCTAGGGGAAAATTGCTGCTTTCTCTTTGATTCTGTGCAGGAACTTGGAATTGGAGGGACATCTCAATGGAAAATCTGTAGTCTGGATCCCAGTACAACTCTGGCCATTTACTTTGAAGTGGTAAATCAGGTCAGTCCTGGCTTCTCTTTTTTTTTTTTTTTAAATCATCTTTTTTACACCTCAAACTACTTGTTACAGGTCCAGAAAATGCAATGTCATCCATGTTGCAGGTGGATGGTTGTGAAGCAACCGAGTGTTTTGTGATGAGGAAATAATCTCAGGAATTGTTTGTGCATGTCTCTTTCTTTTATGTGCTGTGGGGGCTTGTTGGGAAGAGTTACGGAAAAGCCATCATGTTTTGAAGGCTGACCTTGTTTCATTTGCAGCACAATGCACCCATCCCTCAGGGAGGCAGAGGGGCAGTGCAGTTTGTCACTCAGTATCAGCACTCCAGCACACAGAGGCGCATTCGTGTCACCACCATAGCCAGAAAGTGAGTACCCCGTGCCAGTGCTCTGGCAGAGCGGCAGCAACTCCAGCTCCGCTCTGTGCTGGAATTCCTGGCTTTTTGTTGCATGCATTGGCACACATGGATGCACGTGGCACTAACCCTTTGCTAACCCTGCAGCTGGGCAGATGCACAGACTCAGCTCCAGCACATCGAGGCTGCGTTTGACCAGGAGGCTGCTGCCGTGCTCATGGCACGGCTGGGAGTGTATAGGGCTGAGTCTGAGGAGGGACCTGATGTTCTGCGTTGGCTGGACAGGCAGCTCATCAGGCTGGTAAGACCAACACACTGAGCTTGGGGGCATTCTTGATTTTAGTAAAAATGGAAGAGACAGCAGCAGTCTTTTTTCAGGTTGACTTGCTTTGTTTGTGCTCGGATCCTGGTCACATAGCTGTAGCATGGGATAGCTCGGAACTTTGTGTGATCAGAAAATTTGGGATGGGCTAGGTGAACATCTCATCATGCTCAAAGGGTTAAACCTGAGACTGAATAAGGGATAATGAAACACAGAATAATGCAGCTGGGAAGGTCTCTGGTTCACCCCTCCTGCTTGAAGTAGGACCGGCTTTGAAGTTAGAGCAGGTTGCTCCAAGTCTTGTTCAGCTGAGTTTTGAATATCTCCAAAGATGGGATTTCTCTTGCTTCTCTTGACAGCCTGTTCCAATGACTGATCACAGGCACTGATTTTTTTTTCCCCTCCCCTGCCTCTATCCCTCAATCAGAATTTCCATTTCCCCAGTTACCAGTCAGGTAGACAGCAAGTTGACTCCCTTATCCCATTCTTCACCAGGGTGAACAAACCCAGCTTCTTCAGCCTCACTTTCTTCATAAGATGCTCCAACCCCTGACTAACTTGGTGGCCTTTGCACCATTTCTTTTGTTCTTGGATAATTTCAAATCTAGATTTTATTAATATATGTATAAAAATAGATAGCATCATCATTCTGATTCCAGTAAGACAGAGAAACCACTGACTTAAAGAAAAATAGCCTGTAAATGTTTTATTACTTGTTCTTGTCAGGTTCATGCCTTGATTGTTTAAAAAATTAACAAAAGAACACCCTGCTAGAAAAAAAGGTGTTAATTCTAAAAAAAAAAAGGAAAAAAATAGAAAAAAAGAGATAACCAAAGTATCCATTTTTCTTCCAACAGTGCCAGAAATTTGGACAATACAACAAAGATGATCCCAACTCCTTTAGGCTGTCGGAATCATTTTCTTTGTATCCTCAGGTAAGAATGTCACTTCCCACAGCCATGGGAAAAGTGCAGGGGTGAGTGGGAATGATGGTAAAACATCTTGTACTATTTATCAGATTCAGCAGGGGAGGAACAGGTGCTTTTTTTCATTTATTGGACTGGTCCTGTAGTTCAGTGCTGCAAGAAACTGATAAGGGAAGAAGTCTGAGGAGTTATTAAGGGGTAGACTTTTTTCCAAAGAATTTGCTGTTCAAAAATATTGGGGCTTGGGTCCAGAAGTTTTGGCAACTTTGGCTGACATTTCTTGTCTCACTCTTCCTTCTTGTGCAGTTCATCTTCCACCTGCGCCGCTCCCCATTCCTGCAGGTCTTCAATAACAGTCCAGATGAATCTTCCTATTACCGGCACCACTTTGCCAGGCAGGATCTGACCCAGTCCCTCATTATGATCCAGCCCATCCTTTATGCTTATTCTTTCCATGGGCCTCCTGAGGTGAGTCTGTGTTTTCCAGGAAGAGGTGGGTCTATGTTTTCCAGAAAGAGGTGAATCAACACAAAATAATGAGTATTCAGTCAGAGTAACACTATTTCAGCCAAAAGGCCCCTGTAGGTTTTAAAAAAGTTATTAAAGGACAAGATACTTTTGTTCAAGATCATATCAAATTATGTTTGGATGGTCATAGAAATTGCTCTCTGGCATCCTGAGATCTGCCAGGATGTGCTTCGGGGTGCCTGACTTTGTTCTTTATTTTCCCCAGCCAGTGCTTTTGGACAGCAGCAGTATTCTTCCTGACAGAATTCTACTGATGGATACTTTCTTCCAGATAGTTATCTACCTTGGTGAGGTATGGTGAAACGTGTTCTTTCTCTGTTTGTACTCCTTCCCTCCTGCCGTGCATGCAGACAGCTTTGCTGTTAGTATGAAATAAGCTTCTTGCAAAGCCCACACAGCACAGTGACTGGGTATATACATGCTGCCTGTTGGAATACAGCTCCAGCCACTGTCAGAGTAAAAATAACACTGGGATCACTAAGGATGTGTTCTGCACCGAGTAGCAGCTGTTGTGTCAGCTTGGCCATGAAGATGGTCCCTTACCATGCCTGGAAAAGCCCAGAGAAACTGCAAATAAAGCAGGGCAGAGTTATAAGATGATACATATTACAACAGAGTTGCAAGTGAAACAGAAAGGTGACAGACTTTGGTTGCAGGGTTTTCACACTTACATACTGCTGCTCTTAAAGAAATCAGTTAGGCAGTTTTCCAGTTTTGCTTTTAAATACTGGGTATTTTTGGAAGGTGCTGCTGTGTCCCTTCCTTCATGACTGAGGGAAGTGCTTAGATACTGGCCTTTTCTAAAAGTCTTCTGGAATTACCTTGAAGAGTTTCTATCTTCTGTTGCAGAGCGAGACACTCAGCAACTGGGTAAAATTTAGACAAGGGGAGAGCTGAGTGTCTGACCTGTGCACTTATAGAGCAATTGCTACATACATATGGTACATGCAATAGGTACCTTGAAAATACTGTAAGGCCAAGTCAGATGCAAAATGTCAGTGATTTATAAAAGCTTAATTTCTCTGTTGGCACAGGCTGAAACATATTGAAGATTTTCAACAAATTGCTCTTGCACTGCACAGATTGCTGTCAGCTTTTGTGTTGGGTGCCTGTGCTTAAATTCAGGGACAGAAACTAATGTTGTAGCCAGAGTAGTGAAGGTGTGTGTTTGTCCCCTAAGCAGAAGTACCTGTAGCATTCTGCTGCTTTAAAACATGCAGGGTAAAAAGGGGTGGCTTGCAGATATCTCTGCTCCGTTTTCATCTCCTCCCTGTCCCATCAATAGACTATTGCACAGTGGCAGAAAGCTGGATACCAAGACATGCCTGAATATGAAAACTTCAAGCACCTCCTGCAAGCCCCACTGGATGATGCCCAGGAAATCTTGCAGACCAGGTTCCCAATGCCACGTTATATCCACACGGAGCACGGGGGCAGTCAGGTAAGGAAGTTTATGGAGGAACTCTTCTGTTGTTGCCTAGAGCAAATGGCTTATTTTGCTTTTCTGAAGGGATGATTCTGTAAGTCAAACACAATTTAGCTCTGCAAAGTACAGAGCTTGCATATTTTCTCGTCAGCTTTTACCATAACTTTGTCTTTTAATGAGCTGTTCACTTGCTGGATATGCTTTTGAAATCGGAAGGTGGAAAAAAAAAAGGAAAAGCCAACTTAAATACGTTTTTATTCCCCAATAAAAAGGTGGGAAAGAAATTATTTGGTTATGTGCCTATAGTTAGCTTGCTAGGACAGTAATGCTGAATGACCATCTGTTTCTTCATTCTCAAGCACTGAATGGGAGTATAAAACAGTTGTTATTTTTGCTCTTCCTGGAATTGCAGTTGTGCTGTGCTTGTTTGTAGCAGTGAAGAAGCAGGAACTGATGCTCCAAGCCAAAGATTTGGTGTTAATTTTTGATGGGCCTTGCACTGGGCCCTTTTCTGAAGAGCAGATGTGGCATGGGGAGAACGGTTCTGGTGTGTCCTGTGCCGTGGATTCCTGTCCCATGGAATCAGAGCTGCCCTGCCAGGAGAGCACAGCCTGCTGTAACAGAGCACTTTGTGCCCCTTGGAGACAAGTTTTCTGTGGAGCAGGGCTATTTCTGGACTTGAAACCTGCTTAAGTTAAATTAGGACCTTGCTTGCAAAAGCAGAGGAGCATTGCTGGTCATGGATCTAAGGTGAGATGAAGCCTGAGGGAGCAGACAGGTCTGTTATTTTACCAAACTCCTCCTCTTTTGTCTGTATAGGCCCGATTCCTCCTGTCTAAAGTGAATCCTTCTCAGACCCACAATAACCTCTATGCCTGGGGCCAGGTAAGCCATAGAAAAGCTGCTCGTGTTTGGGAATGCTGTAAAACACCCATGTACATGTTTAGGTGTGCGGTAGCCATCCTGTCTCACCATGTGGCCACAGACGGTGTTACATTTGTTCTTCATTCCCTATCATTGTTGATAAGATAAACAGCACTGGTGGGGAGCACTGGATGATCAGAATGCAGTTTTCAAGCCTGGATGTCATGTATTTCCAATATTCTGGAAAAAGCAACTAGTTTATGGATACATATAGATCTAAGTTAGCTCAGAACCTTTTTATATCCTCTTTGCATACCTTTTTTGTGTAGAGCTTTGGGCAGCAAAATTCCTAGTGCTTTAGGAAGAAGAGGCTTCCCTGCAGCAGTTCAGATTGTACTAGAGGATAATGTCAGTGCTGTTGCCAAAGAGTAGCATCTGTCTTTTGCAGGAGAAAAAGGTGGTTGATTTAGCAGGCAATTAGTTCAGAGTGCTGACATTTGATTTGCTTTCAGTTCGTCCCCCGTGTTAACAACAGTATTTTAGGCTCCTTCTTTCTTTATTTTTTCTGCAGGAATCAGGAGCTCCAATCCTGACAGATGATGTGAGTCTCCAGGTATTCATGGACCACCTAAAAAAGCTGGCAGTTTCAAGTGCATCGTGACTGATCAAACTGAGCAGCAGGAACAGATGATTTACGTGGATCGTGTTGATGACAGAAGTGGAACAATTTATTTACATTTCCTTTTCTCTCTTTTAAAGTACGGTTTTTAACTGTTACACGAAATAAACATTCAGGGAGAGTTTTTTACTTCTCCCTTCTAATTTATTTGTATTCCTGTTTGTCTATATTGTTTACTCTGCATTTTCCACACATCTTAATTAGAGCTGAAGGGTGTTTTAGCCAACAGAGATTTTGACAGCCTTTAGCTTAACTTTTAATGTTCTTAAGAGGTGTCTCGGCAACCGGGAGGCTGTATTAATGAGAAACAGAACTGGGTAGGAGCGCTGCTCCTTAGTGCTGTCCCAAAATCCCGCTGTTGGTGCCGTGGGCGGGTCTTGGCTCCTTTTCCCCTCGCGGCCCGGCCCCGCCCCTCCGCGCCTGCCCGGTTGGGGGCGGGGCGTCGCACGCGTCCGCGCGGGCGGCGATGAAGCCGGCGCGTGCGGCCGTGTGGAACGCGAGGGCCGCGCTGCTCTACTCGCTGGGCGGCTGGACCACGCTGGGCGCCCTCATCTACTACAGCCGCCAGGAGAAAGCCGGCACCGGTACCGGGGACGGGGCCTGCGGTCACCTCCGGGAGCTGGGGAGGGAGTGACGCGACCGCGGCTTCGCTGAGGGAGGGCCCGGTCGGGCGCGCGTCGTGTCCGGGGCGGGGCTTGCGTGAGGGGGAGCTCGGGCGCGGGCGGGTCCTGGGCTCTCCTCGCTGCCAGGGGAAGGCGCCGGGATTCCCCTCAGCCCCGATCCCGCCCCTTCCCCCGGCCGGGGAGTGCAAGGCTGGGTGCCGCCGGCCCGCTCCTCGGGGCACTTCGAGCTGTGCGGCTGAGGGAGCGCAGCCTCCGCTCGGGCCGGCCGAGTGACCCGCGTGTCCGCCCGGTCCCCCTGACACCCCTCCCTGAGGGAAGATAAATTCCATGTTGATGGGAGAAGCTCGTGCTTTATCTCAGGTCACAGGAACGGGGACTAGACTCTTCCCAACCTGTTGCTTTTATTTGCCCTGTGGGAATGGTTCAAAGCTGTGCTGGAGCAGGATTAGGCTGGACATTTGGAAGCCTTTCTTTACCGAGAGGGTGGGCAGAGAGTGGAAGTAAGAGGCATTTGCATTGGGCTGCCTGGGCTAGCTTTAATGTGGGTAGGTTGGGAAGCCTGTTGTTACTGCTACTGTGGTACTGATTCTTGACCAGTACCAGTGCAGGTATCTGACCTATCCTAGCAAATCGCTTTTTCTGGCTACACAGTTAACAGATCTTTGCTATCTATTCCTCAGAATGTGAGGAAAAAGCAACAAAATACTGAACGCCTGTGTGGCTGTTGTTGTGCCATGATGAAGGGATAAAACATTTTTTATTGCTATGCTCTTTTTTGTCTTCCTTTTCCCCCCACCCCCCTCCTTTATGTTCCTCAGAGAATGAAAATGATCCTGAGGCAAACCAAGGGCTCCGCAAGGAAGTACACACTAAGGAATATCCTTTTGGATTGACAGTGACAACAGAAGTAACATACAAAGAGGTTCCACCTCCTCTTACTCGACTGCTCAGGCGTGTGGTGTCATTCTTTGTTCCTAATGGTGGCCCTCCTTCTGAAAAGTGAGCTGTCCAAAAGCTCAGAATGTTGTGCTGGAGAAAGAACCTCATCCCAGTACCTGGCACCAGACCACTGCTGGAAAAGTGTCCCTTGCATTGCTGAAACAGCATCTGTGACCAGCTGGTGTGAAGCTGCTTTCCCAGCTGGTGTGCAGGATGTACCCGGATGATCCAGGATGTAGCCGGGACAGCTCCTCAGCTGGGCAGCTCTGAAATGGATACTTTGGGAACGAAATGGGAAGGAATGCAATTTGATGTTTTGGGTACAGAGTTCTTAATGGTCCTTCAAATAAAAGCTCACAAGAGATGAGTTGCACGTGCGGAAATGTTTCTGTAAGCTAAAATCTTACTGAATGTTCTGCTCCAGGCTCTTGTTTCTCTAGGGGTTTTCCTGACCCTTACACATGCTATGTCCCCTTGTAGGGTACTGTCCCTCAGCTCTGTGGCCAGAACTGATGCTTCCCCCAGTCCCTATGGACAAGGCCTCCCTCCTGGGGGAGCTGACCAAGGCCCTGCACCAGCAGAGCTTCCTTTCTGTGGGGGCTTCCCTGTTTGTATTTGGGCTCTCCCTTTTAGGACACATCTTGCCCTGCCCCACACGGGTGTCTAAGGTTTCCCATCTTGCTGTATGGAAAGCTGTCTCAAGCTCCTCTGCCCACACGCCTCAGCTTCCAGATCCTTCCAGTATCTGAAGGGGACCCTGCAGGGATGCTGGAGAGGGACTCTTCATCTGGAACTGTGGTGATAGGACAGAGAGGAGAATGGGTACAAATAAAAAGAGGGGAAATTTAGGTTAGATATTAGGAAGACATTTTTTACTGTGAGAGTGGTGAGGCACTGGAACAGGTTGCCTGGGGAGGTTGTGGATGCCCCAGCTGTGGAAGTGTTCAAGGCCAGGTTTTGGATAAGACCTTGAGCAACCTGGCCTAGTGTAAAGTGTCCCTGCCCACAGTAGTGGGTTGGGGTGAGGTGATAAGGTCCTTTCCAACCCACACCTGTGATTCTACAGGAACTTTTACAACCCAGGCCCCACCCAGCCCATTCACCTACAGACCCACCTTTCCACATAGACTCCTCAGGCCCTTACAGCCACCACCTTTTCCCGAGGGCTCTTCCCAGCCACTCATTGTTATGGGCACCTCACTGCGTCCCTACAGCTGTTCCTATAGCAGATGCCGCTCTGCTTACCTGCACGTTCCCCTTTGTGTAGGCGCCTCCGCAGATCGCTATAGGNCTGGCCGCGCTGCGCTGCGCCATGAAGGCGATCGTGCAGCGGGTGGCCCAGGCCAGCGTCACAGGTCAGTGTGCCCCGGCCGGGGGCGGCTGTGAGTGTCTGTGTGTGTCTGTGTGTGTATGTGCGGGCGCTCCGCTCTCCTTGTCCCCCCGCGTGGGTTTGGCGTGGGTCGGCTCGGTTGCGGCTCCCCCCGGGGGCCCGGCGCCGGG
>VXBT01001289.1:215753-240588 GCA_013400235.1 Oriolus oriolus
CCGGCCCCCGTGGGGTGCTTGTGGGGGGTGTGTATGGAGCTCTGTGTGCAGCCTTGCCTGGCAGACGTGGGCTGGCAGTCACGCTGCCATCGCCTCCTCGAGTGCCTTTGTGTTGGAAGCACAGTCGCAGTCATCTTGCATCGCTTGTGTTCACGGAACCACAAGAATATTCCGAATTGGACCCGCAAGGATCCTTGAGTCCAGCTCTTAGCCCTGCACGGGACATCCCCAAGAATCCCACCACGTGCCTGAGAGCATTGTCCAAACGCTTCTTGGGCTCTGTGAGGCTCGGTGCTGTGACACCGCCTTGGTGCTGTGTTAGTGGGGCTGCCCTGGTCACGGCCGCGCACTGCTGTGCGTGTGGTGGCGGTGCCATCCCACTGTCGCTCTCCCGTGGCTTGCATACCTTGGCACTACAGTCACTGTCACCTCCGTGCATCGCAGGCATGTTGGCAGTGCAGCCTGGCTCACCTTTTGCATTGCTTGTGTGTGTCAGTGGTGCTGTCCCAGCTGCCACCAGGCACTGCTCGCCTGGGTCTAGCCCGGGTGCCACTCGGAATAGTGTGTCCTGATGGAATGTCCCCGCTATTGGTTTGGACCTTCTGTGCTCAAGGTGCTTAAAATCGCCGAGAAGTTCGCCCCTGAGGCAGTGAATGTCTGCTGTGGGAGTCCTGGGTGTGCAGCAGGGTGGCTTTCAAGTTATCAAACAGCTTCTGCTTGTGCGTCAGCGCTGGCAGAGTGTGTCTGAAAGGGCACAGCTTTTGTGCACAGCTGGGGCTGTGGGCACAGCTGGTCAGACCTTGTCAGCATTGGGTTCTTGCTGACTTAGTTCCACTTTTCTGGGGAGAATTCAAGCTGTTGTTTCTGGCTGTTGAAGAGTTTGAAATACCGCTCTGTGAGGGAGACAGTGCTGTACTTAGCAGAATAGATTTCTGGGCTGGAGGACTCATGCCCTGATCCAGCCACTAGTGCACAGTCACTTTCAGCTTTCACTGGAGGCCTGATCTCCTTTCGTTTTATGGGATGTTTAGAGCTTTTTGTTCCAGTCATGAGCCTGGATGCAGTTTTAACAGCTGGGTAATTTGTGCTTGTCTCAGTTTTAAGACTGCATTTATTCTTACTGCAGTCATCTCAGGGTCAACCACATTAACATAATTTAATTTAATTAAGATAACTGAAAACAATTGTTAGGAAAACACAACAGATCTACGATAGTTTGTGATTTATTGTACATGTCATTAAAGGCATTGTTTTCCCAATTAGGAGGGCAGAATTTGCAGGTTGTTGAAAGTTATGTTTCAAAAAGTCCATGAGGACTCTATCAGGTAAAAATCACCTTTTCACAAGAAATGCAAAGTATGAAGGGAATGGTGGAGTAGGGAAATTGAGTGCACTTAGTGGCATCAGCCAGGTGGATAATTTTTCAAGGACTGGAGAGAGTTTTACCACTTCTCTGGTTACCACAGCTGATCCAGTTGTAGTAAAAAAAAATCTTTATACAGTGTTTTTAAATGCTGGAATAAGTAACCCAAGCTCGTAAAGGAGTGGTGACATTGGAAAGCTTTTGATAGAATGCTTCCATGTTATCTTTCAAATCTGCAAACTTAAGATAGAGGAAACAGGGTTTAGAATGCTGTTTTCTTTAGTGGTTGGCCAGCTGAAACCAGTCTTTACTTGTGCCATAAAACAAGACAGTGCATTTAGCCTTATTTTTCTTTTCTCTCTCTCCTTTCTCGAGTGGGTGGTGAACAAATCAGTTCAATTGGACGAGGCCTCTGTGTGCTGCTGGGCATTTCTTTGGAAGATACACAAAGAGAGCTGGAGCACATGTAAGTCACTCCCTTCCTTTTGCCTTGTACTCTTCCATTTGTGCAGTGCTGACACCTGTGCAGTAGCCAAACGAATTAGCTATTCCTGCTGGGAAGTTCAGGTTTGCCTGTTAGTTCCTCTTCAGATTTTACCTTGAATACAGGTTTCTTAGAGTTTTCTCTTCATGTTCCATTGAGAAAAATGTGTTCCCATTTTCTGCTACGTGTTTTTTATCAAGAGTGGACTTTTTTAGGTGTCTGT
This sequence comes from Oriolus oriolus, assembly GCA_013400235.1. NCBI lineage: Eukaryota > Metazoa > Chordata > Aves > Passeriformes > Corvidae > Oriolus > Oriolus oriolus. The sequence goes on from VXBT01001289.1 coordinate 217,824, forward strand.
CCTTTTTGAGACGAAAAGAAATCCGTCCTTCAAGGATGGGATTTAACAGAAACCTCAGACTCTCCTTTTAGCTTGCACATGAGTTTGTTCTTCCTAAACACAGGATAGTCTTGTCAGTTGCTTGTCTGTAAACAGGCATCAGTTTTGGCAGCCTGGAGGACTGGCTCTGGCCATCTGTTCTAAGGCCACAGAAGAGTGGAACTCAGCCAGCAAACACATGCAATAGAGAGCTCTCCAGGGGCTTCTTCTGTCTCTTTTGGACTGGTTATTGCTCTAGGGCTGACCTCAGTCCTTGCAAAGGCAAAGAAGGAATAGGGTATGGAGCTGACTGATGTCAAGAAGAAGGGGTTTTTATTCTCACATGCTCCATGGGTTTGCCTTACGTTTTGCCTTCCTCAGTGTGTAACATCTGCTCTGCCGTTGCTTCCCATCCGTACCTTGGTGAATGTGGAAGCTGCTTCTGAATTTTGCAGGCAGGAGATGTGTAGCTACTGTGCTCTACACACCAGGTTGTTGGGATGGCTGACACAGGAAGGGCAGGAAGCCAGCATCTGGGCAAAAGGAGTGAGAGAAATCAGCTTAACCAGGCTTTTCAGGTCCTATTAAAGGAAACTTTAGTAATCCTGTAAATGAAACAATTAACATCTCTATGAAGAAAACAAGGCAGTGATGATGATTTCAGCCTTCTGCTGGGGCCTACCAGTGTATGTGTTCAACAATCCACTTCATTCAGGAGTTAATTCTGTTTGCTGTTGACACACACAAATTGGCAAGGGTGTTCTTGTGACTGGGCCTTAGTGATGGCACAGCCCTGAAGCTAGACCATAACAAAGTCTCAGCTTTATCTTACACTGACTGCCTCACCTCTGGTGCAGTGCAAAATGCCTGGCTGATGACTGCAGTTGAAACGCTTTGCACTTGATAGGCTCCCTTGGTGCTGCAGGTGTGAAGAAGCCAGAAGAAGAAACTCAAGACAGGAGAGTGGCTTGCATGCAGTGCTGTTATCAGTTAAAATCTTGGCATGGACTGAGTTGCAGCTGCGTGCTGCTTTTCATGATCCCCTTGTGAAGGTCCCCTTGACGTCTTGAGCCAGTCCGTTCTCTCCCCTATCTCTAGAAAATGGGCCCAAAATTCAAACCACTTTGCTGCCAGCTGCAGTTCTCTCCTGCTCCTTGGATTCCTCCTCTCATCCTGATGAAAAAGTGTTGTCGTCATCTGGCTTATGGGGCCTGGTTTGGGACTAGGGCTAGGAAGTGACAAAGCAGGAGGAGTATATGTGAATCATGATTGGAAGCAAAAAACCACGGTTTTAAACACATTTTAGGATGATCTCATTTCCTACTGAGTGTGATTTCCCAGTGTGGTGGGAGGATTAGAATTCCTAAAGCTGTTCACACATTAAATAATGTTGTGACACATAAAAGCAGATAGTAAAGAGTGAGCTTTCTTACTTCCCGTGCCATTTTTGTGTCACTGTGTAACATGCAGTTATTCTGTCCTGGTACCAGACTCTGTAAAATGATGGTGTGGATGAATGATCTAACCAACCAAGGGCTCTCTTGGTTATGGCTCTGCCTAATGTGATGAGATTCCCATGGCTGAGAATGGGAAGGTGCAGAAGGATATCTTGTTATGTGCAGGCAGACTGAATACGCATCTCTTATCTCTTTCTGTATGGTACCTGTTGATCCTACGTGGGACAATTTAGGAATTTTCTTCTCCTTCTCCTAGGGTTCGAAAGATCTTGAACTTGCGAGTCTTTGAAGATGAAAGTGGGAAGCACTGGTCGAAAAGTGTGATGGATAAACAGTATGAAGTGTTGTGTGTGAGCCAGTTTACTCTCCAGTGCATCCTGAAGGGAAACAAGCCTGACTATCACATGGCAATGCCCACGGAGCAGGCAGAGTCTTTTTATAATAACTTCCTAGAGCAGCTAAGAAAAGCCTACAAACCAGAGCTTATTAAAGGTAAGGACAGAAGGTCGGTAAGGTCCTCGGTGTGACCAGTGGACATTTGTTGTGTGTGTTCCCTCCTGATTATTGCTTTCTTTGTTCTGTGGTTTTCTGTAGCTGAGGGGATGTTATGGTATTTTCAGTAGAGCCTATCAGGGTGATCACTCCAGTCTGCTTCTAGCCAAACCATTTCCTGGCTTTCCTCTGGATGACATGTAGATGTTCTTGTATTCCTTTCGGCTGCACAACATGAGCAGCCCAGAGAGGCTGCAGCCATGAGAACAAACTCTGAGGTCAGGCTCCCTCAAAGGCTGGATGTTTTGTGCTGTGTAGTTAGATTAACCCAAGAGAAGCATTTTTTCTGGGAAGTGTGTTCAGTCAGGCTCCAAGGTGTCACCAGTGTGTGACGGACAGCACAGTTCCTTCTGTCACTTCCACGTCCTGTTAAATGGAATTGTGACCATGGGAGGTGTAATGTGCTACTCAAGAACAGCTTTTGGTTTAGACTGTCTTTCCTCAACTCTCTGTCGTGTGTGGAACAGTTTGCTCTTTACCAGAGAATGCCTGACTTCCCTGTGCATTTGTGCTCTGTCCACATTCAGTCTTTTCTGTTTGGTTTTCTGAGTGCTTTCTGTCCATTTTCATATTCAGATTTGACTTTTTGCTACACCTGACAGAAGACAAGTTTCTAGAAAAGACTATATTTTAAATAGTGGCTGTTAATAGATAATGATTGGCCTTACTTTCCTTACAAGGAAAAAAGTAAAAAAAAGACACAAAACTGATAGCTGGGGAAAGATTGAGAGGCTAATTTTCATATTGACTCTAGGTTAGGGTAATTATCCCAGTGCTTTCCAAGGAGGCACAGTGAAATGCATACAGAAAAGTCCATTTTTTCAAGCTTTTCTAGCTTGATATGTTCTTCCAGTCAACATTTGTTCCTGATAAGGAGTGCATTTCTGATACCACTTCAATCAGTTTATATTTTGACAGCAGCTTTTTGAATTTCTTCTCTCAGTGAATAGCAGTTGTATACCTGAAATGAATATTAAGTGCCCATATTTTGGCACTTTTTTTGCCAGTGCTTTCTGCAAAAAGAGCTTTCACTTCTGCATTTTTTTTCTGTGCTAAAAGCAGAGATTTGGAAGCCCAAGAGTGCTATTGTGTCAGATAACACATGCATTTAAAACTGCTGGCAGCACTGGAACTACCTGTCAGTTTATGATTTTGCTTTCTTATTAAGCTGTGCCAGTTGTGGTGTGTTGCACCCAAGTCTGTTAAGAGTCTCTCAGGTCGAAGTTTCTGCTGTGCCAGTTGCTTTGCCAGTGTTTTTTGCTTCTTTGCTGTCTGGAAAACCTGTGCTCACATTGCCCCTACATACACATAGAAACACACACACCAGTTGTAGTTATTGGGAGATGAGAGTTTGATTCTCTGGATTGCTGTAGGCGCCTTTCCTTTTGATCTCACAAATTGCTTAATGCATTTTAGAGGAGTAATTTAATCACTGGAAGTGGAATTTGTGTAGCTGAGGCAAAGACAGATCAATAAAGGTCTTGTCCTATCTCCTAAGAGCCTTGTGTTTTCTGGTTCCTGTTTGTGTTCAGTAGAGAATTTGGCTGTTGGAAGTTGTAGGTGCTGGGCAGGCAGCTCCTCTCTGCTCCCTGGTCTATCTGGAGCTTGCCAGCCAGGAGCTCAGAATGGGAAGTGTTCCCCAAAGAGAGGCACAAACCATTCTTTCACACCAAGAGCAGTGGGACACTTGACAAACAAAACCTGGGAGAAGGTTCCGAGCCATGGTTCCTAGTTTAACACAGTTTAACACGTGGGCACCCATGTTTAGGAACTAAAAGGCTGCATCAGAAATCCTTGTTTGTTGTGCTTCAGTGCTTTCTTGTGTTCCTAAACATCTCAGTCTACTCTGAGGAGCAGAGCTGGTGACTGCAGGCCTGAGCACTCATGTTGGGCAAGCTAATATCCAGATACCAGACCTACCAAGGCCCTCCTTATGAGTCAGGGCCTTTGCTCTCTGTCTTGAATGTGGATTTAGTCCTCTGAGGCAGTAAAGATTAACATGGCAAGGAGTGTGAAATGTCTCACTCCCTTAGTAGTAATATCTAAGTAAATATGAGAGGATTGTTCCACAGGGAAGAGTTTAATTCAGATTAAGGTTTGGTACAAGTTGAAAGCAGAATTATTCTCCCTGATTAATTCCCTTTGTGAGTGTCACTTCAGAATAAGTGCTCTTATCTGGAGCAAGAGTATTCACATGAGGTTAATTAAGAATAATTTTCCAAGCAGACAAGCTTAGAAGTAACTCCTCAATAAAACTGGTGTGAAGTTTCTAGGTCATAAGGCTTGAGATATGTACAAAAATATTCTGGAAGTAAATGATACCTCTTTTTCAAGTCTTTATGGCTCAGATGTGGCTTCTCTGACTCACCTCAGACAAAGATCTTCCATCCTTCTGAGGAAGGCACGTGTGCTGGACCTCTGAAGACAAAGGGTTTGAAGAGATGGATGTCCAGCAGAATGAACTTGTCACTTTATTGATACTTCTAGGATCCTCTTTTACTGCAGAAGATGTTGCAAGATGAATTGATTAGTCCAGAAGTCTTAGAGTAGGGAAAGATTTACTGCCTTGAAGATCAGTAACTAGAAATTTAAATGTGTGAGGAGAATGGGAGGGAGGTGTTACAGAAAGATGTACCTTGACAGTAGTTCTGGTGCCAAAACAAGTTAGAAAGTGCTTCTGAGCACAGGAGTGCTTTGAGTGTTCTGGTAAAGGTGGGGGCTGATTTGATGACTTTATCAGCCTCTGAAAAAAGGGGCTTGTGAGGTTTATGGTTTTTTAGGTCCATACATATGAATGGGAAATGGAAAAGGCCATTCTTTTTTGTGAGTAAAGTACAGCAGAGGGATGGTATGAGATGATTGTAGAGAGCAATTTGAATAATTGTGCTCCCACTAATAAAGTTTAAGATAATATTCTCTGTTTATTATTTTGTTAAAGAAAGATGCATTAGTTTCGACTGGGTTTGTGGTAACAGGGTATAGGTTACATCTCTGTAAGTCTCAAAGACCAACCTAGATTACAAGCAGAAATGTAGAAATGGCTGTAGCAGATTGGGACTGAGCTGCACCCCAGTGTCCCCTGCTCTAGAGTATTCAATGTCAAATGCTTCAGAGTAGGCTCCAGGTCTTCTTACCTTTTGCCTATACGTAAAATTTCGTCAAAACATCAAGTGGTCAGTTGGACTGGATCCCTAGGCTTAGCTGTTACATCCTTTAAAATGTCATCTCCTGCCTGTGAGAACCATCATGCCTGTCCTGAACTGTGGACACCTTGATTACCTGTAGACTTGGTTTGTTTTGTGCACGTTTCTGTACTTAGCTGTGTATTTGTCCTCTCTGAATTTCAAACTACATACCTGGGTGCACGTCCACTGGTTTTTTCTTAGTAGCTTTCTGCAGTTCAGTAGTTGACTGCCCTTTAATGTATTTTTTATTTCTTTGTGGTATCACACTCGGTAAAAACTTTGGTGTGCGTTGTCCTTCCAAGGGCCCTGAGCACTTGTTGTCTCTTCCCTTTTCAGATGGCAAATTTGGTGCCTACATGCAGGTCCACATCCAGAATGATGGTCCTGTAACCATAGAACTGGAGTCCCCAGCAGCCACTGTTGACCCTAAACAAGTAAGTGACCCATAGGGTCTGTCTGGAAAGGATGATGTGTATCCTCTGCAAACTTGTAGCATTCCTGTTGTGAAGTAGTACAGCTTGCCTTAGGCACAAGGACCTTGTCCTTCCTGTGCAGCCTCTGAACAGTCAAATAATTGCATCGTTTCCTTCAGTTCCCTGGCCTGTTGATGGCTGCCTGCTGTCCTGGGAAAGGTTGTGTGTGTGTAATGCAAACCAGCTTTTCACAGTTTATTCCTCCTCCTCATTAAAGCTGTTGTTTAATTATGACTCATTAACGATGTTTTTAATATGTCTGGACCACCGCCACTGCCTTTAGTGAAGGTTCTTTACATGTGGGAGCTTTTGCATGTGGGTGATTGGATGGAAGTGGAGAGGTGCCTCTCTGTTAGAAACAAGGGAATAGTGAATTTCAGTCCTGAATTTAAGTCTAGAGTGGAGAGTTAGCTCTGCTGAGGAACAGTACAAGCTGTGCTGAAAACCAAATGCAGTGATGAGGCTTCCTCATCCTCTAAACACAACAGTGGCCACCTTTCCCAGGCTAAAGGAAAAGGGGGAGGGATTGTCATTACCAACTGTGCTTCAGCAAGGCCACACCAGCGTTATTTGTATAATGCTTCACTTGTTGAAATTGTTACTGCAGTTTATTAAAAGGGCATGAGGGAAGAACTGGGAAACTACAAGCCTGTTAATCTAACCTCAGTGCCTGGAAAAATTATGGAGAAGATCATGCTGGGTGCTGTTGAAAGGCATTTAGTCAACATGGATTCGAAAGGGAAAGTCCTGTCTAACTGATTTAATACTCTTCTACAATAAGGTTACCTGCCAAGTGAAGGAAGGGAAGGTGGTGGATTTAGTTTCTCTGGATTTTAATAAAGCTTTTGATACTGTCCCTCGCAGCATCCTTCTCAACAAGTCTTCCAGCTACGAAATGAGCAGATACAAGTGCACTGTGTTGCCTTACATAGCTTGGTTGTCTTGGTTTGAAGTCAGTTTCATTTTTACCTTCAAATTCTGTTCTGTATTCCTGTGTGATGTTTTAGCCCCTGAAAGAACTACTTCTGTTTCTGGTCTTTCTTTCTGTACCCTCACAGTTGTAGCCCAGAGGGTTCTCAGGCCAAACCATGCATAATTAGCAGCAGCAGCAGCTCTGTTTTTGGAGTGAGAACTGCTGCCCTGTGTGTAGGTGTAAAATAATCAAGTTATTACCAGGGTTTGCAGGATTCTTCAAGGTTTCGTTTCTTTCTTGGGGAAAATTGGCTTGTTTAAGAGTTTTGCCATCACAGTTCAAGGCTGCCTGTTTTACCCATCTGACAACGCCTTCCTGGTGGCCACAGCTTGGGCTGAAGACAGGGAAGGATGCTTGTTTTTAAACTTTCTCTGGTGGTGTAAGGCCCAAAACTCCCTTGATGAGCCTCTTAAAAAGCCTTAGGGTTTTTTCATGTTCCCTGAGTTAGACACAAGGGAGAAATTCCAACAGGATATTATCAAGAGGTCAAAACAACAAAAACTTCACTGGCAACCTTCAGAAAATCAGAGAGCTTTGGCAAAAGTTTAGAGCAACATCCAGTTAACACAAAACATTTCACAAAACATTGACTTAACCCATTCAACTTCGCAAACTCCAAACCCTTCCGATTTTAAGTTGCTCAAAACTCAGTGAAGAGGGAATTAGACGAAGAAAGAGACAGAAAAGATACAGAAAAGAACAAATACAGCTCCCACTCCTGGTCCCAGCAATGTTCAGTTGATAGAAATTCCAATTCCATCATACAAGATGTGATGAGGAAGAGCCAGTTTAAATTGTTGTTCTCTTTCCTCTTCCCTGCCCATTGCATTCTTGTTTTGCTGTCAAAAATCTGTTGATTTGCTTGTAGCATGGGAACTAAGGCTTAGGAGTAGTGTGGTTTTTATATTCTTGCTTTCAGCTGTAGCAAGAAGAGATAACTGAACCATCCTGCAGTATTTAATGTGATGTTAGCAGGAAGAGATTAGACAAATAATTGTTGATGAATAGCTCTTTTAGGTCATTGGATGTGACAGTGAAATATCTCTTTTCGTCTGAGCAATTGAGTTTATATTTGGTAATCTGAATTTTCTAAGTAATTTGCAATGTAATTAGTAAAAATACATTTGGATTAGTAAATCCGAATGTATTTTTTGTATTCCTTGTGCTAGAGGGATATAAATAAAAAATCACTTCTCTTTTATACTTGGGGTGATCATGTTTTCTTATGGTGATAATTCACTGTCTTTTCTAAATTTTTGAAAATATGAGCCTTCAGCTTTTTGTTCTTTTTGTTTTGTTGATACATGTATTGGTGTTGTGAATCTTAAGTTGCAAGTTTTATACAAATGCTCACATTTACAATTTCTTAGAAATAGAACTCTGAAATTGTTTTATTCCATGATGTGTTTTTTCCTTACTTTGTGAATAGCTGACAAAACTTGAAAAACAGCAACAAAGAAAAGAGAAGACCAGAACCAAGGTGCCCTCCGAGTCAAGTAGAGAAAGAAATGCCCCCCGAAACAAGGATGACCCCAGTGCCAGCAGCGGAGCAGAAGGAGATGTGTCCTCAGAAAGAGAGCCTTAGCTCAGCCAAGGCAGGCCTCAGGTTTGGCTTCTCCTCTCCTCTGTAATGCTTGGCCGCCTGCCTGTTTTACTGAAGCAGCACGAGCAGAGAGTGGCATTAGAAGTGCTGAAAGGTGAAATTTTATAATCTTGCTGGTGGATACTCTCTGCTCTCATCTGCAGTTGCACACCAGAATGTTGGGGTGGGTGAAAACCTCTTCCCAGCTGTGTGCTTGACTGGAGTTGTGGGTCTGGCCCAGACATGACTGTTTCCATGTTGACTCAGGAAATCTAGAAGTTTGATCAGATAATACAGTGGTGACTTAGAATCCTGCCTTGTGTTCTTCAGATACACAGAGACACAGGGCTGTATTTCTGTCTGTCCTCATCTAGCTAGGAGCTCACTGTGGAACAGCCCAAATACCACACAGTCCCCAGCAATGGAGGTGGAAAACAGCTCAGAAGTTGGAGACAGGGCAGAACTGCAGCTTGCTTTCATGGTTCTTACCTGCCCCTCCTCTGTTTGTTCTTTCCCAGGGTGAATTAGTACCAGGCTGTTTTATAGACCTTCACCATCTAATAAGGACATTAGGGCAGGCATTGAGAGCCAGACTTCAGCAGCAGCAGGAGATCTTCTCTCCCTTCAGGCACTCAACCTGCAGGACATGCCTAGACATCAGTGAATGGAATTAGACTGAATATAGACCTGAATCCTTTGTCATGGATTATCTGCCTATGTAGATAGGTATTTATCATACTCTTCCAGTCAGTTTTAAGCCTTCAGGACACAATTGTCATTACCTTCCTTCCCCCTACCTGCCCCTAGAAAGCTACATTGCTGATTTTGACTTTTCAAATGTGTCCAAGCTCTCAAGAAAGTGCTAATACCCTCACCTGCACACTGAAGGTAGGCACTGAAGGAAGGGCACTGAAGCCCTGAGCTGGCCATGCAGTTTAATTATTAACAGCTTTGCAAAGTTAAGGTTTAACCTTTCTCTCATTTTCCTGTCCCTAGAGTTTAATCTGGCTGTGATTTACACAATTCAGCATTATGCATTGCTTACAAAGTTACTTACTTTTTTTTTTCTTTTTTAAATCCATGAATTTCCCAGGTGGTGAGACATTGGGTGATTGATTTCTGTTTTAAAGAAGTTTTCCCCCCCACTGTTTCTGGGTTGTGTGTTGAAATAAGATCATTTTAGAGGGTTTGCAGGCCTTCTGGAGTGCTTTCGTCAGTCCAATCTTTCCAATAAGATTTGGATTTCTAAGGAGCTGAATGTCTCTAAAATGTGGTATAAAGATAACCTGGCATTAATTTTCATGCTCTAGACAATAAATAAAGATACTTTTCTCTATGGGATTTGAAGGAATCCTGCTGTATTTCTGCTCTACCTACAGTAATGTTCCTGTTTGTTTGCCTTCCACAGTTTCTTACACAAAAGCTACACTGGATTCTTGAAGAAAGACCCAACATTTGCCTCAGCAACACTCTTCAGCAACTTTGGAAAAGGATGGAAAATGGGAAGGCAGAGCTAAGACATTATAAACCTATCATTCTGTATTGAACCAACCAAAGCAATGCTATCAGATTCAGTTGTTAATGTGTAGTGTCAGTAGTGAAAAGGACTCGTGACATTTCTGTGTATGCGTTCTCACACGACTGCTGAGTAAAGGGTGACTGTAGGCAGATTGTAGCAGAACATTTCACTCTCAGTGCATAAGCTCCATTTAAAGAATAAATCAGGGGTTTTCCTTAAACTTACACTTGAATTCTGAAAATTCTCCGAGCAGGCTTGTGTATTGATTCTCACTCTGTGGTGTCATGTGCTCCCTGTTTCCATTGCAGTGTGCAGATCTGTGCATCTTTTGGTAAATTGTTAGCTGCTGCCTAACATCAGGTTAGGCAGTCCAGTCTTTCTGCATGGATTAAGTTATTACAAGGGAAGATCAGCCTCTAGTTGTTTATCATGTGGAACACATCTGTCTTGTAAACTTTTTTAAAACCAGAAAAGACTTTATTAAACAAATGATGCCAGCTGAGTGCCTGTTGGTGTTTGTGTATTGCATTCCCTGAGTCACTCCTGGGTGTAACAAAGGGGGACACAGAGCTAAAGCTGCAGGCCAAACTGCTTCAACTCATCAACCTCTCCTGTGAAAGGTTGGAAGTCAGGCTGCTGACGTGCAATCTCTGCTGTTTCTAACACATCTAAGTCATTTATTTTGTGGTGGCCATCAAAATGCCACACAGCTGCTCCACCTATGGAATCCAGGGCTGCTGACAGACACTTCTGTCAGGTCTATGGGAGGCAAAAGAGCATTTGGAAACTGCCAGCAAACAACAGGAGCTGAGAAGCAGCTGCAAAACTGCCAAGGAAGCTTCGGGGGAAATAAAAGACTGCAGATTGTTACACTTGGACTTCTTTCAGAGATGATGATACCTTTTATATTCGCTATTCCCCAGGTCTGCCTTGCCCTTCCAGTCTTCCCTGGGCACCTGCTGTGAGTGCCATCAGAGCCAGGATGCCAGTGCACAGCTCTCTCCCTGATTGTAGGGATAACTAACTAGAGAGAGTTGTTAATCCAAATGCACACCACAATTACAATGCTGCACACTGTGTGACCACTGTGGGATTTTTTTTTAAACTTGTAGGCTGCTTGTATTGTAAAATATCAGTCAAACCAAGACAGGTTTCAGAACTGCACCCTGACGTGGCTTTTTAAAAACCATGAAGCTTAAAAGAGTATTTTTGAGCATCATGATTAGTTTCAACAAAACCACCAACCAGCCAAGCCCACTTCATTTAAAAGTACTCTTTAACAGAAGTTATTGCCCTACTCTGCTGGCAGCAAAACTTGGGCAAGGCCACTTTTCCAAGTGCAGTCACATGGCTTTGAAACTGGGAATTTATCCCATGAATTCTTCTGCTTGTAGAGAGCTGCAGGCAAAAACCAGGAGACCTGAATTGCTGTTTCTGTTCCTTGGCTTGATATTTTGGAGGAAAAAGTCTCAACAAAAGACCCCCCAATGAAAATGTACTGCTAATTGTCATTGACTGCTATAACCAGAAACTACAATAATCATGACACTAAAAATGATGTTTTACAGGTGTTTTTCAAACATCTCCATTCAGATACCGGATCTATGGGCTATGTTAGTTCCAAAAATAGGATTTTAAGAATGGAACAGTCAGAGTAAGTGATGTTTCTAGAAAGCTGTTTGGAAAAATGATTGGACTGTTATATTCTGGGATCTAAATACAAAGAATCCAAGCCGAAATAACACGACTGTTGATGTAAATACCCAGTGGATAAGCTCATAGTTTAGAAGCTAGTGTGGACAATTAATTAAAAATGCTCTGATTTACAGAGATGCTTATTCACAGAGCACCCCTGCTCTGACTAGTGGAGTTTCTTCCTTTCAGTACCTGCCCAGCAACGGGCAGACAGACCTCCCCAGACAGGTTTTCAGCTGGTGTGAGGTGTCTGCTCTTCCCTGGCTGCCAGTCCATCTTGAGCAGTCCCACAATGTTCTCAGAAATGCCCATTCTTGGTCAACTTTGCTCCTAAGTGGTTAGAAATGCTAATCTATGCTGCGTGTAACTATGGACTCTGCAGACAGCAAAGGTTTGGTGAAAACTTAAAAAGAGACTCCTAAACCTTTTGCATGTATCTGATTCTCAGTGGAAGTGAGATGGCAGAGCCCTGGCAGGAATCGGAGCAGATGCTGTGAAAGTACAATGGAAGCTGGTCACCTTTCCATATTCTGAAGTACACATTCATTCTCATACCAACCTCAGTTTTATTGTAAGCCATTCTATTCCCAATGCTTTAGGAGGAGAGCACCCTGTCTTCTCCGCAGTCCATGGTTTGCTAGGCCAAATCCCAGTCCTTCCTATGAAAACTGGCCTCCTGTTCACCCCGGCATAAAGGACTCAAAAGCTGAGCTCTTTCAAGAGAATGAGGAGCCAGGTTGAAGCTTGAGGGGTGGATGACAATGGTCCCTGAAAATAAACCATGGAAATGCTGAGCTGTGGCTGACCTTGGTCCAAATACTTTTTTCCTTGCTGATTTCTTTCAAAGAGCTCCTCTGATTTAATAAACACTTTAGTACTTGCAGCCATCTGAATATGTTTTTGTTCTTTGTGAGTTTAGCCTAATACCCACAACATTTTAGAGCTGCTCCTTGTGTTTTTATGACAAAAAAATATTGATGTAATAAACACATTGTGAATATATTGGTGTACGATGAATGTGGCTCAGTCATGACTTAAGGAGAGGAGATTTACACTTTATGTAAAAGAGTCCTTTGCTATTCATGCAAAAGTGTTTCTTCCTCTTGTGTTTAGGTTATCTGGAGGATGTTGGCCAGATGAGTGCCAGATGAGGTATGATGGTAAATTTTTTTCCTGTTAAGAACTGGGACTCATTTTATATGGGTGGTTGAAAAGCCTCTGGCAGTATGGAGCATATATCCTTCTAATCCTTCTGTTGGAGTAGTTGGAGGTGAACAGTTCATATGGTAGATGTTATTAATCTGTAAAAGCCTTCCATGGCATCTCTTCTAAAACTTTGATTGTATTGGTTTTGTAGTAAAAAAAAAAGGCAAATCTTGACTCAGAGAGGGTGAGGTGTGATGTGGCTGCTGAAGCAGGACCAGAGATGCTTATTGCTTTGAGACGATTGTCCTTTGTGCCACCTGGTGGCAGCAAAACCTAAGAAATTGAAAACCCTAACAGTGGCTTAAGGTGGTTTTCATTGACGTCTCCTTCCTTAAAGAGAAATTGTAATTTTAGTGATAATTTACACAGTTGTTTCTTCAGAGGGTATTTGGTATAAGCATTTGCACTCTCCAGAGTTCAAAGACTGTGGATATAATAATTTTTTTGCATATTAACCCGATGATCTGCATTAAATTTGTGCAAACCCCTCAGCCCTGAAGAGAAGCTGCGAGGGGAAGCAGCAGCCCTTTGTTACTGCAGCTCACACGGCTCTGTGGTGGCACCGGCATTGTCTGTGCTGCCTTTTGGAAGCCTCAGGCTCTGAGCTGTCTTTGGTTTAGAGCATTTTTGTCAAGTTAAACAATGGCAATTTTGGCAGCACCAATAGATGTGTTCTGGGTGCCAAGGCAGGAGGTGGATTTCCTGAGATGAGTCCAATGCTTACAAGTACTGTAATCACCCCTTAGGACGGACAAATATCTGCCTGTGAAAATAGGTGGGTGCCTTTTGAATGAAAGCAATGGTCCTACCCACATATGTGTGTAAAAGTTCCCTTTTAGGAGAGGAGGCTGCCTTTGCTTGTGCAGTTTGAATCAGGCTACGAATACGCCTCTCATTCTGTCATGAGTTTGTTTCTTTGAGCTGCTCTTGCTCCTCAGAAGCCAGACACTGTTGTACAATGGATTTTTATTTGTATCTCTGATGCCTTAGGTTTTAGCTTTTACATTTTTCCAATTCTGTGTTCCTAGTGTGTAACTCTGAACTGCCTTGCAGCCTGTCAGCTGCTGTTCTCTCATGCTCAGACAGACGTAACAAACCCTCTCCAGGCTCACTCTTCAAGGACACCCAGACCGTCCTAGGCCCAAAATGTGTAACCCAGCATCTTGAGAAGGGGGGCAAGCTGAGGGGCAGTTACATCATTAGCTAAAGTTTAATTGGTGAATTTATGCTGATATGCAAATGGACCAAACCTGTAATAGTGTGAAGAACTTGTGACTTATCGTCCATCTCGAGTGCAGCCTTTGGCCTGCCCAGGGTGTGCCTCTGAAGGCCTTTTGAATAAATATCCACCTTTATTCCCTTACTCCTGTCTAGTCTCTGTTTCCAGGTTTGCCTCTTTAGGCATCATCTCATGACAGCTCCAAATAAGTTCTCTCTAATTGCTTTTCTTTGTTTGGGGCTAGGGGGACACAAGATAGGAATGTAAAGAGCAAACACAGTTGTTGTCAGTCCTAAAATACATTCACATTCTAAAAGCTATCATTTCAGGATAAAGCTTCAAAAGGGCAGTCAGATGGAATATTCCTCCCTATAGAGAGCTGATTATTGTGTCATGGTCTCACAGTGCTGAGGTTTGCTGTCCGTGAAGCAGGCACAAACAGCAATCAGCCAGGTAACATTCCCTGGTGTGCTTTAGGAAGAGGAGCAGCGTGGGCAGCAACCTTGTGGTGCCCAAGCCAAGGAACTCCTGGCCAGCGTGGAAAATTTCCAAGAGGTTGATAAATGTCCTTAGAAAAGAAACCTGAACAAACCCCCCGCTGAACCTGCTAGAATAGTTTATGGTATGCTAATGCATAGTGAGGACTTTATGAAATGGGAGGGAGGGTGGAGCAATGGGGATGTTTATTATGGACTAAAAGGAATAACAATGAAAACTTTAAGTTTTAGGAAATTTATTGGAATATAGCCAGTGGGCTTCATAAGTTGAGGTATCCATTGCAACCATGAAGTTGTTGTGTGCCTGCTGCAAAACTGCCTCTGTGTTTCAGGGGAGAAGAGGGAGGTGAGAAACTCTTTTATTCCAGTCAGTTTAATGTATGTATATTTTTAACATGTCTAACAAAACATTTTATGAATAAATTTCTATTTCCCCACCTGTGTTTTGGGGAAATCCATGTTTTTCTTCTATAAAACTGATTAGAAATATTTCTGATGGTAGGACAAATTGTATTTTTTCCATTGTGCTCCAGTGGTGTAAGTATACTGAGCTAGCCAGAATGTTCCTGCAAATAATTACATGAGATATAATGTATTATTGATTGAAATCCATAAAGAAAATTGATCAGAGTATTTAGATTCAGAGTAACGTCCCTTTTTAATAGAATGAATGTTGAGAAATCTGTGGAGTCATATGCAGCCACATGCTGATAAGAAAACCATCTTGAAGAGCAGCATAGTGCATTCTTGCAAGGATAAGACTGCTGACATTAAAACTGGAACTGATTATGTTCAACATGGTTTAGGAAAAAGGATTTCAAATTAGCCAAGAAGTTTTGGCTACAAAACTTGACTTGACAGTCTTGACTTCTAATCTTGTTTGCTGTTGTCTGCTTTGGTGTTCAAACTGTGCTTTGTGCTGATGTGTTTTCACTTTTTTTTTTTAACCTGTGCCAGCTCCAGGGATCTCTCAGGGTGAATAGGATCTCAGGCTGGGGGAAACTGTGCTGCTGCTGATGTGGGTACCAGTGCTGGTGATCCTCCAATCTGCACCAGAAAAGGCAGAAAGATTTTGCATATCCATGCCAGGTCAGTCAACGTTTTTTTTTTAAATTATGTCCTACCTGAAATACGTGTGTTTGTAAAGATAAACACAGAATACATTTAATTCCTGTTTATGCCTCGTACCTCCTAAGGAAAGTGCCAGATGCACTGCTTTTGAGCACATTTTATCTTGCCTTCCAGCATCCCTTCTTTCCCCATGATCAAGCTGATCAGCTCCTGCTCCTCTGTCCATTGTAACTCCATGCTGAAAAGTGGACCCATCCCCCTGGGGCTCCTGCAGAAGACCAATTTCCAGCACAGCTTGCAAAGTGGGCTTTGTGTTGGTTTTGGAGACCTTTAGAAGGATGTAAAAGTAGAACAAAAGATGCTGGGAAGGAAAAAAAAACTGCTTGCCTGTGCAGGCATGCATCCGTTTGAGGTCCCAGTGGGGAAATGGGGAGTAAGGGAGAAGGGAAACAGCTGGAAGCTCGAGTTGCATCTGTGAGGTTTTTATCCTGGAGCAGACCAAGTGGAGTTAAAGATGCCTCATGTATGAACTGGATGTTCCTACACTGATGGCAGCGTGCCCAGCATTACCAAGTGAAAATGCCATAGGAGATTAATTAAATGCACTATAATGGTGTTGCCATGCTGGTGTAAACAAAGTATAAAATACATTGACCTGTAACCTGAAGAGCTCTGAAGTGGAGTCTGTAGGCTGATCATCTGTTTATCTCCAGATGTACATGATTCAGGAATTTGGGCATCATTTGTTTGCACCTTTCTGGCCTGCTATGTTGGTGTAACACAATCATTTTTGGCCATCTCCAGTAACTGTATGTCTCTGAAATGTGATGTTTGAGCTCTGAGGTTCATCCACTGTCCCCTCTGCTGCTCCTGTTAAGTCTATTTTATACCAAACCACAACCTGGCTTTGGACCTGCTGTAGGATGCTTCCTATGGAGGCAAAAAATCAGGGGGACTGGTGACTCCTTGATACAAGAGGAATAAGGAAGAACACAGACATCCTGACCTTTGTTCCACACAGTCCCAGACATGCTCTGCTACTGGTCCCCCATTAAGAATGTACAGGAGATGCTGAGGAAGACCTTTTGGGCCATGGCATTATTTGTATGATGATGGTTTTTACCTCCAGCTCATCAGTCTGGTCATCAGATTCATTTAATTCAGTTTTCTTGCACCACCAGCATCTGGGTAAAGTGGAGGTTTAGTTCATGAGTGTGGGTTGACAGACACTTAATTTAAATAAGCTGAAAATTATGTTCCTGATGGTGAAACCCAGAGACACTGGAGAAACTGCAGCATCTCTTTGTATTCAGGAAGTGTGCTGTGCCTTTGCACAGTCAGCTTGGATTACTGAAGGGAAGGTATCTTGAGTCCTCACAGCAACAGGGTTTCATACAGCATTTCTCTTTATGATTGCTTTGAGAGTTGCCAACTTTTCTTCTATATATATTTTTAAAAATATACATATATATGCTAAATTAAAAAAATTAAAGTGGCACTATAAAAATTCCACTTTAAAATTTATATACAGGCATATGTCATCTATATAAATACATGTCATATATATATTCTATATCTATATATATGCATCTGTGCCCTGCAGGGTCTTAAGGAGATGATAACAGTTTTGGGCACAGATATATATGGAATACAGTAATATTTTGGGCTACCCTCAACAATCTGTCACCTCCAACCAGGGACACTTAGCTACTTATTAAGATCAACCTTAAAGTTTGCCTGGCAGAGATGTGCTCACATAATGGACATGAGCAGGTCTAGCAGGTTTTTGCTTCACAGGGTGTGCTAAAGTCTGTTTGTTTCTATTTTCCCAGACTGATTTGATTGTCAAAATCCTCACTCAGAGACAATTTACTTCTACCCTTGCTGGAGTCTCCTGAGACGTGTTGCTTAGCATGGGCGTTTTCCTGAAGTGGTACTGCTCGTTTCTTGGGACCACTGGTTTCAGTTCACCTCATCTCATCCAGTTCTCAAAAAGAATAAAAATATTTACTGTATAATATAACATAATGTAATAATGCTTCATGAGATTTTGTCTAGACCTGTGTTCTCACCTATAAAAACCCTGTTTACAGAAATATTGAACAGCATTTTCTGTAACAAAGTGGAATATATGGAATATATTTAGGCCCTTTAGGTGTTGCTGTACTAGGTTCACAATAAGTGAAGAGAGAGAGGAGCCTGTAGGAGCGGTTTTACTTTTTCCTTCACGCCAAGTTTGTGTCCTTGAGGGGTGCAGGGCACACTGAAGTTTGCAGCATCTCATTTCATGATGTTGTCATGTGATACCTTAAATCTTTATTGGTCTCTCTGGGAAAGCCTGCAGTGTCCAGGAAAGGTCTTATCAGATGAGAATAATCCTTTGCCGCAGCTGCAAGATTTTGCCTTTTAAATCTCTCCTAGCAGGTCCATGAGAGCTTAAATGAGTGTGGGAAGCGGGGAGTCTGTCAACCACCCACAGCTGTTAATAATGTTAATAATGTGTTATACAAGGTGCATGTTTGGACAAACCAATGGGTAAAATGACACCGTTTCTTGTTATTTTCATTTCCCGCCCCCACTTTTTAATTGGTCCTTGGGTTTGGAAGTGTTTGACAAAAGCCTGTGCTGGTGAGCAGCTTTGCTAGAACACCTGCAGCAACTCCAGCTGTTAGTGGGAGAGGCCCCTGGAAGTAAAACTAAAGGAGGAGAAATGCTGCATCAGGAATACTTAACTTCAGGTGATTTCTGGATGGTTATGCATACACTTGTATTTTGTTTTAATTCTTTGTTGATCTTGCAGTGAAACCTAAGCCTTCTTTTGTACTTGGAGACTTCTTGGAGTTACAAGACTTCTTCCAAGCAGATGGTTCTTAACTTTCCTCACAGACTATTTCTGGTGAATTCCCTGTTTCTTGCTTTGACTGCCAGTACTTTGAATTTTACTTTTTTCTAATATAAACACTTCTAGTGGTAGGGCTTTTTTTTTTTTTTTTTTTTTCCCCAGATGTGTGCTTATTTTAACTCCAGAAATGCAGCCTACCAAACCAAAACTGTAGTTAGATTTCTACTCTTTTAACAGGATATTGAGGTACTAGAGCATGTTCAGAAAAGGGTGACAAAGCTGGTGAAGGATTTAGAGAGCAAGTTCTGTGAGGAGAGGCTGAGGGAACTGGGGACTTCAGCCTGGAGAAAAGGAGGCTCAGGGGAGACCTTCTCACTCCCTACAAATCCCTGGAAGGAGGGTGTAGCCAGGTGTGGGCTGACCTCTTCTTCCAGACAACCAGCAGCAGGACGAGAGGACACAGCCTCAAGATGAGCCAGGGGAAGTTCAGGTTGAACATCAGGGAAAACTCCTTCATGGAAAGGGTTGTCAAGCACTGGAATGGGCTGCCCAGGGAGATGGTGGAGTCTCCATCAGAAGTATTCAATAAATGACTGGATGTGGCACTCAGATAAACCATAGCACCGGCAGGGTGGTGCTTGGTGTTGGACTCTATGATCTCGGAGGTCTTTTCCAACCTTAATGATTCTGTGACTGTAAGGGTTTCCCCTGCTTTTCGGTGCTTTTTGTGCACCTGACTATTTGCAGGTGTTTTTTATATCTTGATTTATATCTCTATTTGTATCAGCAAGCACATTTTACACATCCTCTTTAAGGTGAAGGTAAATAAGGAATCTTTTCTACGATTCTGTGCTCACCACCTATGGTGTAAATCAGAACTAAAACCCCTTGTTAACCTGGAGTTTGCACCGGCAAGATCTCTGTCACCTAAATTGTTACTCCCCACATACTCAGACCATTGCATCCCACACCTAGGCCTAAAAAGTTCCTGCAGCTTCAAATTACCTTTTATACCCATCTGATGAAATTCTAATTAAAGAGAAAACCAGAATTTTCTTATGAACACACAGAGGTAATGATGTTCTAAGTGCTTCTTAAACATCATCAGATGGTAAGTTTAACACTAATCCCGACTGCTTTGCACAAGTGATTGCCTCTTCTTATTTGCAGTAATTTCCACATTTCAGTGTGTGTGGGCGTAGTGAGTGTATTTAAAATAAAGTGCCTTAATTCCGGGGGTAAGAAATCAGGTCCTGGTAAGTTTTTCTGTGATTTCTACTGCTGTGCCTCCTGAAGGGAGGGGAATGTGCATGTCTTTTGTCTAATCACTGGCTACACCTTTATTTTTGTCTCAGAGCCTGAAATATTTTGTCCAGTCCCTAAGCAATGCTGTAAAGAATTTGTTTGACATGGAACACAGTAGAAGTCAGGGAGGGGGTGGGTGTTTGATTTTTAGAGCAGACCACAAACATGGTAACCAGCACTGGTAATTATTTAGGACAAATTAGTTTTGCCTTTGAGAGGGGGAGGAAAAAGCAAAAGAATTATGATTATTGCAGTGAAAATTTAGTGAAAAAAAGTAATTGAGTTGTGCCCTGAATCCTTTAATTATATTTCCTTAAGGAGAATGACTTTTTTTTTTCCCATTGGGCTTGAAGGTTCTGAAAATGAGCACACAGGCAATGCTCATAGGCATTTTGGCCTGTTCCAACATGGATGTTGGATGAAATTCCTTGCCCCAAGCTTTGTGTCAGGCAACCTTGGGGCCTGCCACCTCATTTTCATGTAATGCTGCATTCTGAATGACATTTTGTATAGTTTTTCTATTGTTAGGTGATTTTTTTCCTGCCCTATCCTGTCAGCTGTAAGGCAGTCTAAATGCTAATGGAGTTGAAATGCAGTGAAAGAATGCATCGAGACTACACCACCAATAATTCTTTAGGTGTCATGAATATTGTGTCTATTTATGGGTTCATTTGTTATGTTTGGGAAGGGAATCTGTTAAGAGATTTTTTTTTTGAGAAAGGTTTCTGTTTAATAACTCTTTATGAGTGAGACATATGACCCATTTCCAGAACAGAAATGTATTGGCTTAGTGGCTCTAATAAGCTAATTTGAGTTTCATTTCTGTTTATAGGGTAAATGAGCAAATGTGAAAAATGAAATTAAATTTGTCTAATTTGTTCCACCACCAATTTTTCAGGTTATATTTAGAGTACTGAATATACAGCATTTTTTTCTGATTTCTGTTTGTAATGTGTGGGGAAAAAAATAGGCTGTGTCAGTTCTCCAGTGTTTTTTAAGGAAAAAAAGATTCATTTTAGGGACACACTGAAAAAATAAAAACAATCCTGGAGAAAGGAGCAGCTCAGGAATGTGAGGATAATTTTGAATTACACATTTGTTTGTTGCTGCTCAGTATGCAAAGCTGGAGAACTTAAGAAGACTTCTACCCCTTGTTAATGGTCATCATTCCTTTAGCTGGGGCGTTTAGACTTTCACTGATTTATCATCAAATACAGTTTTACAGGTTTAGTTGTACTTTTGGACATTGTAATGTCAAATTTCAGTGTTTTCAATTCAATTTTAGTTGCAAGCAGGTGTGCAAAACCATTTGGAGTAGGAGTAGAAAACCACATGTAATGCTTAAGTAGGACCGTAGATAGTAATGAGCAATGAATATGATTTATAGTTCCACTTCTTACATATTTTTTTTTTATTATTAGCGGGCAATATGCCACTAATAATGTGTGTCTATATGAACCCAACAGTCTGTCAGCTGAGGAAGATTATTGTTAATGTTAATTAACCACCGTGTCCTCTGCATGGAGGAAGTGATCCTCCTCTGTAGTTTGTTATTTTAGTGCAGTTTTAATAGTGCAGCAGAAATAGCTAATAACAAAGGATTACATTTTTAACATTTTATGATTAACTTAAAAACAGAGTGATCCATGTGATGAGTTTTCAGCAGAGCATTGTGCTGGTCTGGAGAACTGTGCATCTTTAAAATGCTATTCCTTGAAGACAGGGTAATTCTTCACTGTATAGAAAAGAGTCGCCACCCGTCACACACATAGATTTCAGGAAGGTCAGTTGGGATGTCACAGCAGACATCGCCTGGGAATCCCATGGTTTGAACCTGAGTGGCAGCACTTAGGAACACAGATATTTAGTACAGATTAAAAATGTTTAAAACTGCAAAATAATGAGGAGATGCTTGATCTTAAACCTTAGAAAAAAAGGAATCTTTGGCTGAGCTGTCGTTGAAGCTGTGTGTCAGACTGAGGACTCTTCCCAGGCTGATGAGGTTTTTCCTTAAGTTCTTTGGGAATGAAAGAAGGGCTGGAAAAGTTGTCAGTACCAGAAATGTCTTTAAATCAAAGACAGCCTTTGCAATTTTTCCAACGATACGAAGTTTGCAATCTCTGAGCAGCATCAATAAATGAGTACCAGAGGACCCAGTGTCTCTCCCCCAGTCCTCATTAGCTGGGGATGATGCAGGTCAGAGGGGCAAGTTATGGAATAATATTATTTTTCTCCTTCAACACCTCAGTGTCCAGAAGAGGGAAATATTAATTTTTGGATGCAGCTCACAACATGCTCACCTCTAAACTCCAGGGAAGCCTGGATCTAAATGCATACCACGGGCATCCAGTATCACTGTGAAAGGGACTGCTGGGTTGTATCAAGTATCTGTTTCTAATTAAAACACATTTATTGCTCGGCTGCTCAGAATAATAGAATACAGGATGTTAGAGGCACCTGAGCCTCTGTGTGCAATGTAATTTACACAGCCAGTCAGAGATGTAAATCAGTGCCGAAGCACAGTTTGTTATGAGAATATTACTGAATAAGAAATGCTCTTCTTTAAAGTAATCTCAGTCACGAGAAGCACATTAACATGTAGTTGTTCCATAATGTCTCACAGATAATTAGTGACTCGTGATATTTGCAGTAATCTGGAGTTGCTAATATTGGTGACAGAGCTACACCTTTAGTGCCTGGATGTTGTGTGGGGCTGGGGCCACCTGCGAGAGCCAAACCCCCTTGCTGAGACCTCCTGTGGGAAGCTCAGCTCTTTGAAGAGGAGCCTTGTAGAACATAATTGCAGCCTAGATTTTGTGCTTTCAAAAGGCCTTATCAGCCTCATCTCTGTCTTCTGGGAACTTGGCTTGATGCTGTAATCGAATCAAATTGACTCTTAATTAGTTAGATTCTGTTCAGGAAGGATAGGTTATTGAAAAATACTGACTGACTTTCTCTGTGTGCCGTGCTGTGCACGAGGCCAGAGCTGCACAGCTGGATGTAAATCCTAAACCAGCTCCCAGTATCAGGATAGTCTCTGTATTTGAGATGCAGTGCTTTGATATTCACGTGGCACAGTCTGAAGGTGAAATCTAAGCGGGTGGGCATGGGGTTGTCTGTCCCTAGGTTTCTAGGGTTTTGATTTAATAAATATGCTCCTGAAACATGCAC